>VZSR01001065.1:3285747-3389620 GCA_013398615.1 Brachypodius melanocephalos | reverse complement strand
TTTTACCTTTCATGTTATTGATAAGTCAAATTGTCCTGGCTGGCAAAAACCTGTCACAGTATCTTAGAGTAAAGCAGACTACTGGGCATTAGAGATGCAGAGTAAGAATTTTTTTTTAACAGAGGAATCACAACACTTATTCAAGCATCCAGGAGAACATTTCCTGCTAATTAGCACTGGCTGTGCAGCTCACTGCAGGGAGGGCTGGTCTGCCTGGAGGCTCGCTCAGACTGCAGGGCTCTGTCACTCCACATGAGTTTAAATGTTGCCGATGTCCTGCTCACAGTGAAGGAGGACCAGAATTGCACATCTTGAGGGCTTCAGCAGTGAGTAAATGGTCATCTGTGTTGACAAGGGAAGGGGTATGAATTGTTTTTTATCTGTAGATGTATTTGTATCAAGTGGTAAGTCATAGAGCCTAGAAAAAAGTACATGAAAAGTTTAAAGCATTTCTGTGTCATTGTACTAAAAATCCCCATAATTTTGTGTGTTTTAACTTCCTGCCTTTCTCTCCTTCTCTGTGCTGGGACAGATCCTTTGAGTCATGTACAAAGAATAATTCACGGGCACTCCGTGAGCTACAAAAAAGCTCCAAAGTGAAATGCCCCAGCCTGTGCCAGCTTTAACTCGGTGCGGCTGTGGCAGAGCAGAGCCCGGTGTGGCTCCAGCCCTGTGCTGCCATCTGATGGGGACCCAGAGTCCCACACAGCCCTGCCGTGCCCTCAGTGCCCACTGGCAGCTGCAGCTGCTTTTACTTTAGCAATGAACTGTCTTTGAATAATCCCGGGATTACTGAAATATCAAATTATTACTATTATTATTATTATTACTATTACTATTATTACTATTACTATTATTATTATTCATTAATTTCATTAAATGTTAAATAAAAAGAAAATAACTACAATAAAATCGAATAATTAGTTAAATAAAACAAGCAATTAATTAAAATCATTAAAAATTAAAATTAAGTATTTAATTTAAATAATTTAAATATTATCGAGGGGGCATCTCTTCTCAACAGTATGATAACAATAAAGTAGATAAAACCCCAACCATTTACTGGTTCTCTCCTCCCTCCTTCAATATTTAAGAAAATTTCACTCGATAAACCATTTTTGTCCTGATTTTCTACGCATTCTTCCTGGAGGAGTCCATATTATTCCTGTGGCTTCCGTCCACAAGAAATACCTGCTTAAAAGCACTAGTATCACTGTGGGAGCAGCTGCCATGTGGCTTCAAAGCAGCCTCCCCGGAGTGAGTGTCTGTGCTGAGCTTCCCCAGGGGAGGATGTCTGCAGGCAATACACAGCCCCTGTCACACCTTGTCCCAGCCCTCCCTGGCAGAGCTGTGTGCAGCATCACGAACACTGAACATCTCTTGTGCCTGCACAGCTGCGAGTGAACCAGGATGAGCCCATGGAAGATTATCCCCTGAAGGTGGAGGGGGGCAAAGAGGACGACTCCCGACGCTTTGGGATGGGCCAGACCACCAAAGACCAGATGAGGACCAACGTCATCAATGAGATCATAAGCACAGAGAGAGACTACATCAAGCACCTGAAGGACATTTGTGAGGTGAGGAATAGAGGGGGAAGGGACTGGAAGAACTTGTCTGAAGGATGGTGGATTATGTCCCATTCTTGCCCAGAAAGGGACCCTGAGCAGGTGCCTTTTCTGAAAATGAGACTGTATTTCCATCAGTTCTGCTGAATGCCATTCTATGCTCAGAAGACAATTCATTACAGCAAAATCCCAAATGCCTCTGCATTTGGAGCACTTGCTTGTGCTCTGATTAAATGGAATTAATTGAATTTCCCAAGCCAGAGAAAAGTAAATGTCTAGCACTGCTGTCCTCTCTAATGTGTGTTCTGGGGTAATACAATCAGCAACTCCAGCCTTCAGGCAAGTCATGCTCAGATCAAAACCACTGGGGGATGCTCAGCCAATTGGGTCCTTTACTGTCAAATATGCAGAATATTGTGACACCTCTTCTAGAAGAGATCCATGGTGTACACTGGGGGACTAAAGGCACTTGGGATTTTTGCAGGAACAGAATTCTCCAGCGCAGTGGTACAGAAGTGTAGTGGCTCCCAGCAGAGGCAGCTGGGGCAAAGAGCACACACAAACAAACAATCCTCTCCTGCTGCAGTGTCCCCTCGCTCCTCAGAGCTCTCCTCTGCCTGGAGTCAGTCGGGCAGGTCCTCACACAGGCACCCAGACCAGATCCACAACTGGAATTAACTGGTCTGAATCAAGCAGTGCTGGGGCCAGAGCACCCCACAGCCTGCAGACACAGAAAAGCTTTTTCAGCAAGACAGCAGCTCTGTCACTCCTTCAGGTGTGGGCTGCCATCAGTCTGTGGCAGCTTCTATTTCTACCATGTTTAGGGTAACATTAGAGGAGATAATAGTTAAAGATGGGTACAGCTCTGCAGGAAGGGAATACAGGAACCTGGTGTACACCTGACTGCAGTCCTTGAGGCTTTCTGGTGCCACAGAGCAGATGCTCAGGAAGCTTCCCAATTTGATTTTCTCCCAGGGCTACATTAAGCAGTGCCGCAAGAGAGCAGACATGTTTACAGAAGAACAGCTGAAGACAATCTTTGGGAATATTGAGGACATCTACAGGTGCCAGAAGAAATTTGTTAAAGCACTAGAGAAGAAATTTAACAAAGACCACCCACACCTGAGTGAGGTTGGCTCATGCTTCTTGGAATACGTAAGTAAATTTGACTTCATGGGAAAGGGGTGGCTGAGCATGGATTCAGAAATTTATCTGACAGAACTGAAGCTTTCTTTAAAAAGACCCATCCAGCCAAACTAAATGCCACCACCCCCCATCCCAGCCCTGTTCAACCACACCCCACTTCCCAAAGAAATATCCTGTAGCTCTCGTGGCTGTGGAAAGAGCATTTTCAAAGCACCTTATCTTCTGAACGCTCTAATCCCTGCCAGACCTTGGTACTTCAGGGAAAACTAGGAAGATTCCAAAATCTTGAGTGGGATCCAGTTTGCAGTGATGGCATTTTCAGGTGGGTGCAGGATCAGCTGTGCCTGGTGTGGGCACTAAAAGCTTTCAGCTCAGTGAGAATGTCTGGGTCTCTCAGATGAGCCGCAGGTGCTGAAGCTGTAGCACACCCTGCCCGCCCCCAGCTTTAGGCCTGGAGAGCCTGGGGAAGATACAAATCCCTGAAGAGTTCCAGTGACAGGACACAAATCACCAAACACACAGAGGGTCTGTGCCTGAGGAAAGGGGCAGTAAATCCCTCCCTGTCCCTTGCAGCAAACAGAGTTTCAGATCTACTCCGAGTACTGCAACAACCACCCCAACGCCTGCATGGAGCTGTCGCGCCTCACCAAGGTGAACAAGTACGTTTACTTCTTCGAGGCCTGCAGGCTGCTGCAGAAGATGATTGACATCTCCCTGGATGGCTTCCTGCTCACCCCCGTGCAGAAAATCTGCAAATACCCCCTGCAGCTGGCTGAGCTGCTCAAGTACACCAACCCCCAGCACAGGTAGGCCAGGGAGGGGGGCAGGGAAGGAGCTGGGCTGCTCTCATGGAAATGGGCTCCTGCTGAATCTTGCATGGAGGGCAGTGGCTAACTGCAGCCAACACCACAATTCTTACAGGTTACCTTGTAAAAAACAGGGGAAAAAAGTGTATTTATGTCAAATACATAGTTTTCCACTACAGTAGAACTGTCATAGATTGAGAGTTACAAGGTCCACTTTATAATGATCCTTTTCTATTTTATTTGGCTCGTGTATCTGTGATAGCAGCCATATGCATACTTTGGAGCTATGTAGAATCCTTTGAACTCCTCAAGGGAATCCCGAAAGCTTTGCCCTGGAAAAATCTACCATAGAGTTTTACCACAAAGCTACGTGTTTCTGGTGGTGGTGTTGAGAACTTTGCCTGCAAAAGCCTTGGTTAAATAGATCCCAAAATGTCCATACAGCTGCAGCTCCCCAGTGGGAAGTTGTGCCCTGCAGCAGACAAGCCACGCACACTTGGTGCCCTGTCAGTGCCAGCTCCAAAGCCTCCAAATTCATTACTCACTTTCAGGGTGAAGGTACTGCCTTTGGCTCAAATATCTGTCACTTAAGTATCTGAAAACATGAGAAATCTCTATGAAAATGTTGATATTGGTCCATTGTGGTTTGACTTAATTTCACCTTCCTAATTGCAGCCCTGGTACTTCCCAGAATGGTTTTAAGCATGTTAAATCTCTAAGCATGCTGTCTGAGGCTGACCTCGGAGCAGAAAGCTCCTTAAGGAAGTGCACAGATGTTTTGAGAGCTGCCTCAGAGCCAAGTTGTGCAGCTCAGCTCCTTCCCAGAGCTCTGAATGCAGCAGAAGGAGCTGGTGGCCACAGATGGTGTGTGGGGGAGGGCAGATCAGCCTCTGTCCTACCCTGCCAGATAAACCATCAGCTCCTGCTTGGAACAAACCAGTTACTGTTGAACTGCTTCACCTCTGCACCACAGAGCACTCCCTGCATGGGAGCAGCAGCACTGTGAATATGTTGTATTATGCTGCAGAAAGAAAATGAGAACCTGGAGGTTATCTGTAGCTAAATTTGATTACAGCTCTTGCCCAGAGGTGGCCCAGATTTGTTTCCAGACCATAATCTGTGCCTCAAAAGCAGCGAGTGTCTGAGCAGCAGGAGCAGGTGTGTGACTGCAGCCCAGAACAGCTGGGACAGACTGCAGGTGGAACCCCTGGTGCCATGCCCAGCTCTGTGCCAGGCTGCTCCTCTGGAGTGCAGGGACAACACCCAGGTGCCCCTCTGCCCCTTCCCAGGGATTTCAAGGACGTGGAGGCTGCCCTGAACGCCATGAAGAACGTGGCTCGGCTCATCAACGAGAGGAAGCGGCGGCTGGAGAACATCGACAAGATCGCTCAGTGGCAGAGCTCCATAGAGGACTGGGAGGTAGGAGCCTGCCCTGCCCAAGGAATCCCACCCTGTTCCTCCTCTGCCCTTCCAACAGCTTCTCCTTACAGTGACATCTCACTGTCTAGCCCCACCTCAGCTCTCTGCCCATCTTTGTGGAGAGCCTCATTTTTAATTTAAACAGTTATGATCTTTTAGTACTACTGAGCAGATCTGGTATATAACCTGACTAGACCAGCTGCCTTTGCATGTTCCCTGGGATGTTTGCTTCCCTGTTTTTCCTTGCAGAATGAAATCAGCAGGTTAGTGAAATTCTACTTCTCTTGCCCCCCAGTTTATCTTGAGTGACTTCAAACTCTCCAGATGAGCAGAATTGCCCCTTAATTCTTAATAAACCAGGTTACTGTTGCAGAAAGGCAAGTTCTGGCATAGTGACAGAGGAAACCAAGGTTCCCTGTAGACTCATGAAAACAAATTGCTAAATAAAAGAAACAAAATACTAATTTTCTAAATCCTAGACTCAATAAACTCACACTGTCTCCTTGCCCAAGGATGTCAGGCTAAATTCTTAGCACCCTGCTTATGTGCCTCCTTTATGTCTGGGATGGAGCAGCTTTTCTGAGCAGACTCCCTGGAAAAGGAGATTTTAAAAACTGTTCTAATCAAATTCAGTTGCCATTCCCTGGGTGCCAAGGGCACAGTGTCTCCCTGATGTGCCAAGGCCTGTCCCCCAGCACTGAGGCTCTCTCTCATTCCCAGATGGGTTCTTCAACAGGAATTCAGGCTCTCACTTTCAGATGAGGCTAAGACCAACCTGTTCCTTGTGCTGTTCTCAGGGAGAAGATGTCCTAGTCAGAAGCTCAGAACTCATCTATTCTGGGGAATTAGCCAAAATCTCCCACCCTCAAGCCAAGAGCCAGCAGAGGATGTTCTTCCTCTTCGATCACCAGCTTGTCTGCTGCAAGAAGGTAACCCATGAAAGCTGGCTACTGCTGTGCTGATGGATTTAAGTGAGCTCCCTCTCCACCCCTTTGGTTCCTTAATTCTTCCTGTGCTCCTGGCACTGAGCCTTCTCTGGGCATTCTCTGCAGTCTTTTCTTTCAGGTGTTTTGTGCACCTGGGCACAGCAATCAGGTGCTGGCCTAATTCTCACAGCAAAAGAGGAAAGCACTGCACTGCCTCTGGGGTTAGTGTGGGGTTATTCCATACAACTCAGTTATGAGTATTGTCACACAAATTCTTTTAACTACCTTGGTTTTCAACTGAACTTCCACCTTAGTGTTGTATTCAGAAAGAACTGCAGATGTGATGAACAGCTGTGGGCCTTGGCAGTCAGTAAGGCCATGCTGAGGACGTGTAAGTCTGTAGGTACAGCTCATGCTGTTTTTCATAAGCTGAGTAATAAAAGGAATCTTCCCTCTTGGAGCCAATGAATGGTGCCTTCCTCTGGAATTTCAGAACTGAATGTGCCAATTGTTTTTTCGTATATTCCATGGCGTGCAGGTAGCTCCAGGTAACTTAGGCATGAAAATCACTGTTCTCAAAGCTGCTTTTCATTGTCAGCAAAACCACTGAGAGCTAATTAGTATTATTTTTGCTTTTTAACTGAAACCAAAGGATTCAAATAGTGTTTTCTGTCAGAGGTTTAATGAGGATTTGGGCTCATGTGTAATACCCTACTTCAGGGCAGCAGCCAGGCCCCAACACAGACACCAGCCTGTGCTGACCCCACTGCCAGATCAAGCCATGCAGTTCCCACCAGTGCCCACAGCAGCTCAGCACTCTGCAGTTCCACACACTCCAATCCAGTACTCATTTCTTTCACAGGTCTGTAATACACCAGGAAGGGTAAATATTCCATCATATCCAAGAAACAGCAACATCTGCTGTGATCTCTCTTCCAGGACCTTCTGCGCAGGGACATCTTGTATTACAAGAGTCGGATCAACATGGATGACATGGAAATACTGGATGTAGAGGATGGGAAGGACAAGGACTTCAACATCAGTGTGAAAAATGCATTTAAGCTGCACTGCAGAGACACTGAGGAAGTCCATTTATTCTGTGCAAAAAAGCCTGAACAGAAACAGCGTTGGCTGAAGGCGTTTGAGAATGAAAGGAGGCAGGTGCAGCTTGACCAGGAGACAGGTAAGGAAAGAGCAATGCTGGGAGATTGTTTTTATTATTATTGTTTTTATTTTTTCATCTTTTTTTTACTCATCGGCTAATGCCTGAGGAGTAAAAGGGTTTGGGAAGCCAGTCCATGCTCCAGGGCACCTCTGGGCTGCTGAATCACACATTCTGAGTGAATCTGTGCAATTAAAAAACTGCAAACCACCACAAACCATCACTGCAATTTGTCCTCAGGGAGGCTGACGTGTCTGAAGGAGTTGAAGCAGGGCTGACAAAATAGTCAATACATTACATACAGGGTCCAGAACAGTGTAGAAGAGGTTCAGTCAAAGGTTTTCACTGTACAAGAAGGTTGGTGTTGTTTTGTCCAAATCCTTCTTAATTCAGCCCAGTGTGATCTGAAAGATTTCAGCCACCACTGGCCTGGACTGGCTTCTCCCCCAGTGTAGCATGGGCTGAGGGCAGCAAACCCTGATGAGGGGTTTGTGCAGCACAGCACAGGCTGGGGGAGCAGCAGAAATTGTGGCCTCTCACCTCAGGGCATTTGCCTCCCCCTGTCTGGTACCCTGAGGTACCAAATGCTGACCTGCTGCTGACAGAAATCTGCTTTACCTTCCAGGTTTTTCCATCACGGAGGTGCAGAAAAAGCAGGCAATGCTGAATGCCAGCAAGCAGCACCATGCTGGGAAGCCCAAGGGTGAGTCACAGGAACACTGTGAGAGTGGGGGGTGGCTCTGTATTTACTACATGGGAGAAGTTTTAGTGAAGTGGCATTAACAAGCCCTTGAGAAGGCCAGATGGTGACAATTTGCACTACAATTCCTGGTAGGTTCAGATGGCTGGAGTCAGGATTCTTAACTCCAGGAGAGCCACTTTGCAAATGATCAGCACTCTGCCAAAACCCAGCAGCTCCTGCTCCAAGGCCAGAGCACAGGCTCTCTCTAGGAGCCAGGCTTTTCCCTTTGGCAAAGGACAAGTTTTGTAGTAATCCCCGTGGTGCACAGAGGGCCACAGAGTTCCCTGCAGCAGGAACTGTTCCTGCTGGGCAGCTGTGCCTGTGGAAGATGCTCTGCACCTTGGGCAGGGGTAGGTACCATGCAGAGTTCTTTGTTCAACCTGTCAAGGACAAGGACAATTAGCAGGGGCCAGGGGAGAGGGAAGTCAAGCAAAATAAAGGTTCCTGTGCTCACAGCACAGCTGGCTGAAGACAGCCCACCTTCCCCTTCTCTCTGCTCAGAGGAAGAGGTGTTGCTTGGTTTCCTCTGAACCCACAGAGGCAACCACTTCCTCTTGGTGGTACCAGCCAGCACTGCAAGCCCAGCCACATCTCCTGAAAGCAAGCTTGGCTAGATGTTAAAAAGGGTCAGAAAATAAGATTTGGCTGCAAACAGGAAGTTTGGAAGGAGGCCAGACCACACTAACAGAGCAAAGCCCTTGGGGCACTGCATTAGAGGAGCCTGCACAGAGCAGCCTTGTCCACCACGCAGGCACTGACCATTCCTGCTCAGAAATGCAGCCCAGGAGGTTGTAACAGGCACCAGCAGCGCTTGCACAGCAGCTGCTTCCCCCAGCACAGCCAAAAGCACCGGCTCAGTTTGTCTCCAGCCGTGAGCTGCAGCTCTCCGGCCCTGCTGTCGTGCTGGCAGAACACCTGACAATCGTGCAGCTCATTTCTGGGCCTGCCACGGGAGCTCTAGTCCTAAAAGGCACTGCTGAAAATAAGGATGAATTAAAGGCAGAGTAGCGCTAAGACAAACCCAGCTCACAGCCCTGCAGCTTTAATGGGGACTGGGGGAGGCGGTAGAGGGCGGGGAAAGGAGCTGTGTTTAACTAACATGCTTCCCCTCTCCTCTAGCTGTCACCAGGCCCTACTACGACTTCCTGATGCGGCAGAAGCACCCCACCCTGCCCAGCACGCTCCCGCAGCAGCAGGTGTTCATGCTGGCAGAGCCCAAGCGCAAGCCCTCGAACTTCTGGCAGAACATCAGCAGGCTGACACCCTTCCGGAAATAGGGGCAGCCCCGTGTTTGTGCCTGAAGCCCTTCTGAGAAAGCACTTTATCCGTCAGTGGCGGCAGGCGGAGCCCAGGTTCATCCAATGCTGTGTTTACAGACCATGGCACGTGTGCTCCTGCCCTCCCTATTTATTTTGCGGCCCGCCTGAGGCGCTGGCTCCGAGGTGAGGCTCGCCCAGCCGCGGGCAGCGGAGCCGGCCCTGCACTGCCCGGCAGGGAAAGCTCCAGGAGCGCCCAGGGACCGGGCCAGGCCGCAGCTCCAGAGATTCCGCTTGTCACCTGTGCTTGGAGTCACTCCTTGCCGCCGGGCCCACCGCTGTGGCTGGCAGCTGGCACAGGGATGGCAGCTGAGGGACCCGCTGGCCCCGTGGCCGCTGCCGTGCTCTGAACCGAGTCCATGCTGAGGAGGGATGAGCCCTTCTGCTCTGCCCAGCCCCGTGCCCTGCGTTTCTCAGAGCTGTGATCCTCCTCCACGTGTCCAGCTAACTCAGCAGCCTCTGCAGGCCCTCAGTGAGCCCTGCACTGTGACCTCCTCCCTCCCTTTAGCCCAGCGCCCACCGCTGAACGGTGTCCTGCATCAAACTGTGCCAACCTGCAGCATGAGTCAACTCCAAGAGTCTCTCTAGTGGGTTTGAGTTACATAAAGTTAGAGAAAAATGTGCCTAATTAATACCGTACTCAATTCTTTAGATTCTCGTCTCTCCATCATTCTGCCATATTTCCTGGCCAATGAAAATGCTCATTGTTTGTAATGTGTTTATTTATGGTAAAAATCAGAACTGTGTATTTTGTAAGTCTGTAATTGTTCTTGTCAGATGTTGTTAACTTGATGCCTGTTTTGTCTGTTAAATTTTTCTTTTTTCTTTTGTTTTTTTTTAAAGAAAGGTCAATATTTGCAAACATAGCTCCCAGAAGTCAGAGTCTGCTGTTCAACTCTGCAACGTCATTGTTATGCAAACTCCCACCGACCCTCAAATTCAAGGAGTGTTACTGACACTTTTAAAAATGGAAAAACACTTTATAAAGGCCTAAATTTGGCATAAAGAGCCTCGCTTTAAATACCCAAGTTTCAAACGGTGGCCAAAAAGAATGAATTTAAACCTTGGTTAGCAAAAAGAAAGATTTGCCTTACCATAGTGAGAGTTAGAAGCCATACTGACTGAATTCCCTAGATTAGGAGACATCCTGTGACAGTGGAAGGAAGACACTGGCTCATTCCAACTCAAGTGTGGGTGAGCACTAAACTGTCTGCAGAGCTCAGAAATCCAGTGTTTGTTGATGCTGTAGCTGACCAAAGTCTGGTCACCCAGGGATATCTGAATTCAGTAGCATGTACAAAGTCCTTCTTGCACTATATCTTCCCCCCAGACCAGGGGCAACGTTTAATTTCATAAAGAAACTTGTAAAAGTGACTCTCGGCCTGTGTTTGTCTCCAGCCCATCTATCTGTGTGAAGCTGTTTCTTTTCCAAGTCACTGTGGGGACTAGGCTCTTGCAGCTCCACGAGGAGCCATGGCAGAAGGTGACCTCAGGGCAGCCATCCCATGGAGGGACAGCAGGGACACAGGGACCTGACCGGAGGGGTCACTCTCTGCTCTGGGGAGGACATTGGGTCAATACTGGGGGTGGGAAGGAAAATCAACTAAAAAATCACTAAGAAGCCACTGAGATCAGGCAGCTACAGCAGTATTAGCACAACACACACAGACACCAAGAGGTAGACATGGGGACACTGAAAGACACCCAGAGCCACACATGGCCCAGCAGGACACACTGAGGCACTGCCAGGGTGTACAGACACCACGGGGGGCATGGTGACCAAGAGACCCTGACACACACACAGGTATGGCAGAGAGTTGCAGCCAGCACTACTCAGGAACAGAAGGCAATTGTCATTTCTGTGTTTACCCTAAGTGTCTGCACCCTCCTTTCCTTACCCATGGCATGTTTGTTTTGATTGGCCAGGAAGAAAACCTGTTGGCACTAAAATTGTCAATTTTCTGAGCTTATCATCAGCTTTGTAGTGGAGGGGGGTAGAGGGGCACAGGACAAGCCCCTCCCCAAGACAGATATAGAATCACACCCACACCCCCCACACTGAGCAGGACCAGCTGTGACTGCATCAGGCTGCTCATAGCCTTGTCCAGTTGCTATCTGGGGACACTCAAGGATGGACATTCTCCTAAAACCTCTTTATATCCCCACTCAAAACCACTCTGTCCCCAGTGTGAAGGAAGTGCTGACATCTATTCAAAGCTCCCCTTGCTGCAAGGGTCTGGTTTTGGGCAGAATGTTGCTTAATACACTCAGCTTTACATCTCCAATGAAGTCACTCTGGTAGAAATCCTCACCTTTTCTCCCAAGGGAACTGGGGTGACAGTGGCACAGGACCCTGGAGTGCAGTGGCATCAAGTGCAACAACCCTGCCCCTGCCCTTCCTCCCCTGCTGAAACACACACAAGGATTGGCTCTTACTGATTACCTGTGTAGCAATACTCTGAACAGTAAATATGCATCGAGTGGTTAAAATAATCACAGCATTGATCAGCTCTTCCAGAACTTCATCTCTGACCGGTGTGCACAAAGGATTTACAGAGACACTTTTTTTACAGACATTTCTGAAGGGCCAAACCAGACTTCTCTGGCCAGACAGCATCCCAGTCAATGGACAGTTCATTACTTCTGGAAGAATTCTAGTCTCCACTTGACTATCAGTACTCTTTCTAAAAAGTGTCCTCACTTGGGATTCTAGTCTTGCACATCACATTTGGAGCTAGGATCCAATCCCCTATGCAGGACTGAGATCAGGTAAAAAAGCTGATCACACAAAATGGTGGAGTGACAGCAGCGACACAGAAAACAGGTAAGGCTCAAACCCATAAACCCCACAGAGCGTTCTGAAGAGGATTCCATCACAAAACACCCTCCTTTGTTTACTACCCAGCACCACTTCCTGGTTCTCACCATAACCTCAGTGTTTCCTGAACAAACCGTCACAGATCATGTGCAACCTCCTTAGGTTTTAAGTGATTAGACACTTGAGAGTCATTTCAGCCCCCAAGTTACTCATTAAATGGCAAAGTGTATCTGTGTGAGAGATGGTAACAGATTAACCAAGGCCACATTTCCCTGTTACTCCTCCTGGCACCTGGATTTGGGCTGGAGTGACTCCCACTGCTCTGCTAATGGACAGTCCCAGGGTGAACACGTGTGCAGGCTGGACTGGGGCTGTGCACACTGCAGATCCCATCAGCTAAACCTGTGAGCATGGGGCTTTTGACAAGCCCTCTGAGCTAAATGGACAAGACTATCGTGCCAGTTCCACAAGAAGCGTCCATTTGAAACGTGAAGGGTCCGAGCTGTGAGACATCAGCATCCTTTTCTCTGGAGATGAACCTTCAACAGGGGTCAGAAACGCAGATTTGCCTACAAAACAAACTGAAGCTCCTGATGTGAGTCTGAACAACACCAATCCTTCTGGATTTTAGGGTAGAACCAGCTGAACTGCTCAGAAAAAGTTCTGCATTGAGTTACAAAGAGATTGAGTCAGGGGTGGTTTGAGGGTTTTCTAGGGTGTTGGCTCTATCTGTTCCTCTCCTTCTGTAAATATCCATTTAGGAAGCTTCTTGTAAAAACAGCCATGTTTCTTAATGACCTAAAACTGCCCAGATTTCATTTGGTCAAATAAAACATAGGATTACATAAAGCATGTCAATCAATTGAAAGAATGATTTCCTGAAGCTACCAGTTAAAGTGAAGAGGAGCAGTGGCTGCTAAATAATGTTGTTTCTACTCTGACCAAAAAAAAAAAAAAAACAAACCCTCTATTTTGAACTATTAGTTTAGAGTATCTGATTCAGACACTGTGGGTGTATACACTGTTCAAGTTCTAATAGCATCAAAACCAGCACAAACTTTGTGCTAACTCAAAATAAGAACTAGATCAGTTCCCATGGAGAGAAGAGTTCCCCCAAAGCAGCCTTTAGTATCTTTGCTGTTTTGTCCATTCCCTGAAGGCCAGTGGGGTGTCAGCTGGGGAGGAGCCTCATCTGTGTCCAGCAGAGTCCACTGCAGGAGATTCCCACTGTGCAGGACACTGCTCTACAAAGCCAGCACAGCACTCTGTCACCCAGGAGCCAACCATGTGCCACCCACCTGCACCTAGGTGTCTCAAGAGCTTCCTAAAAACACCTGGAAACCAGGTCTCACTGTCACCAACAGGGATAAAGAATGTCAGCTTCAGACTGAGAATGCTTCATTTCTCGGGATGCCAGAATGACAGAAATTAGCTTTTTTTAAATAAGAAGGCCTTTCACCTGATGTGTCAAAATATCAGGCTGTGCTCCTCCAGGTTTACTGTAGTGGAAGCACATCTTCACGTAACAGCATCATTCAAGAAGTCTGTGGCAAGATTGGTATGCAATTCTCAGTCTTTTGAACTTGTATTGCAGCACTCAGCACCCAGACTCTGGAGCTGGCAGCACCTGGGACAGCATCCAACAAGTGCTGATTTCTTCTTTATTGTTATGACTTCAATTGTTTTAATTCTTCTGTCAAGTTTCACCATGTACCTGCTCACGAGGGTTATGGGCATTGCAGAGCCCATCTGGACAGTGAATATGGTAGAACAGGAACTGCTAAAGCTTTAAGGAGGGAACTACTCACACCTCACTCAGCTGCTGCAGCCTCAGCCTGTGCCTGCTGCTACTCACATTCTCTACCAAAGCAGGCAGGACTCATCACTGCTGCTGGCATCAGCAGCACCACACTGGTACAACCAAAAATATCAACCAGAATGTCCTGTACCAGCCTACCAGCACAAACCCCCTGTCCCAGAGCTCCCAGCCTAAGCAAAGCTGTAGGGTCAGGTCTTCAGGTAAGTAATGGGTTAAAGAATAACAACTTTCATAGTGGATAAAAAATAACTGGGAAAAAAAAGGAAGCGTTTTCAGCTGATTTTAATCCCCTGAAGACACAGTGGTGCTTTCAGTTGGACAGTGTGGGGAGGGAATCAATCTTCCAGGCTGCAGTGACCCATCAGTGCAGCTGGTGTTAGAGTGGAGGCAGTGCAGGCTGCAGGCACCACAGAAATGCCTCCTGCACACCCTGCCAGTGCTACAGGCACGGAGCACAGCTCCAGGCGGCAGCGTGGCCACCTCCTTTGCACTCACAGCCACAAAGCTGCAGGCCCTGCAGAAGCCAAAGGGTGCTCCCTCCCAGCCACACAGCAATCCCAGCTCGCCCTGCCCTGCCATTAACACCTCACACCTTATTTCTCCCGTGTCTCTCACACATTTCCTTAAGTTACATGACTAAAATCCCATGGCTTTAGCACTGCTGGCACCTCTAGGAAAAATGCAGGCTGCTTGTTCTTTTTGCTTAACACTCCTGACATATTTCCCCCTGCAACTACACCCCTCCTTGACGTCCTGAGCTTCTCTTTTGCACAAGTTTGCTACCAAAGCAGCTCCCTGTTTCACAGCCTGTGCAAATGAAATACCTGTGGTACTTACCCCAGAGCCCTGTACCTTTGTGTGTGACTGCCTACATTTACAGTTATGAGATGGGAAATAAACAAGCTATCAACTTTAAGTCTTGTATAATTCTGTAATCCTCCCATAAAGCATTAACTACTGACTACACAGCAGCTATCTAACAGCATTCTGCTTACAAGTTCCTTCTATCCTTCCACACCTACTTCTTTCCCTTTTCTCCTAAGCACCCACCCATTACCCAGGCTTCATAATAACTTGTGGCTTTTTAAATTTAACCTCCAGTAACCTGCAATAATATATCTGCTCTCTAAATCACACCATCAAGAAGAACCTTATCTCCAAATACAGCCACATGTTCACTGAAGCAGAGGGAACTGCATTTGAGCTCAGCTGGGAACTTCACAAGATTACAATTCTTCCAAGGCTGGCAACAGCAAAACTTGGGGAAGGTGTGTTCCCCTTCCTCTTTCTGAAGCATCAATTTGTCCACATATTTTACTTTTCTTGCCCAGAAAAGAAAAAGCTATTGTACAACATTACAAAGTAGATTACTATAGCCCAGAAATGAAGGTCCAGCTGTGGCAATTTAAGCTGACAGCTGAGCTGCTCAGTGTCAAGCTCTTTCTGTCACATTTGTGTTGGAAGGATCTCTCAGCCCACCAAGGACTACAGCTGGGGGTTTCTTGTACCCACGAGGCTCAACAGTCTCCCCTCCACATCTGCAATTTTCCCTGTGACACAACCCAACTGCCCACAGCTGCCAAAGACTGCTGGCTGCTGTTTTAAATAAACATTAAAAACTGAAGTCATCACCTGGCCTTTCATTCTATTCTGGATGATTAAAACAGGACAGCTAATAGCCTGATGGATACTGAAAAAAAATCCTGGAGTGCACTTAGCCTCCTACGTACGAGTCAGACATTTTATCCATGCAATTCAGCAACAGTGACATCTCCTACACAAAAAATTCCCATCTAAATAATAATGAGTACATCATTCCTGATTCCAAGGGAGCTCACCAATGAAACTATTTCTGTTACCTGACTTTCCTGATTCCAAGGGAGCTCACCAATGAAACTATTTCTGTTACCTGACTTTGCTTACAGCAAGCCATGGAGTTTAGAATCTAAAGCAAGATGTTAGAAACAGCAAATTTTGGTTTTGCCCATAATTATTTACAGAAAAACCTGAAACTCAGAATTTCTTGCCTGATTTCTACCAATCACTAACTGAGCAGACACTTTCCTGGAAGGGGCTCTGGCTGTTTCAGGTGTCCAAAGCTCCTCCTAAATGAGGGAGTTCTTACCCATGCATCTGACCTCCACAGCAAGTACCCAACAGCCCCTCATCAGTGAGGGGAGGGTAACACATTAATTACACTGCCACTGAAAACCAGTCTGGCAAGAGGGAAGAGCCAAACATTGCTGACCCACCATTTTGGCAGGTCCATGGATACATTTAGAACCACCACGAAAGAAATTCTCTCTAGAGACTTAAGAGTTCAGTACCACATCCTTACAGGTGTTGAATCCAGCACAAGGTCATGTTCCACAGCAGCAGACTCCCAGGAGAACATCAGAATCCTTCTAGCCCAAGAGTGATCAGCACCATGCTGAAGAACAGCTTTTCCCTTTATAGCATCCCAGATTTCAGCAACCCACTGGTTGAGGGTTATGAATTTACATCAGCTGCAGTGCTCTGCAAAAACCACTCCCAAATCTATCTACTTGTAACATGAAAGCAATCCCAGGATAACTGACCAACAATTAGCTTGAGGTGAAACACACTGGAAAAAAAACTAAATCTGTCTATGGCATTCCTTGTGCTCAGCTACAATTTTAGAAGCTCAACTACTTAAAACTACCTGTAGCAATAATCCTGACAATGAAACACTATTCCTGCAGATTGATGCAGTCACGTTGCACCTTCCTCTTCCACATGTGTTGCTTTTTTTCCAGAAGGTTACCAGGTAAGTTATTGTTATTTTTGGAGACCTACAATAAATGAAAATAGCCAGTTAGTTCAAGCAGCTTAGTTGTTCCCCCAGAGCTTTACTACCACCCACACACTAAAGAAACAGCACAATTACCCACACTTCACACCTACTCCACTCTTTTTCTTCTGGGGAACACTCAAGACACTGATTTATAACAGCTTTCTGCTCAGGGCTGTCACCTCTCCAATCAAACAGCACGGGTTTGGTACAAAGCAAATGCTGGAGTATTGGCAATTTTTACATCTGTTCCATTTCCTTTGTTTTAAGCTATAAAATAAAACCTCTCAAAAGCCAGAAAATGTCCCAAAAGGGAACGAGGCAGGGTTGAACACCTTTACCATACTCCCAGACAGGACAGCTTAGGGCACAGCTGATTCCCCACTGGGGAGCCCTTGCCCCTGTGTTCTATTGGGCATCAAGAAAACTTACTGAGAAAAGTCACTCATCCCATTTCAACACTTTGCTTTGCTTACATCAATCACCAGATTCCATCAGCTTGAAGAGTTTAAATATACCATACTGTTCTCCAGCACAGAATGTTTTCTGGAAGGATGTCACCAAGGACAGTAGGAAAGAAACCACAATAAGCAACACAAGTCAATCTTTATTGAAAACTGAAGTATTAATACATAACAATTCTTGTTACAATAAACGTGCTTTTAAGAATTTAAACTTGAGCTCATCTACTCATTGAATTGCATAAAAAATAAAAAAGTATGAATTTTCACAATTGAACTGGCTCAGAATGGGATCTCCACTCTTTGTGTTGATGCGATAGTTCAATGCAGGAGTGAGTGATGCCTTAAAACTTATTCTGGAAGACAACATTGACCTAAACTTAAAAAAAAAGTACCAATACAACTGTTCCTAAGACAGTTTTAAAAAAAGTCATAAAAAGGAAACTTGTGTCTATTTCATAACAAACATGGAGAACTATTACTGGGGCCTCTTGTACTTCCATTTGCATGCACTCACTTTTTTAGATCTTAAGACAGGAGGGCAGCCAATAATAGCGTTACAATTAAAAAAAACCCACTAACAAATCCCTTCTACTTAAAACAAGTCTGTACAGCAGCCAGCTAAAAAAGCTTTCCCAGTTTGCCTGCTAAGTGCCCAAAAGTCACAACCAGTTTAGAAAAGTCATGTTCATTTTCTTGATGTTGAACTTCAAGGCCCATAAATTGTCTAGATTTAACAATCACAAATGGACCCTTTCTATGTGTGAGATTCAGATGTTTCAGTGTTATACGCAACCTGCACAAGAGAAGGTTTCCTGTCTCCACTGTTGCTCTCCCCTCTCTGGTGCCTACAGGACACCTTGCCTGCCCTCAGCACCCTGGGCAGGGGCTCCAGACTGCCCAGAGCCCTCTCTGGAAAAGGATCCAGCTCAGCTCTGGCCAGCCCTGCACAAACTGTCCCGCCCTGCTGCAGGTGCTGCTGCCCTGTGGAATTTCACCTCCTCACTGAGGAGCTCTGCAGGAAGTCCAGAGCTGACACATCACAGGATTAGAAACTGACTCTTCTTTATGAGGACAATGGGAGTGAGCTGGAATCGCCAGTCTTTGCAGCCTTCCCAAAGCCTGGCTGCTCGCAGGGCTGAGGAACCTGGCTGCACTGACAGGAGCTGGAGCAGCCTGGGGCTGTTTCCTAAAGAACACTGCACAAACAGAGCCCAGGTAGCCATGGAGCAGGCACAGCCACGGGCTCTATGCCTCGGGCTCCAGCTGAAGCATCACTATTGCTCACCTTCCTAAGATGGGAGGTTTCACACACACGGGAGTTGCCACTCCTGGTGTGAGTTTGACCCTAGAGTTAGGTGGTGGTGTCAGATTGCTGTGCTTACCTATTTGAGCCATACCCAGATGAACGGTGTGGAACTGTGCTGAAGCACTGGGGAGTGACTCCAAGCCAATGCTCTGGCCTTGCTGGCCCAGGAGCAGTGAAGGCAGAGCACTCCATGGGGAGCAGCCGGTGCTGAGTACCCAGGTGTGCAGCTCTGCACCATCAGCTCTCCTGACAACACCAGCACACGCCGGTTCTGATGGGTGGTGGTTTGCTTCTGTTGTTTGGTCAGCTTTTTCAGTGGATGGAGCAATACAAGGAAGAACTTCAACTAAAATAAAGGACTTGTTTCACCTACTGCTGCATCTAAGCACTTAACTTGCATAGTACACTCAAAACGAAGCTTTCTCGAGCAGCATTCCTGCATGTCTCCAAAAACTCCAAACAGGAGAGGGTTACAAGCATAAGCAACATCTAGTAGTAGGTTGTCTCTTTTCCTTCCTAGTGTTTAGTTCACCACCACCACACTGACTAGGGCTATGTGTTTTTGGTGCCAATTATCAGCCATTTTTCTTTTGCTGCTGCTACATTTAAAAGACATTTTCATCTGCTGTTACTGACATAGGGAATACCTCAGTTTTTAAAAAATACTTTATCTAGACGCAACACCTGAAATTTGAATTAAAAAAAAAGTTTCTTGGACTTCTCTTTGTTATTGCTGCAACAGGTATTTTCAGTTCCAGGTTTATAGTAGTACTTCTTTTTTTAAATCATATAAAGCTGCCATAAAAGTTTTTAAAGAGAAGCTTGATCTGAAACGTCTCTACTGCACTAGCTCATTTAATTTGCTGAGGAGCTTTAGTGCAAACACAGACTGCGTTTTCATTTATAAAGGAATTCTAAATAGGGAATGTTATATAAAAAGCAGGAGAGAATGTTTCGTAAGACCCTCACTGTGTAAACGCCTATTTAATGATGTACAGTTTCCCCCACTGCAGTTTTATATCCATGCTTTCTACTATTTGCAACAAAATACCATTAAGATAGTTATATATACACATATTCCCCCCGTCCCCCTGCACTGTGCTTTTGGTTACTTTTCAGAACAACTCCTGGAGACAAGCTCCAGCCTCCCAGTAGGATCAGAATTACTCAGGACTGGAAGGTGCAGTACCTTGGAAAAAGGTACAGTTTCTCCCTCCTGGATGAATCCCATAATGCAACTTAGAAAAAAAAGTGCTCAAGTAAGTGAGACTGCCTAAGTGTTACGGAATACTACACGCAGACCAATTCCAAGATGACATTTAGGAATCTGAAGTTAGAGCAAATATACAGGAAGTTCTATTCATTCCTTAACTATTTCTCTATTGCAGCATTCATGGAAGTTCTCTCCTATGACTTGAGTTCATGGTGATGAGACAGGAGACAGCCAAAGTTGCAGCCCTCAGCTCGCGGTCAGAGCCACGCTCAGGACGAGCGCCCTGCGTCGGGGCTCACCGTGCTCTGCCACACCTGACTGATCACAGCTGCCAATCTAACACACACATGGAATTGTTACACACACTGAACAAAGCACTACACATTCAACTAAGCTTGTCTTGGATCATTTTCTGCTCCATATAAAAACATATGGAAATCCCTAAGCTGCAGTAAGTGCTCATGAGTAAGGTTGAAAGTACTTGTTCCAACAACATAGTTATGTTCAAGGCATTAGAAATAAGGGGGCCATCCACTGACAGTGATTCATGCAAAATAAACCTAAACTTTATTTAAAAAAAAAAAGGGTACAAAATACAGACAGTGCTTACTGTAAAAAATAAAGTTACTGAAGGCTCTAACCACCAATGGGGTATGAAGGTACACAAGCCTCTCACCAGGGCAGAGTACTGGGATGGCAGCACTAAATCAGCACTGATGCTACCCCAAATCAGCTGCCAAACCTGTACAGGAGCAGAACACCCCCAAACAAAGCATAACTAAGATACACAACTTCAAAAAATTTAATTCTGAATGGAAGTTAACCTACGAGAACAAGACAGCCTGATATACCTCTGTGTAAATGCTTAAAAGGGAACAACATTTTATATCCATTTACTGCATAATTTATTGCAGGCAGAATGTATAAAAAAAAATTGCATCTTTCTGGAATTGTAAATCAAGCAGGTTTAAGAAGAACCTCGGTTTTAATGTGCAATATTCAAATTTAAAAATTTAAAATCTTCCCCATAACAATTTTGGTATACAAATGGGTTCCAAGGCTAGCCCTTTATCCCCACAGCATTTGCTTTGAGGTACTTTAAAAATTGAAGTTGCAAGAAAGAATATCACAAATGACTCATTGCAACGAAATGCTAATCTGCAGTCGAGTCTTATTTTACGTGCTTCCAAGTGCAATTTAGGAAGTAAAGAAAAAGAAAATACTAAGAAACACATCAAGAGGCTGTAACCAACAAATGGCTCCTACTTCAATTACAAATATTTTCATGAAAAAATCCCAAAATGAAACTGCTATTTAAACCCTCTATGTTCTGGCAGCCCTACTACAGAGTATCCATAGTCCATACTGCAAGTAGATAATAAGGAAATTGTGTTAAAATGATTTGTTCCCCTTTAACATACTCATCAGGCACACAAGCTTTCCTCAGAATAACATGCAGCTGAACTCTGTTGCAGAAAGCCCTTGCACTTTTTAAGTTTCTGGAAAGCAAGCTGGATCAACTGCACATACGTTTTTAACTGAACTACAACATTCTTTAGGAAAAACAGCACAAATTTGCTCAACTGAGAACTAAAAGGAAGTGTTTTTCTATCAGTCTGTGTGGCAGTCTCACTTTGACACATCTTGCATTATCTGAAAAGATAGTACTGGATAGAAATCTCCCCAGGACATGCTAATCATTCTGCAGGTGTTACCACCTCCTACTATTCCTAAGAGCCAGTTTTGCCTCAAGGAAGTTTGCCTTATTTACTGGCACACACAGCATTACCTTTGTCACTTCATTCTGATCCTTAAGAACATCTGTATAACACTGATTCCATACAATGAAAATGAAAAGGTAGGAAGTAAACTAATGGTGTGCGGGATGTCTACAGCTTGTCTGACTCATTTTCCAGTCACTCCAATTCATCAGCTGATTTTGAAAAGAGCACATCACTGAAACAAAAATATGCCCCTTTTAAACTGGCAACTCCATCAACCTGGAACAGGCTGAAGCACTCATCTGATGTATGTTATGGTATTCTAGAAAGAAACTCACTTTCATGATTCTACCTTGTCAGACCCTGCATACATTACAACAGTGCATTAGTGATACAAGTTGTAAAATACTTTTCGGTTCCTTTGGATTTGCATATGATGGTTTTTGCATCAGTCACTGCAGGTAGATTGAGCAAGCTTTGTTTTTGTGTTTTAACATGCATTCAACTAGATATGGATCAGAATAAATTTATACTCCCTTTTTATCATTATAATTAGCTAAAAAATTGCAAGACAGTCCACAAAACAGGATTTGCTTTAAGACTAACTGCTGGAGTTCCAAGATGTAAGATATGCAGCACTGGAAAATCTTCAGTGATCAGGAATTAGTAGTGTTTAGCCAAGTGTTGAAAGCATTCAGAAGGAAAGTCCTGGTTGGAGGCATGAGGGCTTCAGCACCAACTTTTAAACCTCAATTTCTTGATTGCATATCTCCCATCTTTAAACCTACATTAAGAGGGGGGGAAAAGAGTGGGAAATACTCTCAATTAGATGAAATACTATTTGAGCGTGGCAGAATACACTAACATTGCATGCATCACATACACCAACAAATGCCAAGTGTTAAATAATGTTACCCTAGCACTTATCCTGCCACCTGACATGTTCTGGGCTAAGAACACACTGCATGGATTTGCTCTTGTCATGTCCAGTCCAGATTTCTGTCAGCACCACTGGTGTTTTTAATGTAGAGGATGCAATATTTAAGAAGGTGTTTTGTGCTAAATCTAATTACCAGCAGTCATGAGTTTATTCCCAGCATCATTTTTTACTTCTTGTATTCATGTAATGTGAGACTCTTGGCTGAAATACTTCATGAGAAACATTTCAGATCTGCAGACAGCTGTGTAGCATCACAGCAAAATGAGAAATGGCTGCTACACTATTAACTCAAAGGGAATGGTCACTTGCAATCTCAGAAGTCTGTACTTCTAACTGCTGACACAGAAATCCAGAGAAAGTTAAAGTTAATTTTTGTCATAAACTGTTTGTAATGAACTGGGTTTTTTGTCAAGTTCAGTTGGTCTGACAAGTTATTGTTTCAAATGAAGCTGTTTTCAACTTGTGCTAAAAATAACCAAACAAACCAGAAATGAAGTGGGTATCACAAAAACATTAGTTCTTGTGTCAATTTGACACAGATTACAGCGCCAAAACCCATTCATTTTATTGCAGATTTCAGTATTAAACTCCTTTTCTTGAAAACCATGATCTAAATTCTGGTTCATGCTAAAAATGCCTTTTCCATGCTGACTGCATGAAATATGAACTGATACTTACCAGAAACAGAATGAATATGTGAAATTATCTCAGGATTATCTGTTTCAGCAGCCTGTGAGGAATATTCACCCCCTGAGCAAGGCAAAATACCTTGCCTACATATTTAGCCAATCCCAGATAATTTGACTACGAAGTGAAATACATTCATTCAGGAATCACAGTACTGCTGAATTCAACAATTACCAATGATTCCAAAATACTGAATGGATTTAATTCCAGATGTATTTTAGTAAGACCAACTTTAAGCTCATTCTTTCATATTTGACAATCACACATCATGAAAACAATTCATGACTTGTGAAGACACAGACCACTCAAGAAACTCCAGTAGGATTTCTGAGTATTCCTGCTCAATTAGAATACTGTAGAAGCACCCCCCACCATCGGTTACCATCTGCAAAAGAACCCAAAATGTTGTTGTTTTTAAGAAAGATTGACTGCTTTGAATGCAACTTACACTGACTGCCAGGATGATCACCACTGAGGGGGCACATAACTATAGGTTGGCGTTCCTGGAGCCCGATACGTGGGCATAGTAACTGGATGAGGGGCTACTGGAGTTGGGGAATGAGTTGTCAACAAAGTACCTGGAAGGAAGAGAAAAGTTTTTTTCAGTAAACGAAACTTCTACTAGAGAGGGGGAAAAAAAGGGGGGGGGAGGTGGAGAAAAAACCAAATCATTTTAAAGACAATTACAACTTGCTCATCTTCAAAATTACCAGTATTGTTTTGCGCTCCAGTCCCAAGCTTCAAATCTTTATGCTAGGGGGCCATTTTAGCCCAGTGCATACAAAGATATTCATCACTCAAAAACTGCTCTAGCAGAAACCCTGCAACATAAGCAACTCTCCCACAGCAGGCTTTACGTGCCACCAAGAATATTTGATGGTAGAGATAACTTGACTGATAAATCAGAATAAATTAGTTCTTGTTTGCAGTATTACAGATAGGCTTTTCCCCACAAATGAAGCTCAGTTAGCTCAGTTTGTGACACCTAACTCCTCTAGTTTTGAGGTTTCTCAAATTAAATCATAACTTCAACAGGACAGAAGCCAGAATCTTGAAACAAACTTATGGCTCTTGTTTAGATTTTTAAATTAACGTCCCCTGAGTGAACTTGCACTTTTCTTTGTGAGTTAACACCCAGTGAGTAATAAAGCATGACACCCCCTCATGTAAACACTCACAGATGAGACTGAATTATTGGTTATACACCATTTTCTCCAAAACTCTACCACCAAAAGACTCTGGCAACAGGAAGGAGACATCTCCAACCATTTCCCATTACACAGAGGACCTGCAGGTAGTACAAGCACACAAAGTGCTGTATCTCAAGACAAGAAAGGTCTGTGGTATGAGGGGTGAGCCCAGAACACCACATTTTCCTCATCTCTAACAGGCTGCTGCTTTCAACTGGCACTGGGAAGAGGAAGCCACAGTCTTGACACTGGTATGAGGAGAAACAAAGGGTGCAAGAGTACACAGATATGAAGAAGACCTGCTGTCCCATAATACTAACTCTGAAAAAAGGACGTGGTACCTCCATCCCTAGAGGTGATCAGGACACTGCTGAACAAGAACAAACCCTGACTTAGCTGGACTCACTCAGAAGACACACAACCTGCACAAGTCCTTCTGCCCTGACATTTGTATGATTCTGTCAAGTGCACCACTTTGTAATGCAGCTCAAAGGAGAGCTCCCCTGAGCAAAGGCGTGGCTGTGAGTGCACCCACCTGCTGACATTGCCATGGTTGTCCCAGCCACCATGCCCATGGTGACGCCGTTCCCTCGGGGCGGCGGGATCGGAGCAGGGTACATGGTTGCTGGCATTCCATTGGGTTGCACGACTGTGGTGTGGTGGATTACGTGGGGTGGTGCTGCATACAAAGGCTGTGTGTAGTAAGTGCCTTGCTGTTGGAGAGAAAGCAGCAGGTGAAGTAATTACTGGGTGTCTGCTGGAGAGGATACATGATAGCTTCATTCACAAGGTATCATGAAGTAAAAGTGTTACTCTAAATGCAGTAAATTTCCAGAGCAGAAGCTACATTTATTGTAACTATTACAACTGTGTTTCACTCACAATTTCACATTTTATTCCTTTTTAAGGCATTTAGGGTAAGATGTGGAGTAGGGACCTCTATGGATGCTGACTGTACCTTTGACAATAAGGGCTCATTCGCCATTCATTCCCTTCCCTTTGATCCTTTTCATATATTAACCCCTGACAGAACCTCTCATTCTTTCACAACTTTTTATTCAGTTGCTTTTAGTAAAAGAATCCAATGTTTTTGGCAAATCCAAGTACACTAAGCAAAGTGAATAAAACTTGTTACATGCTGATTAATCCTCTTCAGCTACTGCTTACATGCCAAGTGAGTTCCCACTATGCAAAGAAGGCCAACTTTTCCCTAAAATATCATATTTATTGAAGTGTCTTAATTATATCCTTTGTAATAGCTTTTTCAACAGCTTCCCTAGCAGGAGACTTGATAAATCCCTGAAATTACAACAGAAACTTTGTAACAAAAAGTATGACAATTTCTGACAAAACAAAAATCAGGATATTGGTAGTTACAGGATCCAGCACATTTTGATAACTGCTGAATTTAGTATCTCTTCAAGGAGTGAACACACTACCAGTAAGCGCTGAGTAACTGTGATGCAAGAGAGGATGTAAAATTGCACACACACTACATCAGTATATGAAGAATTCTTATTGCAGGCAGCTCAAACTTCTCTCCATGCACAAAGGAGTGAATGTGATGAAAAGTTAAAGAGTTCCCAGAGATATTCCAGGGGCCACAGAGATGCCCTCAGAGGCATTTTGAGGCTCTGTACCTGTGCATATGGGTTCTGCTGGGGGTAGGCACTTCGGACTGGGTACACAGCAGTCTGGTAGGGGTTGGGTGACGACGAGTACGGCGGCACTGCCCCACTGGTGGGTGAACAGGACACCTTGTACGGGGTGCCGGGCGTGTAACCTGGAACAAAAGAAAAACTGCATCAGAACACTCAGCACCACGTGTTTCACAAAGCCAGGTGCAACCATTTTCATATTTCCCAACTCCATAAGCTTCATGTGAGTATTTGGTAAGTTAGTCCAAATATCTAAGCACAAGTTCTGTCATTTACCTAATACTGCAACAGTCTGGAAATAGTATTTGACTGTGTCAACTAAGCATGGAGAGGTAACCGTATACTTGCACAATTTACTTTTCAAGTCTATGGATATGGGGCAAAAAGTGCATTTTCACAGTAACACATGAAATACCAGGCAGCACCCCTACATAGGAGGACTTGTCACATGTCAGTCAATTCTCCACACACCCCCAAATTATACTGGCAAAACACAGTAGCAGTCAACCAACCTGATATAGGAGATGATACAGCACAAGAGGAAGAACTTCAAAAGCCAGCATCATCTAAAGACCTCATGATGGATTTTCAGAGAACAGAGACAAAATCTGCAACCTACTTCAACTTACCTTTATTTCTATTTGTTTTCTGGCATTTTCTGAACTGGCTAAAATAAACATGAAATGCTGTACCTTTAAAACACAAACACTGCAAAGTTCAGTGCAACTGCAAATTCAACTTGGAAGGTGCTTTAAGATCCTTAATTTTTCTCTTTTTTTTAGTATTATATATGTAGAAATATCCTTAAATATTACCTATGAATTGTTTCTATAATACAGTAAGACTTCAGATGCCATCAGAAAGTGGTTGGCATTCCTACTACAAGGCCCCCAAAATCAGCCTGCCTTTGTAAATGTTTGGAACTGCTGAATTTTTTACAGGGATAAGTGGCAACTGCTGGTTCAAACCCTGCCCAAAGACAGCTTTTCCATAATTATTCTGTGGCCAGAGTGGGAATATAAGTGCCTCAGCAGCAGCATCCAACAGCAGTAACATTCAGGGTAGCAAACAACAAACATGACCTAGTCTGGAGAAGGCATCAAGGCCGCTGCCTGTGCTGCTGTAAAAAGATCTTGGATCTTATGCACATCTACCACACCAGGAGACACAACATCCACAGGTACAACTTGTAGTTGGTTGGAATTGAATAAACCAGTACCAGGGCAGAAAGAACAAACGCTTGGTAATTATTTTAAAAAAACGAGACTATCAGAGTAAAGATGAGGTTGATTTTAAACTGACTTCAATACAGAGAGCAGATCTGAAGTTGTATAGCAGAGAGAGCACTGGCATTTGTGCTGTCAAACATCAGTCTGTGCAAACAGCAGGACAATACATGACCTGCATTCTTCTTGAAGAAGTCTGGGCTTCTTTGCAATTTCATGACACCCTTCAAACTTAAAGTTGTTAAGCTAACAAAGAAAGAGGTTTACTGTTTCTTTTTAATAGAATTTTTACCTTTAAAAAAGCTGCACCACAGCACACCACTGAACTCTTGCTTTTAGAGATCCTAAGTATCTCACAGATCCAGCATGCTGAGGAAGTAACTTCTATTAGTATGGAGAGCTATTTGTGGTGAAAACCCCAGCTACAAAATGCTGAACATGAAGAATCACTACAACTATGTCCTCAGTGAAGCCCACTTCCATTCTAAAAACCCACTGATGCAGCTGCACAGGCAATTTCTCTTTCGTTCTTGCAAAGTGGTAAGTCTGCACAAGAGGTATTCTGTCATCCCATTTATTTTTTTCCTCCCTAATATAGAGCAAAGGCATTAACAGTAAATGAGAGGATAAGTGAAAACCACAGTAATTAAAGACAGTTACCTGTAAAAAAGGACCCTTTGTAACAGCAGTGGTATAGCACACTCATACTGCTGTGTAATATGAATTCACAAAAGCTTTGATTCTACAAACAAGCTGTTACATCAGAAAGGTTAAAAAAGATATTAAAAAGATCCCAGCTGTTAGGACAAAGTGCTCCAAGTTTTTATCTGCCTGAATTAGAGGTCTGTACATTTTGAACTTTTGTTCACAGCTTCAAGAGCAGCTAAAAATGAGAGCTGTTCTTAGTTCTGAAATAAAAGCTTACTTCCCATTCAACAGCAATAAAGATGAACAGTACTAGTTTCTAAAAAATTAATGACATTCAATGACAGTATTTGACTTTTATGCATCTTTATTGCTTTTTCTTAGAAGTGGAAAGGTTCTTTGATTAATCTTGGATTCTATCTCATACTATATAGCAAAGTCAATGTGAACTAATACTACAACATGATTAAGTCTAACAGGTCAAGAATCTCTGCCAGAATTGCCATGGTTTGTTAAATTGATTCCATGCAGCTTGGCCTCAGCTTCCTGATTTGCAGCAGAATTTGCAAACTGCAGCCTGTACCAAGACTGGAGCTGCCTGGAGTTACCTCATCCTGGGATCAAAGCCTAGAGCTCCTCCTCAGCACAGCTGCAGGATCTATGCAGGGCAGCACAGAAGGCAGTGACACTCAAGGGCCTGACAGCAATAAAGCCAATAATAAAAGCCCACATCGGGCTCTGCCACCTGAGCTAGGAGCTCTACCCTGATGAGAACTCCTCTCCGTTGAACGTGGCTCTGGGGTAAGTTCTGAAGCAATCCAGTGCAGATGCAAGCTGGCATCCCTAGATGTGGTGCTACCACACTGGCAATACCCAGCCATAAGATTGGTTTTCTTTTTGGTTTCTGTAATTTCTAACATTAATCTGTTTCCTTACTTTAAATTCAAGGCCAAAGACAAGGCAAAGTTTGAGTCTGCACTGACTCTGCCTCTAAGCAGCAAACTGGACAGGGAGAGAGGTACCAACCACAATCCCACAGAGTTCCAAGGAGACCTACACACTTTTAACAGGTTCTGCAGGCAAGCATTTCAGATGAGTCTTTTGCCTCAGTAATTGCTGCCACACCCTGAAGAATCTCCTGGTAGTTAATGAAGTCCATCCATTAGGAACACTGAACTTCAATACCAAGCAAGCTTCCCAATTTCAAGCAGTATCCTTTCCCACTGCCAAAAATCACATGAGGGTATTCAGGGACAAACTTGCTTAAGTGCCACATGTATCTCTGGAAAACTGGCATAATACATGGAAGTGAAAGAGTTCTGAGGATGCCCAGCGCTACACTGACAAAGCAATGTAAGGAATTCCTTCCTATACAAAATAATATAGAGAGAATACTGTTGTGTCAGGTGCATGTTCCTGCTTTAAGTGGAAACTAACACTACCAGGTTCTGGTTTGTTTCAACAATTAGCACATTCAAATCTTGTTCTACTAGTGAAAGCAGAACTACACAGAAATAACTTTGGTGAGTGCCGTGTTTTTCATGCCTGTTTTTCCACCTCCCTTTCCTACCTAGGCTTATCCCATTCCCTTCCTTAAATGACACACATGTAAGTGCAGTAACCTAAGTCCTTGCCCTGCATACACAATGGTCAATCAGTTTTACCCAGCACCAGGCTCTCCAGACCATCAGCTTGTGCAAGACGATCTTAAGGACAGAGAGAAGCCAGCAAGCTCAATTCGGAAAGATACGATTTAAGAAAGGGATGAAAAAGAATAATTTTGAGGCTAACAGAAAAGAAAAAACAGGAATCTGGAAATGACCAGAAGGATGCAAAGCAAGCAGGACCATGAAGGAAGCAGTGAAGGGAAATGCATTGCAAACCTCAAGGATCATCTGGAAATATAGAAAAAAAAAAATCAGCTAAAGCCTCAGCTGTTCCCTCCTTAGAAGGTGCATGCAATAGGACTTATTATAATACTTTTAATTTATCAGATGATTCCTTATGAGTCATATTCAAGGCAATGTAAAGCTGATCCCACAGAACAATTGTTCTTGTGAGCCCCTACAGCTTTCCCTCATTCTTGCTTTAAGCCCTTGCAAAGGTCAGGCTCCTGCTGTGACATCCCAATTGCACATACCTGTTTGGAAGGTGGGATTTGCTCCAGGATACATATTGGGGGAATAGGCAGGAGCAGCCGCTGCATAGCCCATGGGGAAGCCAGCTGGAAGAAAGAACACACCACAGTTATTTCCTATGCTGATTTTACTCTCCAAGTTCTCATTGCACATGCTTTCACTGAGGCAAGCAAACAGCCTTCAATCACACCTGCTCAAATAAAACACTGCAATCCTCTTCTCCCAAGCTCCCTGAAGATGAATGCTAAGTGAACAGCTAGGGTTTCACAAGTCCATTCTCTCTTATACTCCTCTTCAGCCATCCGCATTGGCTAAGTAACTCTCAAGTTAGTTGGAAAACAACATTTTGTGTAACTGTCCTGCTCTCCCTCCCCCTGGTGTGATGTACAAATGATGCTTTAGGATTTTAGCTTTTGTATTTCTCACGTATTTGTAATCCTGCAATTCTTTAGTGCAAAACTCTAAACTCCATATACAGTTAGCTACTGTCCTCTCATTTTGGTTAGAAAAACCAATTCCTCTCCAGGCCTGGAAATCAAGGACCCCTCACTGCCTCAGGCCCTGAGAAATATAAACAAAAGGGAGTTGGGGGAGCAAACTTGGAGTAAATGACTTCATTACCTGAAGCTGTAATTGGAAGATCAACCCCCAATCTGCAAATGGACCAAACTTATGAAAGTGTGAAAATCTATGGCCCATCATCCATTTTTGGGTGTAACCCCTGGCAGGGGGGCTTCATCTGCCCTAAATGTACCTGAAGGCCCTTCAATAAATATAACAGCTTTTTATTCTCAATTTTGTCTGGCCTCTGTTTTTAGGTAGCCCCCCTAAAAAAGGCATCACATACAGTACTTATCTGAATGGACTTTTTCACAGAAATAAATCCCTATAAGTTAGAGTGACTCTGACTCTCCAGATCAGAGATATCTCAAGCAGAAAGTACAAAGCAGTAGCAGCCCAAACTGTTTGCTGAATTTGATACATATTTGCTGCTACACTCTGTATCAAACAAGCTCCTCAGTTTCAGACACGCTGCGACAACAGTAACGAGTGATTCACTGAGGTACTGGCAAAATGACAGTGAAACACTTCTGCACCAGAGAACACTGTGGAAGGCACAACATAGCATTAGCAAAAGCTTGTTACCTGAAAGAGACAAAGCTTGTTCAGATTAAGTGAAATTTCTGAATTAATCACAGCTATTAGCTTTCCCAAGAACCTATTTACATTATTCAAAGCTGTAAAACCAAGTAAGGTCTGTATTCATAAAGATGGAGTTATTAGCACATTCTGCTTGCTACATATAAAGACTCCAGCTCCTTCAGATAAAAGGCAATTAATATTTGCATACCCACTGTCAGAGCTTAGTTTTAAACTGCTGTTCACATTTGAAGGGTTTTTATTTCACTATGAATCCCAGAGTCCTCAGCAATTACTCTCAACAGTAAGAATTACTTAGCTCAGGCCTATATATGCTTGCCCAGTTTTGTAAAGCACTCTGTAAACATATCAAGTGACATACCCTTGGCACTGCTATTAGGTGGTCAGCATGGAGAAGACTAAGAAAAGCCTTAGGCTTAAAAAAATCAAAGTTAAAAATAACATATCCAAGTCGTAACAACTTTTCAGAGTGTAAATAGCTCTTCAGTTTTCAAACTCACAAACTGCTGGTGGAAAGCTTTGGTGTAGCTTTACCTTAGTCAAACACACTACACATCTGCACAAGTGCGTGGGGGAAACATTTTCAGTCCTTTCTTTCTTCACAGCTTTAGCTGCGCTGTGGAGCATTCTGAGCTACTCAAGAAACAGGTCATTTGTGGAAAGTGTAACTACAACAAGCAGCAGTTTTAGCTTCTACAAGGAACTTCCATCCATGAGAACATTTGAATATTGATTTCTTGCTGCTGCAAAACTATCCAACAGCCTAAAATAGGTGTAGTATAATATAAACAGTTATTAAATATGCAACAGCTTTAGAAACACATTGCCTTTCAATAATGCATTCCACCTACTGCTGTGTTCCTCACTTTCTATTACCATGCAACAATTCTGAGTGGAGAATCTGCAGCTTTTAAATCAAGAGAAGCAAAGAAGGGGGACTTAGTCACGCAACATCTTTTAAAAAAAATCCTAAAATGCAAGTCTACTTTTCATTTTAGAGAATGGGCTTTGTATTTATGCCACAATCTTAAAGCCTGGACCAGGCAGCTCAGCAAACTATCTAATGGTTTAACACATTACTGACTAAGCTGAATTTAAGGGTCACAGTTGTGTGAACTGCAAGGGAGAATTCTAAGTAACCACAATGTAGCATGACATTTAAGGCACTTCTGTAACAATTCTACTTCAACTCCATATATTTCAGTTATGCAGACTGGCAAACATAAAGTACTTACATAATTTAATACATAGCCTAGTATATATAATAGTAGAGTAAAAGATTAGAGATTGTAATGTTGTTTAAACTGCTATTTATAAATCTACAATAGTGGTTTTTTCCTAAATAAATTAAGGCACAACTTAGTTTAGTATAGACAAGAACCTCAATGCAATATGTAGATGATTATAAGTACAAATCAAAACCTGGTTAATATAAATATGAGTTTAGAAAATGAACAGAGCTAATAATACAAAGTTATATTCAAATAATCCACAATCTTTCTCTAAAGCAAAAGTAAGGCTGGAAAAAGCAATTATAAATACAGAAATAACTGTTCCTTAGTAAGCCTCTGTTGGTTGCCTTTTATTGTAGGATTACTACAACCTTTACAACTCAAACAGTTACAGAGTAAAATCATCCTGCAGGACTTACGGTTACATAGTGTCAGCTTTACAATTTATTACTGCACCAGTCCAGTCCCTCAACAGACTTAGAAACATTTTGTCACATGTTGTGTTTCCCTTATAAATACTGAAGAAAGCAGGAAGGTACACTAGCTCGAGGAACATGAAAAGTAAAAAATAAAATGCTTTTGAGACCATCAAGCCAAGAGAGAGAATTAATTTATGCACCACTATTTAGAAGGAAGAACAGAGAAAGGTAGAACAGGAAAACAGGAATTCTAGTGCATTACCCAAGGTGAAAAACAGATTTAAGAATGGCAAATACCAGTAGGAAAATATAGCACAGCTACCAAAAATACAAGCAGTACCAGCACAGAATGATTTCTGCCTCCTAACACAGACACCAACTAAATCACAAAACAGCCTCCCTGTAAAAGCTGAAATTTAACTTGTTATGAAATACAAAGCTGAGCAGAAAAGACCCTGGAGTCTCTTCCAGGATGGAAACTCCCTTCTGTCAGAGATAAGAGAAAAAAGGGCAGCATCAAGACATGCTGCTTGAAATGTCTCCCAGAGGCACACAGGCTTCTCTTCAGCCTTCCTGGAAAGCTCTGTCCAAATCTAATTTTGCCTCATCCAACTTTTAGACTATAGAGACATCAAAACGAAGCCTCCTTGCACATACATTAGGAGATGAGAGGGGGGGAAAACCCTCATGAAAAACTTTAAGTCAATGAGAAGCGATAAAACAAGAAATTAAATGTGTTTCAGTTTCGAAAACATTTTTGGCCATTTTCTTGGTCCCACCTTTGATGCCATGCTTTGGGCAGTCAGAGAACAGAGAGCATGAACAAGAATTAGAGCACAGAAAGGTTAACAATGCCAGTCAACTGGCAGCAGAAATAGATTGCCTCCTCTTCTTGCAGGGCGTAATTATTACAACACCTAAAATAAGCAGCATTGGAAGAGATACTGAAGTTAGAAATGTAACAGAAGAAATAACATCACTCTTGAAATGTCACTTTTTAAATTGAAAAGCAACCTCATCCCAATCTCAAAACAGATTTACATGAAGGCATTCATAAGTGACTGTTTCTTCTTGACCATAAGCAAAGAGCAGGTAACCACAGCTTGTCAGAAAACAGAGTTGCTTACCTGGATAACCAATTCCTTTGGCATTTGCATAGGGAACCCCAGAAGATCCAGGGCTATACACAGGATTCATGATTTCAGTAACTGAAATAAAGAAAAAGAGGAAATAAAGATAAAGAAAACCAGTAGTTACTTATCTATAGGGAAAGCTTGAAATCTCAAGTTCCACTAAGGTGGAACTGGAAACTGAGGGAACATAATGGAAGAAAATGTAACTAAGGAAAAAGCAGCAATTCCACTACTTCTCAATATTAAAGCTGTAGCTACAGGCAGGAAAGAATCACTGCAGGAAGAAGTTTCAAAGGATCCCACCCCTCAATCAGCTAGAGAATGTCTCAGGAATGAAACATTCCCTGTTGCGGAGCACGTTTTCAAAATATTTCCACTGCCCAGAGCTCCCCTGTGGTGCAGAGATCCAAACCCCCTGCACGGGCTCTCCTCTCCTCCCACCCAATCACTCAGCATCTCTCTGCCATTTATCAATCATTCAGCATGTCTCAACCTTGCTTTCTTCCCATTTCTTTCTTGAAGCCTCCAGCCAAGGGATGCAAATACTCCTGGTCTATTCTTACTGGCACTTTGAGCCTGGCATTCCAGTCCTTTACCAGCACTAAATTATCAAACATCCCACTACTACAGAAGCAAGTGGCAAAAGACTGTGCACTCAGCCAGCCAACCCACATCTCTTTCTTTACTTCCTGTCAAGTTCTTCAGAGCCTATGACAAGCCAGTGGTGTCCAGTCATTTCTGAATGATGCATTCACACAAAAACTGGGCCCCCACAGCCAGCATCCCCCACAGGAATAAAACCAAATCCCATTTTAAAAAGAACCTTGTACGCAAACATCAAGGGAAATAAAATTGCATTAAAGATGCTTTTCAAGTGCCTCATACAGGAATACTGTTTGCAACTACTGCTACGTATTTTAGAAAAAAATCTTCATATTTAAAGCTCAGTATCTTAAATCATCTGATTTTTTGCTTAGATACAGATATACAGATTTACCACTTCCCAAGGTGGTTTATGTTGGATATTTGGAAAAGGTGCTTCCCCCAGAGGGTGGCTGGGCACTGAACAGGCTCCCCAGGGCAGTGCTCACAGCACCAGGCCTGACACAGCTCCAGGAGTGCTTGGACAATGCTCTCAGGACATGGTGGAATTCTTGGGGTGCTGTGCAGGGCCAGGAGCTGGACTGATTATCCCATGTGTCCAACTCAGGACATCTATGATGTTTCCTGCAAGCACCCAAGACAGAAAGGCACCCTATGAAACCAAACCTCCATATTAACTGCTGATAGCTGACACTTTCTCTTCTACATCTCCAGATGCTGTCTTATTTCAACCAACTGGATGTTAAGCAGTTAAACACAGTTTAATAAAATTTTGTAAATAAAGTTTATGAAACAAGGAAGTTTACTTACACATGCACTACCTTAGTTACAGAATATGTTATGGCAGGAATCCAAGCAGAATTTATCAGTATAGCTGCACTGATAAACCTATATGGTAAGTGACTCTATAAAGCATAAATAGTTTGCTTTTTAAAGGAACACTAAAACCAGCTCTGTGCCAAGAGAATTAGCAGCACCTACTACATGACAGATATAAACCAGCCTTTTGTGCAAAATTAGGAACCAGTAAGTGCTGCCAGAAAGTTTATAATCAGGTTTCACAAAACACTCCAAGTCAATACAAGAGAATTACAAGATTCACCAGTTTCTTGGGCTTCCCCCTCTCACTTCGCAGTAATACTAACTTACATAGAATTACTGCCTTTTTTGTTCAGATTCATGTGTGATTACACATCAAGAAAATAGAATCCACTGAGCTGCAAACTAAACAAGCTGCCATTTACATCACTTAGTATGAATAAAGTTCCCCAGAGCAGCACATTTTAATCACCTGATCCACATCAAGCACCATTTGAAACAATTCTCTTTGAAAATGTTCTGTAGCAAGCTATACTTCAAGTATAAAATGCTAAATTCCACTGAAGCCCTGTGGAGTTTTAGCAGCATTAACTCTGTGCCATAATCAACAGGTGCATTTTGCTGGACCAGCATTTTCTTTCAGCAAGGCTGCTCTTTTCTCCCTTACTTTTCTTCAGTGTATCCTTCTCTCCAAAGTCTGACTCTCACTTACTTGAAAACTTTCAGTCTGTTCCCTTTTTATTTCCCTGCACTTTCTTCTCATGCGCATTTCTGCTTCTCTTTCAAGGCTGATTTTGTCACATTTTGTCTCTAAATTTACAAAATTCTTAGGGGCTCAAGCTTCACTTCAGTTTCAGCATTTCCCAGTTATGGGGTTAAAGTCTTAAGGAGATGGATAAACCTTTCCACTCAAATAACACAGTGCTCTCCCATACCCTCAGATTCTACAAATGTGCTACTCCTACTTGCAGTCCCTACAGCAATTAGGAGAAAAGACTCTGGAACCTTCTCACCATTCTGAACGGCAGAAGAAAAAGAGAACTGTCAGGTGGAAAATCAGCAAGGGCCTTCTGTGAATATTTAGGCGAAATACACAAAAAAATCCCCAACTATTAGAAATGTTAGTAGACAATGACCGCAGCACAACACATGGACATACACTATGGGAGATGACTTAAAGAGAAGCCACACAAAAATGAAGAGCTAGAGAAAATGGATAAAAAATGCCAAACAACACAGACTTGATGTCAAAGGAAGTACAGATAGAGGGAGAGAGGAACTCCACTCAAGTAAGGGGAAAAAAACCCTACGACACTGGTAGCCTCAAGCTGTTCACTTCCACTCCAAATGAACCCACATTTCCAGCTTCACATGTGTACACACACAAGTTAATTCAACTTTGGTGGGACAGGGATGTACTTTTAGCACTCCTGCTTTCACCACTGACAGACAAGTCAGAGCCACCAGCCTACACAAAGTGCTGGCAGTCTGTAATGCAGACAAAACGCCAGACCACTTCTAATTAAAAATAATTATTTTCAGGTCTTCTCTGAAGGACCCAACATGTGTAAGTATAATTATGTAGTATTACCTGGTGGTTGCAGTCATCCCACTCTTACCATAATTTTACTTGGAAAGGCATCTGTTGTACTGAGATGTGGAACCTTGCAGTCCACTTCCCTGGAATGCTCCAAGTCCACATCAAACACTAGGGAGGACTTGCATAAAGGGAACCCAAAGAATCCCTGTCTTTCAACTGCTTTGTTGGCATTCCCTCCAAAGCATTCTCATGCTAATGGATATGCAAATGAGTGTCTACAGTGCATCATCTGTATATAAATTGCACAGAGCTAACTGTATACGAATTACTCCTTCAGCTGAAATGAAGGCAATCATACTTATTAAAGATGCTCTGATTAAAGCCTGCACAAGGATGCTGGGAAGTGCAATCCTTCACCTTTCACTCTTGCCAAAGCCAGGTAATCAAACCTCAATTCTCATCAGGGCTGTTAGATCTCATCTTGTACAGATACCAGGACAACCACCCTCCTCTTAAATCCACGTTTTTGGAAGCTGAGCACAAAGGCCAAGCACTGCTAACGCTGAAGCTCTAGCACTCCCAGTTGGATCTGTTTTGCACACAGTTTTTCCTGCTACACTCGGAACAAGCGTGTTTCTAGGAAACTCTGCTTTTAAAAATCATTTCACAGAGATGAATGTAAAAACCCACGGATCAATGCAGACATTGTGAGACAAACTGGACTTTCCTTTGCAACACCTGTATTTTCTTATTCCTCATTTTCAAAGTCGTGCAGAGACACCACCAGAATAAGATCTACAAATCAAGTACGCTTTTTATGACAATTCCATCACAAGAGCTGGGGAAGAAACTCCAAATACCTTGGCTAAAGCACACTGCTGTGGTCCAGTAACACTTTCCTTCTTGGATCTTAAGCAGACTCACACACATTAAGTCACTGCAGTGTTTAACATCGATCCATTCTGGAACCCTTTCAGAATGCCATTTGCCATGAAATTGCACAAATGACCCAGTTTCCACTTACTAGGTTACTTACCATCTTAATAATGCTCTACATTTTACCCCTTTGACTTCCAGTCAAAGCACAATGCAAGTAAAATACATAAGTGCCTTGTAGCTCGTCATGTAAAAGAAGTAATTTCCACAGCTAAGCAGCAAAGAAAACAGTTCATGACACTTCAAATAACTGACAATTAAAGTCTCAGTTACACTGTCTTCTGTTAAAACTTCAGCCACGAAACAGGCCATTTGATGCAAATCCAAGGCCAAGTAACAGGCACAATTTTCTTTTTTCACAATTAGTTTTAGAAAGGGGGCTCATATTATAAAGACCTAGACACGGCATCCCATGCTGTACTAGTACTAGCAGGTAGTACTTAATTTCTTCCATTCATCCAAAGACTTCAAAAAAGGTCACTGAATTTTCCCAGGAAGGAGGAAAAGCCTGTTCAGGCGAGGGCAGGGGGACTGCAGGCAGCTGGAATCGGAGCTCACAGAACTGCCATGCAGCTGGCAAGCAATCCCTGCACTGGGACCCCTCAGATCAGCTGAACTGGCTGCTAGGATTCTGGGCCCTGATGGAGGATTTTTGGATAAAGGACTGCTAGTTTTCCCTCCATCAGCTTGAGACACATCCCCAAATGGCCAAGACCAGCTCCAATGCAAGGAAGGGAGCAGGACTGGACAGTGACAGGACAGACTGAGGCTGCAGAAGCACAGCCTAGAGAAGGACAGTTAACAACTTTGCTCAAAGCTCACACATACAGTAAAATATGAAGCTGGAACTCTCATTCCCATGCAAGTCTTCCTCCCCTGCTCGAGTTACAAGATGTTGTCATAGAGAAAGAATAAGACAACTCCAAGCACTCTTCTATATTTTTGTCTGCATGCCTGCTTTTTTCCTAAGACTGAAAAAGGAACGGAGCAGTTCAGCCTTTTAAAATCCTTTCTAGTGAATACAGCTCTCACCTGTAAGTCTGATTTAGCAAGGGTTTGTTAAGGGTTTTTTCCTATGTAAAATACACCTACATTAACACCACCACTGCTTGTACTCAGTGTCAGTAAGGACAGAGCACGATTAGATGTGAAAGACTCAACAGTTTCATGTGTCATTCACAAAAAGAAAGCCTACACAAAAACCATAATACTAAGCTCCTGTTTGTGATCCAACTTTATTTGTACATTGTGGCATTGCTCTAGTCTTCAAAATATCCCAGAACATTACTAAAACCTTCTTTTCATCAAAAAAACCCAAAAACCCCTTCTAACTTATAGAAACATTAAACAAACTGCACAATATTTCTCAAAGTCTACAATCTCTGTTGTTGCTATGGCACAAGGGGACAGAAGTGGCCAGCTCCAATCCCTGCATCTCCTGTATAGCTTTGAATTTGTGTGTATTCTCATTCCAAACAAGTCCTCAAATCACCAAGTCCTTACTGTAAGAATCACAGAAGCCTGTCTATCGCCAAATTTAGGGGAAGATAATCAACTACAGGAAACAGGAAAAAAATAAAATTAGAAGAATATGACTTCACTACGTGAAGGAATTATAATTCAAACTTTTTAGTTAAGCCTCAGAGCTCCGCTTCTTCCTAAAATCCTATAAAGCATTTATTCATTAAATTAATTTTCAGTTACTATTTTCTATGACTTTCTGAAATAACACGAAACTGTCGCAAACCACAACGAACACAGAATTCCCAAAAGCCTCCTGAGTCCTCCTCCTTTCCAGTCTCAGAGTTCGTGTGTAATTACCGCCCAAAACGCGCAAGGAAAGGGTGCGTTCTACGAGCGCGGAAGTTTTATGACACTGACAATTACAAATCTTGCAGCAAAATCACATCAGAGCAGACAGAAAGTCTGGTCACAGGAGGTAACATGCACACCGCGATTCAACATCCAAGAACAAATCGAGCCCAGCTTTTCTGCCCCGAATGCTGGGTGACTGCCCTCATCGAATCCTTGACTTTTTACCTTTCTCAGAGCACTGATTTCACCATTTGGCTGATGTTTACACGGCTCCAAACGATGCAGAAAAGCACCGCAAGCTTTGTACCTTTTTCCTTTCTGCCTCACCGAGGAGCGAGAGTGGATGGCTGCCTGCAGCTCACAAAGGTAGCGGGCAGCCCGCACACACGGCCCCCACACCGCTCCCGCACGCAGCTGCAGCTCCCGACGCCGTGGATCGGGGAATGCAGCCGGCCGGTGCCCTCATGACGACACCTTTAATTTTTATCAAGTTCCCCCCCGGACGATGCTGCGCTGCCATCACCGACAGGCACCGCCGTGCCCTGAGGCGCGGGGGCCGAGGCGAGGGAGGCCGCGGGCCCTGCGCAGGTACCTGTTACGGCCGGAGCCCCGCGGCCCCAGGCGGCGCCGCGAGTTCCGCTCCGCCGGCCGGGCGGCAACGGCGCGGCCCAGCGCCCGCACCTGTCCCGGGATGGCGGCGGGCCCGGCGTCCCTCCCCGCGCTCCCGGCGGGCCCGGCCCGCACTCACCGTGAGCGGCGGCGCTGCGTGCGGGCGGCGCGGCGGGCGCTGGCTGCGGCCGTGCGTGCGGGTGCCCGCGCCTGCGTGCGTGGGTGCGTGCGCGGCCCCGCGGGCACGGGACGGGACGGGAGGGGGCGGCCGCTCCGCGCCGGCCGCACCGCACAACTGCGCACCGACGGCCCTGACGTCACTTCCGCCCGGACGGGGCGGGGCGGCGGTCACGTGTGCTGGAGGGCTGGGGCACGTGACCGCGCTGCCCCGGCGGCCATGGCGGGCGGGGTCAAGGGCGGCCCGGCCCCCTCAGCGTTCCTACTGCTGAGGGGAATGTCCGCTCTGATAAAGGAAAATACTGCGCTGAAAAGTTAATAGATCAGCGGAGTGTTTTAACTGCGCGTGTCAGTGTCCCAGAGAGGCTTAATGGACGCTGCACAATTCCATTAAACCACCTGGCAACACGGCTCGCCGTCGCTTTCCTCAGCTTTAGATTCAGATGCGTAATACGCACCCATTGCCGTGTGGCACAACAGCTTACGGTGCAGAAACTGAGGCTGGCTGACAGAGCTCTGGGAGTCCCATCTAGCTTTCACATCTATTTTTAAAAAGAAAATTCCCTCTTCCATGAACAGCTCTCCAAGTCCTATGGAAAACGTGGTTCGGGAGCTGTAAAGAACTTTTTGACCCGCTCCTTTCAGTGCCCCTCCGGCAAGGATCAGGGACTCTCGGCCGAGGAAAGGGTGAAGGTCTGTGTGAACTGAAACTTAGGGCAAAGAGGGATGGATGGATGGATTAAACAGCCCCAGTAAGGCACTCCTGCCTCCCTAAAATCTCCGCTTTCCCAGCAGTTTTTGTTTGCTCAGCAGGCAGACCCAGGAAGCTTTTCTAGACGTTTGAACTGCACTAAACCGTGTACAAAACTGAAACAGAAGAGCACGGCAAATTAAACCAGATAGGATTTGTCAAGAGAGCTTTCTAACCAACTCCCCATCCTCCAGCTGATGGATTCGGGCCAGCCCTAAACTGTTCCTCCTGGCTCTGTCCAGGTCGTGGTTTGATCCTCAGACAAAACACTCAGAACTGCCATCTCCAGAGATCTATAATTGCCCTGCTGAGGGTGGGGCAAGGCAGCAGTGTGTGGTGGTGAATTTAGCCCAGAGCCTGTGGGCATTACTGGACATGGCAGCAAGAGAGGCCCGAGGGACAGCTGTGACATTGCTGCTCCTCAAAAACGCACACCTGGAGCTGCACACAGCTGTGGGAGAGACCCAAGCCAAGCCAACACTCACAGTGCCCAACAACTGCTGAGGAAACAGAGCTTTGTAACAGCTGGAGGCAGCCTGAACAGAGAGGATTTGTCCTGAAAAGTCAATGCAAACAGCACCACTGGTGCTGGGGTGTTCCTGACAAGCACCACCACTGACACTACCAAAGAGGGGACTGCTGGCAGGAGAGCAAATACATCGTTGTTGGTCCTGGGCTGCACAGGAGTGCACAAACCAGAGAGAGTCACACTGGCATCAAACACAGCTGGTGACAGGTAAGAGCTGAGTGCCCCAGTGCCTTGTCCTGCTGTAGCAAACAGCCAGCCTGGGGAGACAGATGTGGATAAATCAGCACCTTCAGTCCCAAGGGGAGACAGTGAAAGGTCCCAGATCATCCTTTGCTTACAGAAGGTCCCCAATACAACCAGAGGAGCCCTGGCCAGCACACGGCCCACACAGATGAGCTAGAGGGATGTGACAGCCCTGAGGTTACAGGTGAGCTCAGGTTTCACTGATGTTTTCCTCACTTAGGGGTGTGCAATACCATTAAAACCCCACGAGTTATTCCACTGTGCATTACTATGAAAACCACAGGGGTGCTGGTCTTTATGCCAGACAGAATTCTGCAAACTATTGTAAGTTCAACTGTTAAGTTCCAACCTGTCTCCTGATGTAATTCCATACATCATGACAGAAAATATTCCAGTCCAAACAAAAATCTGATACCAAAGAGATTACAAACCAACACTCTGAACCCTTCCACCTTGGCAGCACATTCAGAAGGCAATCTCTGGCTGGTTTCTGCAATTATTAGTCTCATATATTAACTATAGATCACTTGTATGGTGCACAACCCCTGTCAGCCAGGCAAATACACACAAATAAAGGTGGCTGGAAAAAATTACGGTAAGATGGATATTATTGTTAAAAGTGAATAAAACAGAAGACCTTCTGATACTTCACTTGTGCAGTGTCATATTTTCAGTAGTAAAATGTAGAAGCGATAATGTTCTCTGTAGGAGAAATGCAAATTGATTCTCAGCTTGCTGACATTTATGACAGGTAGGGCAGCTTGCACTTTTCTAATTATCCTCAACTGTTTCCCTCTTGTAACAACACACTTTCCAGAAATGTGAGCTGACATTCATCCCTCGTGCTGGTCACTTGCAGAGGAGTCCTGCAATAAATGGCAGCTACAGGACAAGAAGAATGGTACCATAAAGATCTCAGCAGGAATGAGCATGAAGGTGACTCAGAAATAGTGTCCAGCACTGCTATGCAACCCTTGTGAGTGTGGTTTGTTTGGAGAAGAGGAGAGAGACCTGTCTGGGGGATGAGAGGTTATCACTGCTGGAACGGCACCAAAAAGCTGCTTGCAAAGGTGTAGTTGTGGACACTGTGGTCTGTTGGAGGGGCTCAATTTGTGGTAATGAAAACAAAGGCACTGCAGGAAATTATGCCATCTACAGTGAGATGATACTTGCTCCAAAATGATTCCCTGTGTTGTGTGGGATATTCCAGAATATTTGAAGCACCCAACATCCCACTATTGTGCACTACTAAGAGTCTATCTCACTTAGAATTGCTTGGACTGCTCTGGAAACCTGTGCCGTCCTCTTAGGGCTGCCTGAAGAGGCAGATCCCTGTCTTGGATGCCCCCACCCAGCACCAATAAAACCTACTGCAACACTCTGACACTTTTATCCAAGTAACAGTTTGTATGAAACAAATAGATAGTTACTTACTGTCTTCCTAGTACTTTGGGTGGTGTTTTTTGGTGCTTTTGAATTGTACTGTCTGTGTGTTTTAAACCTATGATACAAACTCTAAAGGAAGCAAAACTTGCAATTTAGAACATGAAATGGAGATATGTGGAGGGTTGTGTTAATTCAGGGTACATTTTCATTGCTTGTTTCTATTGTTCAGCACTCTCCAGTAGCCCTGTATTTAAAAATTATCCCTAAGAACTGGCAAAAAGATAATTGAACAGCAGATTTTAGGCAGTTTTGATTGTCCTCAATAAGACTGGTGAATGCTATAAAAGTATTCACAAGCATTTCTCATTTTCAGCTTCCATTCCTACCACTTTTCTTCACCATCCAGGAATTCTCATGCTTTTCCTTCTTATTTTTTTCCACAAGCTCAAAATGCCATCTCTTTAGGCCTTATCCCTCTCCTTCATTAAAAGTCTTCAAAAATGCATGTTTTGATCAAACACTTCCAGTGCAAACACATTTCAAAGGGTGGCATACAGGAAAAGAAATGTGCAAATGCATTCTGATTTTTTGAGAACCTCACTGACCCATCAACCACATGAAAATACCTCAGAGTGTTTTTACTCCTCAAACTTGCCCATTCTCAGGAGTGGACACATTCCCTTTTAATACCAATTTAATTTCTGTATGGGACACGTGCTTTCCTCTAATGCCAAGTCCCCCACAGGTATCCTTGCCAGGTACACAAAAGCCTCTGAAAATAGCAGCCCATGTGGACACCAGCTGTGGCACAGTTCTAACTCACATCAGACATGATTTATTACTCAACAGAACCATTCATTTTGATTCTGTTTTATGGGCATCAGGAGTATTTTCACTCAGCATACCTCCTTCGTGCACAGCTAACACAGTGATACACAGGGCTGTTAGCAGGCACTCAGCTTGGCTCTTAATTCCAAAACATAACATGATAAAAGTAACTCATACATGGAGTTAATTAACCAGGCAAAAGAATAGTTCCATCATAGTGAGGATTGAAAATGTGCGGCAGAAAACATGGTAAGAACTTCATAATGATCCCTAACATCCAAAAGCCAGGAATTACAAAAGTAGAGACAGAAAACCAAACTGATTTTGGAATGTATGGAAATATCAGTGTGTCATAAATAGCTCAGCTCTGTTACTACACAGATAAATGGATCTATGAGGTAAAATCCTTGATTTCCTGGTTAGGTTTCTTTTGCCCTAACTGGAGACAGATTTTTAAGCCATTGTGTCCTGTTGATAAACGTGTGGACAGCTTTTGCAGACAAACTATATGGTTGCTTAAAGGTTGAGTAAAAAATAAAGCAACAGATATTTCCTGTGTTTCTATTGTGAGAGCTTACAACAAGGACCAGTGCCTTGTGGCATTTAGTGAGGCTTTACAAATGTTTGTTACAGTTGTAACAAATGATAATAACGGTTTGTTACAGCTGTAACAAACAAATAATTAAACGTTTATTTTAATGATGCAAATCTTCAGCTACATCTTTGCTGAATATTGCTGACAGCACTGTAATTCTCTCCTGTAGTTTCCAAAGCAGAGGAGAGGCCCCTTCCCAGACCTGCAGGCCATCAGTTGTTCTGGCATTGTGAACACCTGCTCTGTTTTTATAGAGCTCTGAGCCACCACCAGCCTCTACAAACAGAACTGGCAAATTGGTTTGGTACAAGTTAACAATAAAAATCCAACATACAACCAGTTAGCTCCACCTCCAAATTCAAGATAAGTAAACTGCAACAGATGAATGTTTAACATCATTCAGTCTGGTATCAGTAGAATATTTGACAATTCCCAGAGAGTGTTATGGAACACTACATTCAATTTTCCCCTGTATTTGCCAGAATCAGGAGTAAGAACCATAGCACTTAGAAAAGGAAGCTAATTTGTATTCCCTGTCACTGACCTCTTGCTGTTTATTTGATGCCAACACTTTGCAAAAGACAAGAGAAGTAAGATTAATGCAGTACTGTGAAGGAAGAAAAAGAATGTTATAATTTTCATATATTAAACAAAAAAAAATCTGCAGTTTATGCTTCCTTTTTCATTTGTTCACTACTAAAGTGAGTGAGTATATTTGATCTTACTTATCATTAAAGTAACCAAGCCTCTTTTCTGTTTAATTCTCCAGACACCTCAAGAAAAGATGGCTTAAAGCAGGAGGAAGGTAGGAACATTACAGAATCTACTGCAGACAGATCCCAGCTTGTATTGCTATGTTCCAGTCCCCTGGGAACCAGGCAGCAGTATTCTTGCAGGAATCACCCAAAACTATTTGCTTTACTCCAGGTGTCTATCTGCAAAAATTAGGATTATTTCCTAGAATGTGGAAGAGCAAAAAGAAAATATTTTTCTAGTACTTCGAAGTTTTAAGCATGTTTCAAATAACTGGTATTTCTCGTTAACAGTGCATTGATTTTTGCAATGGAACCATTTAACTTTGGTTAAATAAACCTGCAAGGACTTTTCTGTTGCTATTTTTTCTTTAAAATTATGTCCTGTTGTGAGTGAGGGCTATGTTCCAGAATTCAGGGGTATAACCAGTGGCCTTTTAGGCAGGATAAATGTAGGAAAGACAGATTTCTCTGTGGAATAACTGTGGATCGTGGCCAGAATGAACTTCTCAGCCAAGTGCAAACTGGGAGGGACTAGATGCTGAATAAAGCAATTGTCTTTGTTTAATTCCTCCTGTGCCCAAGGAAAAGGACTTTTGTGTGTTCTTTGGAAAAAAAAGGGCTGCATCAAAGTAATTCCCCACTTCATTCTCCGTTCCTCCTAATGGAAAACAACTGACAAGATTCCAATACAAACCACTTACTCAGATCAAACCCAAAGGCTGTATTCTTGATGTTTAATTCCACAGGAGGAGGTGTTCTGGGGATGTAAGGTGGATGGAGTAGAAATGGGAAAGAGGCTTAAGTTTGCAAAGGATGAGATTTGAGGGATTCGGGGAAATGGCTTTGTTAAAAATGCTCTGTGTCCTTACTCTGGAAAGCCTTTGAATACCTGTTTAATGTTAACCAGATGTGCAGATCTCACAGGAGAGTCCTTGTGCTGTTCTCTTTTTCTCTGTTTCTGTCCCCATGCTTGTCCCTATTCTGCTCTGGGCCCAAGCTGAGGCAGGGTCATTCCATGCTGGAGCAGCAGCACGCAGGAGTTCTCATGGACCAAACTGTGCTTAGTGCAGATAGAAGCTCCAGCAAATTCCAGCTATGAACTTTAGGAAATCTACATTGCATCTATGAGAGATAAAAGTTCTCAGAAGATGGAAAGTTGGCCAAATGTGGGATAATTCTTGGTGGGACAACAAAAAGCTGAATCTGTGACAGTAAGGTATCATCCAGGCCCTGTTCCCAGACTTGCTGAAAAAGCTGTAAGGATCCTGGCCATGAAGGCAAACTGTTCTTTTCTCCCATAGCCACATTTTCGGCCACAACTGAAAAAAGTTAGTTGAAACTACAAAAGAAATCTCTGGAATGTGAATTGGGCCGAATGGCATTTAACCTGAGTGGCCTTGACTTGGCAACGTTGTAAGAAATTGAAAAGGAAGGATTTATAATGGGATATGGCAGTGCCAGAGAATGTTCATTATGTGTTTGTGCATGTACAGACCCCCACACATCTGTATTATGTACAGATGTGCTACAGTGCTACTGGATCACTGAAGATTTCTGAAACAGAAATATCCCCAAGGATATTCCCCAAGGATGTTAAAATTGTAGCAAAAAATGTTCAGAGTGGCTGTGAAGTTAAATGGGTAGTTGCTATTTACAAATATGATGATTACATACTGTTACCATGGAAACTTGAGATGGAAAATAAGAAGTGAGTTTAGCTTCATCTTGAAACTGCCCTGATGGGGAGGAGAACAATTGCTGACATTCCTCTAGCAGGAGACTAATCGCCCCTCTTGAAGAATGTACAGTATGTTTTTGTGTATTTTTAGCTCCTGTGCGAAGTTTAAACTTGCAACCAACTGAGGATAAGGCTTGGATAAGAGACACATCTGTTGTTAGAACCATAACTCAGTATGAGTTATTCTTTTTCCTATGCTGTTCACTGAAACACTCACTATTCAACATTTTCTCTTCTAAGACTACTTCAAGTGATTTTGGGTCCCATCTAAGTCCATGGCCTGGTAATTCTCCCCAAGTATATTTTTCCATTTTCTGTGTTTCTGCTTTGACAAGATAATGAGTGAAGCATGCTCCAAGGATGTGACTCATTTCCATCAAAATGAGCTTCCTGAGAACCATGAAAGAGGCAAGGAGACAACTGGCCCTGGACATTTTTAGGACAATTCTAAATGTGTATCAATTGCTGGTTAATAAAATAATACATATAATAATGACTGAGCAGGTTATTCCTAAATAAAATTTGTGCCCGGTGAGATTGCAGCGAGCACTGGGGCTGGAAGTCAGAAGACTGCACAGATGGTTCCATCTGTCTATCTCTTGGGAATCATTCTGGTGCTGAAAAAGCCCTTGTGAGCCAGATGCTCCAAGGCAGGGAGGTGTTTGCTGACAGACACTGCTGCACCTGGCAGTGCTGTGTTGGGGCTCAGTGGAGTCGAGTATCTGCACACCAGTGGGGCTGGGATATGCAATGTGCCACACACAGAAATCAGAGAGTGCAAGGTCTCCTTACCAAAGGCTGGAAGTTCATTAAAGATGTGATTCAAAGAAGGGCAGCAGACCAAGAGCTGCAGACATCTGGGTGGACACAAACTTTAGGATGAGTCTTTCAATTTCTTCGATAATACCTTTTCTTCTTTATACACTAAGTTTGTTCCTTTTGTTTCCTACACCAGCTTACAGGCCAGTAGTTCATTTTATATGGACACACAGTCTAATTAACATCACTTGCAATTCTTGCCTATTTAATTGTAAGTGTTGCTCTTGCTACATGGAAACAACATTTGCAGATCTGCTGAACTAGGATTTTTCTTCTTTTGGGGGATGAACTCCTTTCCAAAAGCTGTGTTGTTTCACAACTTAAGCCTTTGGCTTTCTCAATTATCACAGTGTTTTTAACATTCTTCCAAATTATTAAAATGAACAACAGTGAAGCATTGCAGTGAGACACCTTCAGATGGCAATGATTCTACACTTCTGCTCTGGTGGATACCTGTCTCACTCCAATTCACATTTGAAGCACTTCAATGCAGAAACATCCACTGAGATGGATGCAAGTTTCTAGTCCAAGTGCTTATAATGGGAGAGATGGAAGTCTTGAGTTGTTATTGTAAGAGAAGCAAATGACAATCATCTGCCAGACATTTCCATGATATTTTAAAGAGAAAGTGAACATTCAGTGTTCTTTGCACCTCCTCTGTGCAGCGATTTCCATGTGCAGATCAATATATTCCACTTGGAAAGTTTAGGCAATCCACCTAAGTGCTGACACTTACGTGACAGTAATAAGGCCCTACACAGAACTGTTTTCTTTAAAACTGCTGCCAGAACTTTATTCGAATCAGGAGAACATGATAGCCACTAAAATGACTAAACAGCTCTTCCTTGTGTTCCATCTCTGTCAGCCTCGTACCTAAAACTTTCTTTGGTCCCCAGTGCTGCCAGCCCTGGTGGCACGCCTGGACAAGCCTCTGTTCTTGTAACACCATTCCAAACAGCAAGGATCAGTTAATGGCTGGGATTGGTCCCAGAGCAGAGATGTAAGCCACCACAGGGAAACTAAATTTAGTTTGGTCTGGCTTTGACAATATTGAATATATTTCCTTTTCCAGTGCAAATCTTGAGCCACCAAATCTCATTGTTAATTACCAATCTCAATTTACCCAATCCGAATGCTCCCTTTATCAGGTGAGCATATTCCCCACACCACATTCTGCATAGCTTTTTCCTTACTGCTGAGCAATATCCAGGGAAGTACTGGATATTGGAACTCCATTCAATAGGGATATTTTTCATTATTTGTTCAGGTCCAGAAAACACTTTTATTATGAAGTTAGGGTACCTTTAATGAAATAGCTCATGTTTCATAGCCCTCTACCACAGGAAAATGCAGTTCTCAGTTGATGTATTTGTGCTATTTTGCATTGTGGTTTTTTAGTGAATAAGCAAAGAGGGACATTTCACTGAGACTGATCCAGAAGACATTAATTACATAAAAATACTGTGTTGCTTGTCTTGATATAAGCAATGTTTTCAACTGCATTCTCTGATACTTGATGTTAAACTATCACACAGAACTAAGAATATTTCCAGTCTTCATGGTGCCTTGGATTTTACACTTCAACTTCTGAATTTGCTAACAGATATGTTAAACATCTCAAGCAGAAACTCTTCCTACAGCTATGGAGGTAAGTAGTGCCTAGAGTACAGTTCATTGTACCAAGTAAAATATGTCACATTTCAAGGTAAAAACAGAACATTCCTGCTTTTCCAGAGGCTTCATGTGAATAACTAATGTGTAAAGTCTGCAATTACAGCCAGAAAACTATATTAACCAAGGGTTTTTTATGCTTTTTCAAACCTCTGGAGTATGTAACATTGGTATCGGTCTTTTTCTCCTTTTTCCCTTTTTCTTTTTCTTTTTCTTTTTCTTTTTCTTTTTCTTTTTCTTTTTCTTTTTCTTTTTCTTTTTCTTTTTCTTTTTCTTTTTTTCTTTTCCTGCTGGTTTCAGCAATCTTCTGCAGGCAGGTGTAATCCTCACACTTGTGTGCAGATGCTGTGTGTTCTCATCAAGTTTAACACTGTGTCTGTTAGTAAGTGCTGCTCTCTGTGGGGGCCTTGACCTTGAATTCTTTGTGACTTTCTGATGCTCATGGGATATCCAGACTTTGCAAACTTGTCTTGGCATGGAAGTTGTACCTGACTTCCATAAACTGAATTCTGGACTAGGTGACTCTTTGGTTGCTGTGTCAGAATTGCTTTGCTTGGTGGGCTGATGGTACATGTTCAACCCTGCCTGTCTCTAATAAAATTTTACTTCTCAGCATAGGTATTTTACAGGATTTAACAGCTGCTCTCTTTCTACAGAGTCAGCTTTCTAAAATTGTAAGGTTGGATGCTGAACTTTAGATGAACCTATTTCACTTGCTTTTCCTACCATCAGTCTAAGAAGATATATACTCACAAAAAATTACAAATATTAACTTCATCATACAACAGTAAGACTTAAATTTGATAGACAGAAAAATAATCAAATGAAGACAATTCTGTAGCACCACAAATTGACGGAATGTGGCTTACAAATATCAATAAACGTCTGTAAACAGTTTACTAAGAAACTGAAGGCAGTCAATCCAATGAAAACGGATACAATAAGCTATTCACAGCTCTGTATTGCCTGGCCCTTTAGAGCCTTGCTTTTGGGCACAGGGACAATGCCTGGTGTGGAATCTGTGTTATTTGATGTTTCTTAATGGCTATATAAAGCTCTTCTAAACTGGATTATGTCTGATATTCTTTCTAACATCCTTCTTCCCTCATGTAACCCACACCTGAGAGGGGACATAGGACACAGCTCTGAAACATCTCTGAGAAACTTCAGTTTTGTTTGAAAAGGAAAAAAAGTAAAATAAACAGACCAAATTAATAACTCTGAGTATCATGAGCTCCCTGCATTTCTGCAAGTATCCAGAAAATACCAGATACACCCTTTCTAAACAAGCTTTGGGTTTGTGACCTTGTGGTACAAGTCTGATCAGTTCCATGGAATTTCCCCTGCACTTTCCTCCCAGTTCAGCTGGCTGACCTCAGCCTCACAGGTTTTTTCTCTGCCAGTGCAGAGATTAAGAACAAACCAAACCCTTCCAAAGTGAGATCCTCATGACAGACACGGTGGCTGCAGCTCCTTGGTTTGTGCTTCAATCCAGCCCCTGTTCTGCAGCCAGCAGCTGCACTGCTGTGCCCACATCTGCAGCCCTGAGAGCAGCTCCAGGCCGTGGCAGGGCACAAACTATTGAGGGGTGCAGGGTGAAGAGAGAATGCAAACACCCTGATGCTACAGGCACCTTGTAGGACTTGAATGAACCAGAGCCTGAAGCAGGTACAGGTTTTAAAGTGAGCCAAAAATACAAGACTAAATAGCCAATTATCCCCCTAAACAATAACTTTGGAAGAAGCCCAAAGCAAATATGGACAAGCTGCTGATAAGCACATATTGGTTTGCTGCATATCCTCTGGGGGTTGTATTTCCACAAGTTTTCTATTTGTGGAGGCAGTCAGGCACTTTTGAAGTCTTGCTGGCTCATAATAGCCATGTCTCAGCAGAGTAACAGCTCCAGCAGTGAGAACCTTTCTCTGCACAACGAATCATGGTGGGCTTTGTTACTCTGGGTCTGTTCTTCCTGGGAAAGTGAGTTTTTAAAGGAACCAGTAATGTCTCCTCAGCTGCAGCGAGCATCTTCCATACCCATGCTGTTTTCACGGCACTGCATGTGACGAGTCCTGGAGGATGTAAATCAAAAGAGAATTCTCCTCAGCTGTCCCCATCCCCTTGAAAGCTCTGTTTATCCCCTGGTGAACTGAGTGCACTCAGTGTATCAGGGGCATGAGAATAATCAGGGCACTGTCCCCATCCCTGCAGCGTGTACCTCGCTCCGTGCCAGTCCTGTCAGCTGAGGCTGGCAGAGATGATTCCAGCAGTGATGTTGTTTCCTTCGGGCTCGTGGTATAAAGAGTGACACCAGGAACCAGATACTCCCTTCTTCCCTATCTGGCAGTCTTTTGATCCCAGTACAAATGGGAGTCCTATTACAACTTGGCATCGTTTTGGCCTCCATTTTGTGTGAAACCAAAGAGCTCCCAGGAGGTCAATGAAGGTTTCTGATGAGAGCAAGTGCATGGAGGGAAACAGAAAAAAATCCACTTGCAATTAATGGGGATGTCTGTGCTGTGTTTCTGTTACAGTTGCATTAGCTGTGGAGATGATGTCGTTTATTCCCACACATACTTAATGAATGAAATATAAAAGAAAACTGACAAGTTCCTACGTAAATTGTTGGGAAAGCTTTATATTTTCTCATAAGGAAAAGGCTTTGCTGTAGCTCCTCTAAGCAGCTCCTTCTGTCATCACTGGTTCTTGAATTCAGAGCACAAAGAGCTGGGGGTGAGAGCATTCATGCCATGCAGAGGTGAGAGCATTCATGCCATGCAGAGGTTTGACTGATACAAACAGAAAGAAGATGCAAAGCACTTGGCACTCAGTTGGGCAATGGCAGCAGCCAGGCCTCAGATGGAAGTCTCCAGGAATGATTATTGCAGTGCACAAGTGCTAGGGAATTCAACTCAGCAAAAGGAAAACACATGAGACTCAAAGATGATTATTGTACATTTAAAGGGTAATACAAGTATTGAAGCCTAGCAGCATTTTTTAATGTACCTTTGCTTTTACTGGGACAAGCATTATTTAGGTTATTGGGCAGAGCTCTGTGTTACTGCAAAGCAATACAATATTAATGAGCATTATACATAGTTCTACATCCTTCCCTCTCCTCCAAGGAAAGAGCAAGCAGATCTTTACCCAAGCTTTGGAGAAATGACACAGTAGCTAGGGCTGGAGGCACTGTTCAGGTTGAAGCCAAAGCTATCTTTGAGTCAGAGTGACTGCATGAACCCCCATGCTCAGCAATCCTCTTGAACCACATTTTCCAAACATTCCAAGATACAAACCCTAGATCCAGGATGCCTCTACTCAGTGGTAAACTTCTCACATACCTACATCAAGAGAAGGATCACTTTAGGGTTTCTGTTTATTCAATGGCACCCCTAAAAAGTGAAGTTGAAAAGAAGAACACTCCTAAAGAACTGAAGATGAAAGGAGTGGAAGCACTCTCTGGAAAGGCCTTTCTGTCATTTAGAGGGAATCTAAAACAAGTATTCTGTCCCAGTGCCTAAACGAAGTGTCTGAAGTTTGATGGTTTGATGGGATGAATTGGTACCCTATAAGTGTTTGAAAAGTGCCTCAGAAAATTAAGAAGCAGGATGATTTAACCTTCTTGGATTATTTATAACATTCATTCCTAACTTCTTCTTTAGGCACCCAATAAAGTGGAGAGTGTACACTTCCAGCTACACAAATAGGGACAGCCTGAGGAAGCTGCCAGGAAATCCTATTACACATTAGAACTTGGCTGGCTTCATTTAGCAGTGGAATTACCACATTACAGGGGCTCAGTGGCTGGCAAAGGAAAGGGCACCATGAAGGGACTCAGCAATGAATTGTTTCCAGATTAGTGATTTTCATGGATTCATTGAATTCAAACCCAACAGCACGCTCAGTGCATCTGAACTTCCACATGCTGAGTCCACCAGCATGTTCCCACAGGTATGCAGCATGTTTCCCTTCACCTTTAGAGCATACCTTCCAGAAAGCTGGCCCACTTTGAATTTAAAGCTTTAAAGAATGACCAGGGAGCAGCAGCAGTTTATTTCAGGAATTACTCACTATGCTACTGCATCAAAACCACCAGTTAAAATAGTTTCTCTGCAATGCAAGGATCTCAACAATGATGTAAGGGCCTTCAGGTTGTGCCATGCAGAAATTTTCTTTAGAGGTAGAATATTATAATTTCAAAGCCTTATTAATTAGATACAAACACCTCAGAGCTCCAGAAAAGTTAGGGCAGATGTGTAGAGTATGCACTGATGCATTTGTTGGAAATGCTGTTGTAAAATAAATGGATACCTGGATTTTCTTGTTGGCTCCAGGTCTCTGAGGAGTTGTCACACACCAGTTGACAGGAGCCAATCCTTGCTGAACATGAGGGCTGGGGACATGCGGGCTTTTTTCTGCACTAGCCTAATGCTTTGATTCAGCACTGAGACCTATCAATTTGAACAGTCCCAGCAAAGTGCCTAAATAAACACCTCTTATATGCTGAATTAGGAGTGTTGGATCTCAAACTGTGCTAATTCTGAGGGAACATGAACTCTCTTAATGTGCCTTAAACTTTATAAATGCTTGTTCTCCAGTAATTTTTTCTTTTACTTCTGTTACAGTAAGGCCTGGCTGAGACCAAACCCTCAGTGTGTAGGGGACCACACAAAACAGAGCAGGAAAAATTCATGTCCCACAGATATTACATTTCTCTGAAGGTTTGTGGCTTTTTCAGAGTTGAGTGACACTTGAACAAAGAACGTTTGAAATATGCCAGTTATTTTTATGTCTTTGGCTGAAATAATTTCTTTGAAGACTTGGGTGTTGGTTGAATGTTATGGTGGTTGGAAACCAGACAGTGCACCCTGAAATACAGACATAGCTGACAAGAAAACTACAGTGAAACCACAATCCCTGAAAACACTCTATCTGCTTTTCCTGCTTGAATGGTTTTGGAAAACAACTTTCTGCTTTGGAGCCAACTTATTAACCTGCTCAAAGTAAATAAACAAAGGTCTCAGAGATGGGTTGCATTAACCCTTTGTTGTACAGGTCTGCTAAATAAGTTACTGGAGGAAGGGCTGCCTCTGTCCTTACTGTGACACAAACAGCAGAACTTTCCATTTCTGGTCGTTGTTAGATCACGGGTCAAGTCATGTAAAAGCTTTCAGGGTGTGCTCAGAAGCCTTTTCTATATAGATGAGGTTTTCAGCAATTGATCCACACACTGTTAAAATCAGTGGCATATTGGCTCTATGCCTGGAGCTTAATTGTTCCCATCACTCTTTTCTGGTGAATGCTTTCTGCAAGGTACATAGGAATTGTCAAGTAATTGTCTCCAAAGCTTTTGTATCTGCAAAGAACAGATGATATGGAGACTGTTATCCTCCCAGATTTACAAACTACTGCAGAAACAGGCATTCTATAGTATTCTTCACTACATTCTAATGCTGGTCTGTCACATTAACATAGGGGAAATACCTTTCTATGTGCTTCTGTGCTAAATGGAAATCTTCACCATTTTCATTTTGCTTGCATTTTACAATTACCTGCAAACACTTCCAGACCTGACACGGTAAGGAAGTAAGAGAGAACATTTCTGCTCTGATTCAAATCCAATCTTAGCAAAGTTCAGGCTGCCAGACACTGTGCTGTCATGTCAGTGGCGAGGCAGAGAAGGGATGTTTCTTAGTTCAGCCTAGGCATTTACTTCCATCCTTTGTGCCTTTCTAGAAAAGGCAAATCTGGGTGCAGGCTGGAAGGGAACTACCATGCAGTCAGGTTTATGCATGGAACATTGCAGCTTGAGATGAAATCTGTAGTTGTGCTCAGACAAGTAAATTCTCCTGATTGCTTCCTCAGGTGGCCACCTCCTTTTAAATCTGCAACCTGAATGCTGGTGCTAAGTGTTGAATTCTCTGTAAGTGTTGAATTCTCTGCTCTAACTCTTGCAGCCCACAGGTCTAGAAGGTCTTTGCTTCAATATCTGTGTATGTTCAAAATATCCAGGCCTAGAAATGACAGAGTGGAGGTTTGAAAAGAACAAGAATAAATGAGAATGATCATTCAGAAGACCTAAATACAAAGGGGTAGGTGAAGAGAGACAATTATGAGACACAGTTCATGCTGGCCTTTTCTTTGTCTGGCAGAAGATCATTTGCTCCTGGCTTGTTTTAGCAACAACAAGTGGCACTATGCTGGGTAGCAGCCCTGGCACTTCAATGTGGTCAGAGGACCTTGGTGGGAATACGTGGCAGAAATTATTGTGTCAGTGTTTTCATGTCTGACTACTGGAAGAGAAGGGAAAAAATATGGGGCCTAATGCAAAAATCTCTGAAGACATGGAGATTTCTACTGATTGCAATCTGACCTACTGATTTCTACTGACCTGCAATTTGACAGCTTGGGTTTAAGAGGGCAGATTCAATATGCATTTGAAGACAAATAAAACTAGGTCTTCAGAGTAAGATGAGGGAATTGACTTTTAACTTACCAGTTCCAGCAAGCTTCAAGAATGAAATCAGGTAAAACAGATGCCCCCTCATCAACAGTTCTTCCACATTCCAAATCACAAGCAGCAGGTAAATGAAGATAAGGTTAAAAATAGTCCTAGACCAAAATATAGACTGGGAGCTTCTCTGCTGGTGGCCATTGCACTGTGGCAGTCTGAGGAGGGAACACAAATATTTGATAGTTTGGCAAGGGGAGGTGTAAATCCATTTCATCACAGTGGCACAGATTTTCTAGGTGACTGCATCTAATTCTTGCTATCCCTGTGCTTTAGTCCCTTGGTGAAAATTAATTGTAATTATTCTTTTGATCTCTTCTTTCCTTGACACATCTTTCTTTTGGCTATGACTATAAATCTCCTCTGTGCATGTAGCACTGTCTTTAAATGCTAATGGAATAGTACAGCCAGTGTAAAGTAAAGGTAAGAGTCAAAGCTTAGATAATTCAGAGGAAATGCTCCCACTGATGCTAGCTGGCTGTCAGGCCCAAACACAGTTGTTAATGGAAATGGAAATGTTTTGTACTGGGTTTTTCTGCTCTTCCTCTTCAGAATGGCTGCAAAGAGACAGGAACTTTTCTGCAAGTTGCAAAGGATCTAACCCATCCCTGATAATCCCATGCCTTTCAAAACTGCCTACAAATAAAAGTGAGGTCCAAAACTGTTCCTGCCAAACAGGCCACATCAGTGACAGTGAAATGGCTTTCCAGTGGCGTGACCTGCAGGGGTGTCTGATAAGCATGTGGTCTTTCTCCTGCCAGTTTGTTTTTAATCAGATCTGAACAATGGAAGCTGACAATGAAATCCCAGAGTCTCACCCAGAAAGTTCCTCAGCTTTTGGCTGGTCATTTTGTTTGGCTGTTGTTCTCAGTGTGCTCTGCAATCTGCTCCCAGAGGGCTACATTGGCCACCAGGAAGCTGCAGATGCCTCTCATTCGAACGTACCTCTCTATGCTGTTTCCTCTGTAAGTGTCTGAGGAGATCACTTCATTGCAGAAATGAGGTGTCTGGAGTGCTCCACAAACCTCAGGCCAGGAGGAAGCAAAGGAGAGCAAGCATGGTTTCAGTCAGAGGTCAACGAGGAGCATCCTCTACCTTTGCCTTCTCATGCACTCTTGCTGTCAATGTGCAAGAGCCAATCTTGCTCAAGCCTTAGCTCACAGATTTTTCTAAGAAAATACACTTTTCCTAAGGCATTTGAGTTCTTGAATTGCTCTGAAACTGTTTCTCAGTTCTGTCAACACATCTGTTGCTCCCATCATCTTTAGCAAAATCCAGTTCTTAAGGTTCATGGCAGCTGGGAGGCCAAGAGGCACAGCCTTTCCTGCCTGTCCACAGTCACTGTGTGCCTCCGTCCTCAAGCAGAGTCATCCCAGAGCATGTGACACAGGATCATGTCCAGAGGGGTCTGGATTATCCCCAGGGAGGGAGACTCTGCACCAGCTCTGGGCAATCTGCTCCAGTGAGCCAGCACTGCACAGGAACAAAGTTCTTCCTCATGTTCAGGGTGGAACTCCCTGTGCATCATTTTCTGCCCATTGCCTCTTGTCCTATTGCCTGGCACCACTGAGAAGAGCCTGGTTCCATCCTCTTGGCACCTCCTTTAGACGTTTACACACAATAATGAGGTTCCCTCTCAGTGGTCTCTTCTTGAGGCTGAACAGGCCCAATTTCCTCAACCTTTCCAGGCTTCTGTTGATGCCTTGCTGGGACTACTTAAAAGCAGAGGCCAGATAAAATCAAGGGAATAAAAAGCAGTTCTATTTATTGAAGGGCCTTCAGGTACATTTAGGGCAGACAAAGCTCCCCAGGGGCTACACCCCAAAATGGACAACAGGTCACAGGTTTTAGTATTTTTATGTTTGGTCCATTTGCATATTGGGGGTTAATCTTCCAATTACAGCTTCAGGTAATGAAGTCATTCACCCCAAGTTTGCTTCTCCCTACTCACTTTTGTTTCCATCTCTCCTGGCCTGAGGCAGTGAGGTGTCCTTGATCCCCAGGCCTGCAGAGGAATTGGTTTTCCTGACCAAAATGGGAAAGCAGCAGCTCATACTGTGTGTGGAGTTTAGAGTTCTACACTAAAGAATTGCAGGATTACAAATATATGAAAAATATAAAAAGCTAAAATCCTAAGGCATCGCAGTGCCCAAAATATTAGCACATGCTACAATCTGTGGCCAGGTTCAGGTGGGGCAGAGCACTTGTGCAGCCTGCAAGCACACTGCCCATTCCACAGGCATTGTACACCTCCTGTTCTTGGCAGTTCTGGGTTATGTTTTCCTACATGGGTACAATATGTTTTGCAGATTTGAGCGGAACAAAACCCAAAGCAATTTTAAAAATCCGTGCCCTTCACTTCAGCTCCTCCCATGTAAGACAATACTCATGCTAGGTGACCTGTGTGTAGTTCTCTGGAGGAAAGCTGTGCTCTGCATCCTGTCCAGGACCTCCACACGACACCACAGGAACCCCTCCAGCTGGGGACACTCCTCTCATGTCACAGCACAACACAAATTTATCCCACAGGGTCATTTTTTACAGGTAAAATCTGCCAAGGAATTTTAATCATGGGTGCAGGTGAATTACCCATAGAAATGGCAGGAACTGAAAGCCAAGAGTTTTTTTTTTTTTCCACTGGAGACATGGAAGTGTGTTAAGGCAGTCTGCAGAAAGATTTTTTCCAAGTCTATGATTTACCTTTCTTCTCAGGGCTCTTATACACATGGCTAAGACAATACAACCTTCTGGCAAAAACAGAAATATGTTCTTTTCCATCTCCCCTTCATCAGGGAAACTTTATAGGCTATATAAAAACTATTGCAACCTGGCTTAATTTCCCAAACAGTTAGTCAAGCTTGCCTTATTTCTGGACCTATCTTCTGCTCTGCTATTCTCACCTAATGCCTAACTACCTTCAAGTTGACATAACTTTCATATTTAAGCTTTGAAACATTAATAAATAATAACCATATAACCCATTTGGCATCCTAGTTCTTTGAATTCCTTATTCAGGTGTTCTCCAGCAGCAGCTTTCCTGATCTTTCTGTTGCAAGCAGGGCTCTTTGGTCAAAAAACAGTTTTCTTGATTTTACTACTTTTAATTTCATTAACTTCTAAGCAATGCTGATTCTGATTTTTTTATGCCTGATTGAGCATGTATTAGTTGTAGTAATATTAATAGCATTAATTATAATACTTAATAATGCTGGCATGTATTTTGTTAAAATGATTTTTCTAATGCAAATGTATATTCTGCTTGGTTTAGAGTCTAATTATATTTTATGAATCAAAGTATGAAATTTGAAATTTAAATTTCAGCTGAAGACCCTCAAATGACTGTGAGAATTGAAGTGCTCAGTGTTGGTGGCAATCAAAATTTGGCACGTATTGAAGAGATGTATTGTCAGCTGCATTATAAGGAATTAGAAGTCACATATGGCTCAATTTTTCCAAATAGCAATTTCTTAGGTGTTTAGAAATTTAATTTGCCAGTTCAGTTTTAACTGATATGTTATAACTACAATGGGGAAGCTGAACTTCAGCCTTGGTTGCTTTGATTCAGGACAAGAATGGGAGTAAAAAAAACAGGGTTTGGTAAGTCTTTAACATTCCAAACATTTTTTTTTAAATTCTTAGTGAGGGATGAATCTTCCGTCATGCTTTGGAAGTTACCAGAGTGACAGTGCAATTATGAACAGGCTGAACATTTGAACAAAAGCCTTCATTTTCATACCTCACTGGCAGATGCCTTGAAAAGAAATCCCCAGCTGTAACAGTGTTCACCTAAATATTCTAGTTCTTTTGCTCAGGGTATCAATACCCATGCCTTCAGCTCTGCAGCACAGCTAATTAGAAACTTGCTGATCAAAGTTGCCTCAGCAAATGAGGAGCCCGACATGTTTAATTCAGAAGATCTCACAATGATAAGCCTAAGAGTTGCTTGCATGTGTTTCCAGCATACGCTTCAGTTTCTGGTAGCCTGAAGATCTCATCTTTCCTGGATCTGTGCCTCTGTCCTGCACCCACAGATGGGATTTGTGTGGCTCTCCTTTGGCTGAGTTCACAGCCCTGACCACCTTTCCAGGGTGGGTACAGGACAGGACATGGTCCCAGACAGCTGCAAAACAGCCCTGATGCTCTGTGCCCATGGAGATAATTCATTCAGGAAATACCTGACAGTTGTCTGATGAAGTTTAAAATGGTTTTTAACCTGATACGAAAACTAAAGTTTTCTATGAACCCGGACAGCCAATGCTTTGAACATGTGTCAAAAAGGCAGCTGTGCCCTGGTGACTGTTCACCCAGGGTGGGATCTGCTGGATTCCCAAATCCTCAAGAGGAATATTTTCATTCCAGAAGAAAACTGCTCCCTCCCTCGGTGTAAAGGTTGTCTTGCCTTCCACCACCAACCTAATATCTCCATTTCTGAAAATACTTTTTCAGCAATGGAAGGTGACAGTTTTAGCCTCACAGAAAGGACTCCTACATAAATAGAATTTGACCTACACAGATCTTATTTACTGGTGGTTTCTGAAACCTGTTGTGATCACAGATAAATGATCTCTTTTTATCCCTCCTGTTCTGCCTACACCACTTTTCTGGTCCTTCAGAGATAGATGAAAGCAAAGGCTCCACTACAGCCTTGAAGTACATGGTCACAGGCTTTTTATGTAATTTCTAGTTAGAACTGCTATTGTGCTCAAGAAGAGATAATAGATGGGTAAGAGGAAGTTGAGGAGCTTGTTGACAGATTAAGTCAAATTGTAATTATGATGAATATTATTTCTGTATTATCTAGTCTTAAAGAGATTGATTGAAGCAAACAAATGATTTTTTTTTCCTTTTTACTTACAGTTGTTATAGTAATGGGTATTCTCTCCTAGGCTGCCAGAATGAGCCTGGTTAAAGTTCTAATAGGAAATTCCATCAATCAAGGGAAATATTACATCTCCATAAGAGGTTGTTCTCATTTGCCGCAGTAACTATCTCACACACTTTGCGTTAGAAATGGAAACACGATTTGAATGACGGAGCTATTTAACCGGTGACACAGTGCAGTGCCGGCGGAGCGGCGTGCGGGCAGCAGTGACCCCAGGAGAGCGCAGAGCTGTCATGCAGGCACGGCCCCGGCGCGGCTCCTGCCCGCCTTATGTAAGAGGTCACCGACCAGCCCGCCTGTCCTCTCCAATGCTTGCGTGACCGCCTGAACACAGCGCCTGCTCCTCTCTGGTGCGCTTCCACGGCGTCAGATCAGAATCTGTCAAAGAAAATAAAGAGCCTGATCGCCTTAGTGCCGTGAGGCAAACACTGTGCCAGCCGCTGGCCCGGCCAGGAGGCGATGGATTTAGAGCTCCGGGAAAGCGCGTGTGGCGGCGGGGACAGGCATTAACGGGAACGAGGTCACCGTCCCGCCGCCCGCCGTGCCCAGCGGAGCCGAGCCTCTGCCGGGCTGGGCTGGGCCGGGCTGGGCCGGGCCGGGCGCGTTCCCCCCGCGGCGCTCGGCGGCGGCTCCGTGCAGGCTCCGGGCCGGGCGGCGCGGGTGACGTCAGGACGGGGCTGGCGCTGCCCGCGGGCGGAGCGGGGCCGGCGGCGGCCGCGGGAGAGGCAGGTACGGCCGGGGGTAGGGCCGGCGGGGAAGGGGGCGAAGGGGACCCGGCTCCGGGGCCAGCTCGGCCGCCGCCAGCCACGCCAAGGTCAGCGGGACGCGGACCCGGCCGGGCTGAGAGCGGTGCCGAGGCCCGGCTGTCGGCGGCGGGGAGGGCGAGACGCGGCTCTGGGGGCAGCTCAGGCCAGGCCAGCCCAGCCCAGGCCAGGGCGCTGCTGGGCCGCAGCTGGCGGGCACGGAGCGGAGCCGCCGCCGTGCCCTGGGCGGACAGAGCCGCGGCGGGCCCGGGGCTGTGCTGGGGCTGTCCCGGTGGGAGCGATCACCGCTCCGCTGGCACCAACCGCTGGCAGGGCTGGGACGGAGCCGCAGGCAGCCCCGCTAGCGCCGGGCGCTGGCTCGGAGAGCACAGACAGCTCACGGGCAAAGGGCCTGCGCGGCTGGGCCGGAGCCAGGGAGCTCCAGAAATAGAAAACTTGCGCTGTTCAGAGCGGGAGGGGGCGGGCAGGGTTACGTTTGAACGCTGAGCTTCCTGTGCTCTACCCGAAGTACTGAGAGGAAGGTAACTGTGGGGTGTCGGTGGGCACTGCTGCTTCCCTCGGGCTCAGCTCCAGAGCTCGGGCTGGGGTCTGAGCCCTCTCCATCTACACAGATTGCAGGATCAGGCCCACTGCTAGCTTAACTGTAGTAATCAGAATTGCTCTAGTGATTACAAGCTGCAGGGAAAAACACTTGATTGGTTTTAAAGTGTGTTTTTCAAGAAACCGGCTGGAAGAGACCATTGGATGTTCCTTATTACATTCCATACAGAAAACTGCTGTTCCAGGGAGCAGAAAGGAAAGCAGAAAGGAATGACCCAACCCCTTTGCTGGATCTACTCTTAATTCGAGTTCAGTTTAGTGTGCTACTACTTTTAGATTTCAGTCACCAAAACACTTTTATTCATATTCGTTATAAATTAATTTTTCTTTGGTTAAGTCCCATTTTTCATGTTGGTGGCACTGGGCTAGTTTAACAAGCAAATTCTATTCAGATGCAGCTGATCTTGCTAGGCTATCTTCCAGCTCTGCAAATATACTTTTAAACATCATGTGGGTGGACTGTGAATACTGAAGGACTTCAAATGAGCCCTTGTGCTTAAAAAGGACAGGGAAGAATATCTAATTGTTTTTGCACCTCCTACTTTAAGTGCTGACAGATTGTCGTGTGTGATTCCTTGCTTTCTCTCCAGAGGTGAAGTTTTGGGCACTTAAACTCTGAATTGGTAAGGGTGGTTGTTGCCTCTGAGGTTACATGCAAGGTGTTGTTCAGCTGCTGAAGCCCCATTTGCTCTTGTAGCTTTAGACATTCTGAATGTGAGACTTTGTGAGCTGTTCTGTAATCATAGGCAAAACTCAGTTTATCAAGAGAGAGGTTTTCTTCTTTGGCTCTTCTCCTTTCTGTGTCTGAGTTAAATCTAATTATGCTATTGTGTAACAGAGTAGGTTAAAAGGTAGCAACAACATTCCATGGCCTAGTCTACTTGCAGCAGAACTGAAGTTCATGCAAATTCTTTTTTGGCTTATAGATTGTGAAACAACCTCCAGAAATAGTGATTTCAGCTTATTGGGCAAACTGGAGGACATGGAAATGCCATTAGAGACAGCCATTCCTGTGAAAATGAAGAGCAAATTTCCTTGTAAAGGAGAATCAAGGGGAGAGAAGCCTGTGCTGGGGTGGTGGCAGAATGAGGCTCAGGTCCTTTGTACTGCTTTGTTACTTTTGAAGAATTATTTGGCCTCTGTTTCTGGAGGTCTCTCTCTGTAGAGGAGTGACAAGAGCATGCTCAGAGCCCAGAGCAGGACCAGGTGACCATGATTAAAGCAGGACAGGAGTCTGAGGCTCACTGTCAGTGGGTTCCCAGCAGAATCTTTTCCCATTTGGTACAAAAGTCAAGAATGAGAGGTTTATCCTGGAGTTCAAACTTTACCTGCAGGTTGTTCTCACCATCATATCCAAGCCTGTGCAGGATGTGGCATTCCTTAAATATTAAATCCTGATAGTTATAATCTTGTGTGCTGCAGTATTTGTCCAGTACTCTGAAGAGGATACAGCTACAAGTAACACCCATTAGATCAGGAAACAGAACAGATGGATGCTTACTAACTTTATATTTTACTAGAAGATTGCAAAGCTCTTCTTTTTCTCCCTTTTCCTCAGCTTTAAACACATTCTTCTGAGGTTTGTCTGGGAGGCATTCCTCTGTCTATCAAATCTGCTATGCCACCTTTCACCCCCTCATGGCCCTCCCTTTATGCTGCTACCAGTAGGATGTTTTTGGTAGGTTTCAGAATCTGCCTCTCATATTGGCTTACAGGCCCCACAAACAACTCCTAAAAAGCAACCCTCTCAGGGGAGGCTTAAAATGCTTCTGTTCTTGCTTTTCTAGTTCAATTGCACCTGGATAGTTGAGTTTTTATAATCTCTTCTAAAACAATAATCAGAACACCATTAGGCTATAAAATAAAACCTCATTTTCCAATATATCCCATGCTTGATTTCTTTTTTCAGCATGCTCATAAACCAGAATGCAGTGGCCGAGTACTTAATATCATGTGTGATAACTTGAATTTACACAGAGTGCTTGCTGTGGTATTTCAAGCTTCATTTAAAAGCTGAGGAGAACTGAGAATTTTACTTTATGGGCTTATCTTTTACTTATTTTAATTCTCCTTGGAGCGAGCTAGTGATGATTTGAAAGAAATACAAGTCATAAAAACAGCTTTCTCCTTCTTGTTTAAACTGTTTCAGCATTTGTTTTGATTGGACTTTGAGCCAGTGAATAAAAACACAGAAGAGGAAGTACAGAAAAAAAATAGAGAGGCAGGTAGAAGGGAGGGTGCTTGGTAACTTGAGACTGCAGAATACAGGAAGTACACGTAAGCAAAGAGAATAACTTTGAAGGGAGCTGGTGGTGAGTCAGGGAGCAGTCATTCCAGTCTGTCTCTCCCCCATTTGCTAAAACCAATAGCTGTAAGCTTTTGTTTGCCAGTTCAACATCCAGGTGGTCTCTGCCAGTCCTGCTGGGTCACAGCACTTGCACAGTTTGTTATGTCCTACAGCACCAGTTGTGCTTACTGAGTATCTTCAGCTGAGATATTCTGCTTCTCTGCAGCGTGAGCTGGCTACATGCAGCTCGAATAGATGGTACTGAGATGCCTCTTTCTAGTGTATTATTGTGAAATACTGACAACTGCTTTTCTCCCCCCCTCCCCCTTCCTCTTCTGCCCCCTAGATTAAGCAACAATGGCGTTTGTGAAGAGCGGATGGCTGCTCCGGCAAAGTAAGTCATGGCTCTTTCTCTTCCTTCTCTCCCTGTTCATGGGATTTCTTCAGAAAACATCAGAGCAGCTTAGCAATTCCCAGGTTTTCTTAAAACAAGCCTTTAGTTCTGTGGGTTGTTTTTGTTGTTTTTTTTTTCCTTTTTACTTTCAGGACACGTCACATAATGACGTGTCATGATGGCATTCCCATGTGACCTTTGGGTACTCCAGTATATAAACATATCTGAGATGTCTGACTGGCATTCAGCTTCAGATGCTGCTCTGCAATTAGTGCTGTATAAATGGGGACTTGGAAACTTTACCTGACACCTCAACTTAGTGTCTTTCAATTAATCATGCCCTCTGCTTGGTCCTGCAGCAAGTTAGAACTCAAGCATCAGGTCATGCACTTCAAATAAAACCAATTTTGCTTTGAATCCTAAATAAAATATGGCACCCATAATATTCTCTAATATTCCCAAGTGGGGATGTTTTAATACAGGATTTTGCTTGGCACTTTGGAATGCTGTCTGGGGCAACTGTGAAGGATTTCTTGGTTTATTTTTTGTTAACTTTAGGGCAGAAATATTTCCTGATATGTGCCCTCCCAAATGACTGTCTGATTTTTAAGGTACTATTTTACGGCGTTGGAAGAAGAACTGGTTTGATCTGTGGTCTGATGGCCGCTTAATATTCTATGATGATCAAAATCGCCATGACCTAGAGGATAAAATCCACATGCGAATCCACTGCATCAACCTCAGAGTGGGGAATGAATGTCGAGGTAATAATGAAATCTTCAGCATTTGTGTATCCAGAGATCCTTTACAACTTCAGTGCCTGCCCAGCATACCACTGCTGCAGATGTAAATGTGTCCAAAATGTGTGCAGCTTCACTGTTCTTGAATCCCCTCACCTTCCAAAAAATGTCAACCCCACCAACACCTAAATTGCTTTAGAGATACCCAGGGCGTGGTATCACTGTGTGATGGGTTAGGTTAGGGTTTGATCTTCCTGTTAAAGCTCAGTGAGGGCAGTTTACCATGCATACAGGAGGAGGAGATGTTCCCAGCAGGACTGTGTGTCTGACACAGAGCATTCCTGGTGTAACCACAGTGCTGGCTGGGCTAGAAATGGGAAACCTCAGCAGATGTTTTTCCTAAGTTCATTTCTAGCATTTATTAGTGCTCCACTTGATGCTGACACAAGGGAAGGACACAAGTGCTGGACAGTACTGTTGCTAAGTGTGGATTGGTTCTGCTGTGAGACACTTGCATTTTGTAGGAAAGGTGTTGAGAGCTGCTTACTTTCAGGACACTCTGAACAGTAAGAGCAGGTTATTTCCTTCTGGGTCTTGTTCTGATGCCATGGAAGGCAGCTACAACTGGCCCTAGTTTATTTTGTCCAGACTTGCATAAACTGACTTCCTTCTTGTACATGTGATCATGTAATGCTGTTTATACTTCATAACTCATTTCTGTTTTTCTCACTCAGATTTCCAGCCTCCAGAGGGGAAGCAGAGGGACTGTTTACTGCAGATTGTTTGCCGTGATGGGAAGACAGTCAACCTCTGTGCAGAGAGTGCAGATGACTGCCTGTAAGACAGTCAGAGAATAATGCTTTTGCTGTTTCTCCCTCTTTTATCCCTTTTAATCTCTCTCCCTAGTTATTTTCCTCCCTTCTGACTTTCAGAGATGTATTTTAAGAAAGTTTTCAAGCAAATAAAAGCAGGTTTTCAGTGACAAAAACCCCAGTAGCTCTCCTAGAAGTTGTCTAGCTCATGCAAACTAACTGCAAGTTAAGTCACTGAAAACACTGAAGGGTGAGGAGGAGTAGAAGAATCTGATGAGTATGATTAATGCAAGACTTGCTAAACAGATTTTTTTAAACTTTTGCCATTCTTCGAGAGCACATGATGTGGCTTTAGCCCAAGGATGTCTCAGTGGCAATAGGAGGAATATTCCATTATTGTGAATATTATTGTGAATATTACTCCATAATATTCCATTATTGTGAGCTCTCAGCTGAGCTGTGTGGAGTTAGATAACTTCTGTGATCACTGTTTGCCAGGAAGTGTGATCCTGGAGCATGCTGCAGCCCTGTGGCAGGGGAGGCGCTGGGTGAGGTGTCCCTACCTCCTGGGACCTGCAATAGCAGCAAAGTCCCTCCTCTAATCAGCACAGATGAACTGTTCTGCAAGGGTGCAGATCTTCCTATCACCTCATCCTAAGCATGGCTGCATATTACCTACCTGCTGTGCTTGCAGCAAGAACCTCCAAAACTGCATCCATTCCTCCTCTTGCTCCTCCTCCTCTTTTCTCAGCTCTGCAAAGAAAGTAATTATTTCTCAGTCTTGGTGCAACACTTTTGTGCATTAGAGTGTCTCATTAGGCTTTGGCACATGCAGTATCTTAAACTCTGCTCCTGCAATACCTCTAGTTGCTAACCTTGTTTGTTTTATTGACCTGAAAGAAAAAAAATGGTATTAATTTTTATCAGTGTTCCACTAACCAATGGGGTTTTTTTGCAGGGCATGGAAAATTGCTCTCCAGGATGCCAGAACAAACACAGTGAGTATCCTACCTGGAGTCTATACTGATAGAGGACCAGCACATCAGTGTTATGTGTGGTCCAGCAGTTTATCATGTTCCATCCTTCTCTGCAAGAAAAAACCAGGGTCATGAGCATGATAGTAAAGCTGTATGGGTGGGGAGAAGAATGATTCTCTGGATGACAAACAACCCTTGCAGCCAAGTCCAGGCAAATACATGCTGTGTGGAAAATAATGATTTTAAGGAATGATTTCTCTGGGTGGAAGTGAATGTTTGGAAAGCTGGTCTGTGGGCACTGAGGCTGTGGGCAACAACCAAATCTTCTGCAACCGGCAGAAATGAACTTTTCACTCCCAGCGTTTGTTGCCTGGGTGCTGTGCTAAAGGAAGCTTACTACACAGCAGCTGTTTGTTAATGTAGATCCATCCCACTGTGGGATGCTTCTTGGCACAGACATGGGGAAGAGTGAGATGCTTGGAGGGGAGTGCAGGCAAGCTGAGGAGGAGTGTGTTACCTCTGCATTGCCATGCTAGCTGTGGAGAGATTCAGGAATAATAGAAACCTCTTTGTAAGTCTTCTGGAGAACTGTATCTTTGGGCAGCCACATCCATTGCTAATTTGGGTATTGCTAATTTCTTTTTCCTTTAGACTGCTTTCCAGAGTCCTCTGCAGCACTGCTTTCCTTGGATGACTTGGCTGAACCAACCAGAGGTGTTTCTGTTTCAGGGGAAATGTGTTTTGTAGAAGCTTATCTCAGTTTCTGATGGGTCACATTAACATTGCCACTGTACTGGGCCATCTGTCAGAGGATATAACTTAGATTTGTAGATACCCAAAGCAAACACTTGTCATGGCAAAAATACCCCAGACCCGATTGCCTCTGACTGCAGCCATGCTCCACTGCCTGTGGCCTTAAATGAGAAGTGAAGGGTTTGTCCTCATGCAGGGGACACAACACTCGTGGCCTGTCTGCTCTAGTTTGAGGGGCTTTATCTTGCCTGTGTGTGAGATGGTGACTCCTGCTTTCACGAGATGGGAACTGCTGTTTTCATGCCCCTGGCACTGCTGCCAGCCTTGATAGATGGCCCAGAACATGGCAGTGCTGACCTTGGTCAGCCAAGGTAGACCCCTGCTACTCAAAGTAGAGCAGGTAGCTCTCTACACAAGTAGATACATAAATTAACATTTTCCAAAGCTATTAAAGGTGTCCAACAAGGACTTGGACTAACTGGGTAGGTGGGTTTGAGTCTGTACGTGTGTGATGCACTTTTCAAAAATTCCAAGCATCCAGCAGTGCCTCCTAACTTGACTGGAACAGCAGAATGATCATCTTAGCTTGGAGAACTGTATCATTTACAGGTGTTTACATAGCTTGTACAGAGATCCCTGTGGCAGGGCAGAACACATTTACTGCTAAGATGTGAGCAGATTTCTCAGGTGATGGAAATACAACTTCATATGGTATTTTAACAGTGTTCCAAGCAATCCCTAGAATCTTCACCATGAGTTTGATTTGGGTTATAACCATATTATGTCCTCAAATGCCATGATTTCATCAGTCCAAGAGATAATACAACATTTGCTGTTGATTTATTAAAATGTTCCCTTGTGAATTAAGGAATGGGAGCTGGCTTTTGCCTTGGAGAAGGGAATAAGAGCATCACTGTAGAGTTTGGATATTAGGGGCAAGAATACAAGGGTAGTGTAAGAAATCTTAATTGTCTTTGAGGACTTATTCTAAATGGACTCAAGTGTTAGCACCTTTGCCTCAGGTACCACTTTTGGCTACTGCTTTTGTTTCCTTTACCTGCTTCTGCAGAACTTGGTGATAGCACTCTAGGGTGCCAGGAAGCAGCCAGCTTAGTTGTGATGCTTTCTTTATCTGAAGACAGAAAATGAACAACAGGGTCATTTCTAAATCTGAGGCTCTGGAATGGTGGAAGGAGCCAGTGTGCTTGCATGTACACATATGCATGTCTGTAGCACACAGGGAAAAAAATTCATGTCTCCTTTCTGCGTTTGATCAGGAATTTGTATTCCCCCAAGTCGACTCTCCAGGTACTTTCTTTTTGCAGCCTTTACAAGGTCCTCACTGCTTTCTCAACACACAGTGTGGCTAAAGGTTACTTTCCCTTTGGGGTCATTAGTTTGAATCCTTAGACTGCTCTGTCTGTCTGTAGGAACAGGTGATAACTGTTCTCTATCCATGGTGTTTAGGGCTACGTGGGATCTGATGTGATGTATGATGAGACAGCCATTTCCTCGGCCCCTCCTCCCTACACAGCCTATGCCACACCATCCCCTGAGGTAAGAGTTGCATTAACATGAGCGAGGCAGCAGGAGCAGCCTCCTTCAAGCACTCACAAAGTGCTGCATTGTACTCTTACACCCTGCTTTAGAGCTTTTACAACAGCAGAGAGTAAGGCACTATCGATCTATTGCTGCTCCTATTTGAGATGGATTTCCTTTGAAAGGGATGAGGCACATTTGGTTTGGAGATGTATAAAGGTGTGGCTGCTCCTTGGAAAAGAAAAACTTGGAAAATAAAGCTTCTGAGTGACAGGGCAGAATTTATTTGACTGATCTTCCAATATATTTGTTGTGCAGCTTCTAACATCAGGAGGTGTAACTACACTTTCATGTTGTGCAAGCACTGGAAAGGTGCAAGATCAGGAGTTTTAGAAATAGGGTATAATGACTGGAGCTGCCACTTCCACCCAAGAACTGTTTTTAAAATCTTCCACATAAGGATTTTGTTATACCAAGATGTCACAGCAACACAATAACTCTAGTTCTGGACACACGGTTCTTTTGCAGTGAAGGAACAGCTCTGAGACCAAACCAGGATATGCTGGGGATTTCTGCATGTGCTCAGTGATGTGCAGTAATATGTGAGGGGATAGTTTGAGGACTATTGCTTGTTGCACTATCTGCTCCAGCCTCTCCTTCTTGTTAAGAACAAGTTGTGGTGCTGGAAGCTTCCTCTGTGCAACCTCCTCTTTTGGAGAAAAAAAATTACTTCTAAAACATACAGCTCTAGAGCATTTGTCTTTAATCTGACATTTGCTTGCAGCATACCCTCTGGAGGGTTGGTTGGAGATTTTTGGGATTGGCTGCTGCTTTCCTGGCACTTCTGAGCTCCCCACAGAGCTGTTGTTGGCATGAGGGCAGAGAGGAGAAGCTGGCAGGCTGCTGTGCCTCTGCATGATGATCCAGGCCCTGTCTCTGCCATTGCCTGTCCAGGAAAGGAAGAGAGCAAATGCTGCTTAGGAGTGCTTATTTTTCCAAGCAGCTGTTCTGAATCCATTCCAGGGAGTAGATTGGCTATAGCAGGACAGCCTGGATATTTCAGTGAAACTTTACCTACATAAAATACGAAAGCAAATTGAACAGCGTGCTTAATTGGATCCATAGCACAAGTGTACTTGTGTAACAGGTGTTTTTAATTTCCCAGGTTTATGGCTATGGCTATGATCAGTACAATGGTGCATATCCCCCAATGGGCCCTCAGATCTTCTATGCCTCCAATGGACAAGCTTATGCTCTTCCCTACCAGTACCCATACCAAGGTAATCAGCCACATCCTCCACCTTCCCACAGAAGCTATTTGAGTCAGTCTTTCTGGCTTCAGCTCTGTTAATCACCTCCTTTACCAGCCACCACTCCTGCTCACAAAGAGAGAAACCTGACCTGTAACTGGAACCGAGTCCACTCACCCTTTCACAACAAAGGGAGTGCAGTGAAATTGGTATTAAGGGATTTAATGTGATCTCAGCATAGTTACATTGCTTTATACACTCCTTTTGAAGCATACAGAACTCTTAACTACAGCATGTTTTCGAAGGAAAGTACAAGAGCCAGAAGAAGATGTGGTTTTGTGATTCAGTACTCCATATAGGGCATTGATGGAGCTTTTCATACATCTGCTGCTTTTATACCAAGTTTAAATATTTAAATGCAAGTTTCTAAGGTAAATCCACTCCCAGAACAAGGTTGTAGCTAGCACCTTCCCTGTGTGCTGGAATTGCTGTAAGGCAGCATTTCAGCCACATGAAATCTTCTATTGCTCTGTTTGGGTTTGTATAGCTTTCAATCTCAAAGACAGGAAGCAAAGAGTAAAATTTTAATCATAGTCACCTTAATTTAGGGTTAGTTTTGCATAGAGCCCCTGTCCTACAGAACTGGGTCTTTAGAGTTATACTGGTAATAAAAAATGAGAAAACTAATTGTTTATGATCTGACACTGCAAACAAGAATCTCTACTGAGAATTTTTAATTTCAGTTTTGAGGAAGATTTTGTTTTCCATTTGACATTTTTCAGGTTATTTCACTTGCTTTTTCCATTTTTTGTTATAAGAGAGGTGCATCAGCCTTGAAAGCTTTTAAAGTTTTCTTCATCTAAGTTCCTGGAGTCCTAAGATAGAGATGATATATATTCAAACACAGAGTGTGTTCTGTTAGTCCTGAAAAGCAGTAGCCTTTTAAAACCCCAAGAACTGTTTTAAAAGCTTCCAGCAGGCCTTGGAAATCAAGCCAAACCCACATGATGACAATGCAGCAGTAACTCCTCTGACCAGTGTGCAAGTCCAGTGTGTTACTGGTTACTGGTTGGGCACAGTAACCAAGGCTCAATGTTTTCCTTCACCAGGGTCACTGCAGGTGAGGGTTAGCTGCAGCTTAGGGCTCAGATTCACCACAGCATCTCACTTAACCCCTGTACTTCCAGCTCCGTTGCTCCTCTGCAGTGACATAATGTTTCTCAGAGGGAAGAGTCATGCATTGTTGAGACTCAGTGAAAGCCTTTTCTAGTTGGATTTACTCGGATTACTTAAGAATCTGTTACAAAACACCATTGTGGGATTTTCAAGAATATTAAATCTCCCTGAAATGTCTGGAAAGGAAACCAGTACTGTTATGTTTCCTTTGCAGCTAGGAGCTAAATCAGAAAACATGACAGGTGAAGCTTGTACAAGTCTGTTACAGAGCAAGGGTCAGTCGGTGGCTTCTTGAGTGTAAGGTTAATTTCTTACTATTGGCCAATTTTCATCTGAACAAAAATGTAGCAGCTGTCACCACTCCACAGATCAGTCCAGGATGTGAAGGCTGAACTGCAGTAGGCAGTAAATGTAAATAACTGATGCACAGTTTCAGACAAATTACTGGCTTGAGACCTGCCAAAGATTTTTTCAGGAGGAGGGGGTAAGGGGGAAGAACTAAACTATTTGCTTTAACTTCAAGGCTGAATGAAGTTTTAGACCCATTTCTTACATTAAATCCACTAAGTGAGTACAAGTAATTCATAGGTTCTTTGCAGAACAGTGTTCACTTTTACATTTGTGATGAGTTTTCCTCACAGGTGTTAAGCTGTTAAAAGGCTAGAAGTGTTGCTTTGCCCTTGGATTTAATTAATGTGGAGTTTGAATCCAAAGCAGAAATGTATTCTACCTGTGCAGCTGACAAAATATTAGGATTCATTTGAAGGAAGAATGTGAAAGAATGGCCTGTTTTGAAATTGCAGTGTATGGTATTAAGATAGACATTTCTTTTTCCCTCCTCCCCACAACCTCTGATCTCCTAGGACCTTATGGCCAGCCCCCTGCAAACCACGTCATCATTCGAGAGCGCTACCGTGACAGCGATGGAGACCTTGCACTGGGCATGCTGGCTGGAGCAGCAACTGGAATGGCTCTGGGATCATTATTTTGGGTCTTCTAGATTACCCTGTCCTTATCTCTGTAGTTCCAAACCCCTTTATTGTGTGCAATAATATAATGGCAATGTTGTTTACTGTTAAACTTTGAAAAATGCAATAGGTTGTTTTTCAGTAGTGACATCTTAATAACTGATTCTTAACTGTCTTAATGAGAGTTTAAAGGCACCGTTTAGTTAAATGGTTGGAGGTAGCATGTGCTGCTCTGGAATTCTGGTCTGATGTTCAGAATTCTAAGGATCAATATGAGCATCAGTGTCACGTGCTAGCAGTCACCTGCTTTATGAACAGACTGTTACTGGAAACACGATAGGAAAAATGATTTTTTTGGGGGGGAATGGTCTAAGATCTAGTTCAAATAAGAGGTTAACAGGAGTCCTGCATTAGTATACACATACTACTGGCTTTTAAACATTCCCTGGAAAAACATAAAACTCAGCAGAGATTCCTTGGCATTAGACAGTCTGCTATGCTTGAGGGGTTTTTTTGTTTTCAGACTTGACTGCAGATGGTAATGTGTTTTCTTAGATGCAGCCCTATACCTGCCATCCAGGTGAAGTTGTCTCTGGGAATGTATGAGCAAACCACTAAGAAGCAGCAGCACTCCTCAATTCTTTTATTCTCCCAGCAATGTGAATGACCCGTGGCAAGGAAGAGCAGTGCTTGTGCCAGCTCCCTCTTTATCCCAGATGACTCTTCTCTGGTCAGATGGAAGTAGTGGATCTTCAACTTTGCAGGTGTCTGCAGAACAGCAGGCTCAGACAGTGCCCTAGCTGCATTGTTAGGAGCCAGCCATTGTCCAGTGTCCCTGTTCGTTACTGCCATGGCTCTGCAGAGGCTGCAGGAGGAGAAGGAACTTGGACAGCCCTTGCTGTGTTGGGCCTGCCAGCCCCTCTGCAGGCAGGAGCAGTCAGGAGGGGAGAGACCTTGCACACAGGCACTTTGGTACCAGCTGCCTTGCCAGGGCTAGGGTAGGATGCCACCAAGGTCTCCTGAACCAGGTTCCTTATTTGCTGCTGATTTTGAGCACAGCTGAGCCTGGGTTTGTTGTATGCACATTTCCCCCTCACATTCAGCAGGTCTCCTGTTCCCCCCATGACTTGTTGAGAAAAACACTCCAAGGAACCTGTGTGGCTTTGCTTGGATGCGTGGTGTCTCTCCACACTGTGCTGCGGTCTGTCCCCTGGAGTGCAGCTGTTTTGTGTGTTACATGGCCTGTTCTGATCCATGCTGAGCTGTGCTTGGCAGGAAAAGAACACTCTGAAGAAATGCATGGGCTTTCTTGTTCAGGTAAATGAGGCAGGGTGCCTAAGCTGAGTTCTTATAGTAAGAGGACTTATTTTTATACTTCCACTTTTAGCTTCCTGTATTTGCATACTGTTTTAACGTTAAGTCTTACTTATGCTTCTATTTAGAAGAAGGTTAATTTCCTTATGGTTCACAGGGTCTCATGTCAGGAAAGATGAAAATAGATGAGAACTTGCACCCATATAAATTTAGCTGAAGTCCCAATTTTTTCCATTTAATCCTAAAACTCTTTTGGCTCTATCCTACTTATTTAAGCAATAGAGGTCCTGGACAAGAGTTTAGGTAGCAGCCAGGGGAAGCACTGGGCTTTCATGAGCCTCAGGACTAACTCAACCAAGTGGAATCACTGGAAGTAAACAGACAGATGTAACTGTGACTGCTTTATTAAGAGTGGCCTAATCCAGGGAAGGTAAACTGCTTTCAGGAGGCTGGCTCTGAGCTGTACATCAATGTGCAGGCACGTCCTTTCACAGTTTAACACAAGCTGCACGTGTTCTGCCAGCCAGATGTACTGAAAGGACATTCTGGAAGTGCAAAAGAGGACTATAGTGAAAGTTTTCTATTGCTGGTCCAAATCAAAAGAAATTACAGTACACTACTGAAGCTCTCGTAGAGACCTGGTAGCCTTGAGGTCAGAAAGGGATGGAATGTAAGTGAACAAACGTGTCTACCCTTTTAAAAAGCTCTTTAAGAGGTGAATTTGATTACAGGTCTGTGCTGCTGTTTGGTTTGTGCTTTGCAATAGCGAGTTCCGCAGAACACCTCCATCTCTTCTTCTTCCTCTGTGATTCTTAACTTGTAAGGGGAGAATAAAACAATTGGGCATCATATGATTTTTTTGAATTTCATAATGATTGGGAAAATGAAATCAACTGGGGTTTTTGTTTTGGTTTGGGCTTTTCTTTCAGAAGAACTGTTAGTCACAGCAGGGGAACATGTGTTTTGTGTTTTCAGGAGATGACTGTCTAAGTCTCTGGTTTCTTCAAGAATATGAAATAAAGATTGTTGATTGCAAAACAATTTCCTGTGTTGAAATTAAAAAGAAATTATCTTTCCAAAAGTTGAAATTGAAGTAATTCTCCATTAAGAAAATAACCTTACACTTCTCAATGGAAAAACACACCACAAATTGAAGCCAAAGATTCTAGTTTCTGCTTGGAAACAATAGGCTGCTTTTAGACAAAAATCATGAACTATTTTCTATCTCAGAAGCACAGGCATTTAGAAGCCAGAAAGCAAGTGTACAAAAACTGTGCTAAAGCGGGAAATCAAGAGCACAGTTAGCTCCCTGCAGGTGCTTGTAGCCTTTCTGATCTCACTGCAGAGACAGAAGTGGCAACATCCTGGTGCACAAAGCAGCAGCATGGGGATTGCCACCTGAAGTCCCTGGTTGGTGAAGCTCAGACTTGGTTCCTAAAGACTTGGCTGCATCTCCTGTTTCTCAGGAATAGAGCAGAGCTTTGGTCAGATCCACAGTAATGTCTGGCTGGATACACAGTGGTGAATCAACAGCCTTCCTCTGCCCAGCTCTGCACTTCATGTATCTGCAGTTGGTGTGGATGCTGCTGTGAGCTGAAGGAGATGGGATTTGGGGCTTGCAGGCACTGCGATGCCAGGTTCTGCAGACCAGTGACACCACAGTGATGGGAAGAGGCAACAGGTGTGCAAGGTTATTTTCAAAGCAGATTGAAATGATAGTTTGTTTCTGAATGGCCATTCATAACTATAATTCCAGTTATGTTTGCATAGTACTCAAGCACACATTTCTGCTTTGGGCCCAATACTTTAGGCCCCTGAAGCTATGGGAGGGTCCCGGGTAGCACAGTGGCACTGGTTTTGTGCAGTGAACGCTGTCAGGTAAGGATAAATGTACAGCAGTTCAGAATTCAGTGTTGGTGCTGATGGAGGTCATGAGTCTACATGTTCATCTGGAACTTGTTACTTTTGGGCTCTCAGTTATGGACAGCTGGGCAGAGCCAGGCTTCCTGAGAGAGGGGTGGGAATGCTCAGCCTTCTGATAAGTCTGACCACATTAAAGAGGTGAAACAGGGCCCCCTCCCATATTCTTAGTTACATGTGAAAACAGCTGTTGGCTTCTTTTGCATGACTTTGAGGGAGAGCCAGTCCCTTCTAGTGAGTGGGTAAAGGCTAATGGACTAGGGAGGAGGGATCGACAGTGCTTCTGTACAGAAAAACTGCCCTGATTTCCAGCAGAGACACATCTTCCCAAATGCTGAAGCACAGTGTAAATGTGCTAAATGGAGCTACCCTGCAGTCATCCAACACTGGCTTACTTTGGTTTGTTCTTCAGTGAAGATTCAGTAGGTGATGGAACCAGCTATGCAAGAGTAGAGAAGAAAATTCACACCCATGTTCCTCAGATGTGTTTGTGCTTTTCCTCCTCAGCATAAGTCATGGAGGGTAGCATGCAGCAAGTTTCCCCTTCAGAACCTTTATGTTCTTGTGCACTCCCTGTCTTTACTGCAGCTTTTACTGTGTCTTCATTCTCATTATTGATTTATAGCAAAATAACCGTAGCAATAAAATTCATATTTAGTGTAATTATTTTGTCTTGACGTGTTTACTAGCCTTTGTTCAACACTTCTGATTTAGTTGGAGTGTAGACAGCTCAGGCTGACATTCCTTGGGCATCTCAGTTACCATTTAATTACATGATGCAAGGTCTGTGAAATCAGCAAAGCCAGTCCACACTAACAGCACTACACCAAGATTAGGATTAAGACCTATTTCTTTCTAATAGAGTTGAAGGCTTTGATTCAGAAGTGCTTAATCTTGGATATATGCAATACTGATCCAGATTTACCATTTGACATTGTGTTATCAACAGATTTGTACTGTTTAGTGTTAGACTAAGCTGCTTGGAGCACAGAGGTTGCTCTGGGCAAAATGCTACTGGTTGCTGTATTGGTATTTCCTGTTATGAATTGCTTCAGAGCAGTTGGGTACAATCAATAAGTTTGCTTTGACGAAGACACTAAATGACCACAGCTAGCTCTGCCTCCTAAAGGCAGACAATCTTGCATGTTTGCAGGGAATTGAACTTCTAGTCCAAAGGACCACAGTATGTTTTGGAAAACACTGTCCCTGCTTTGTGCACATTTTGTTTTTACTGCTGAGGGGTGGTGGGTTTTCAGCTTCTAGACTGGGAAGGAATGAAAACAAACCTGCTATTTCAACCCATCAGCTAATGTCAGAGTGTGCACTGCTTTTCTCCACAGGACTCTATGTTGGCTGTGCTTGTTTTGTCAGTCAACAGTTCCATATGATGGATTTCCTAGGCTAAGCAGCATGTCATGTATACTTAACCCTACCCACCCAAGCCCACTTGTACTGAAATTCTCTGCACCAGAACAAGTTAGGGCACTAGATATGCTGTGCAAGGCTCAGCAGCTCCACACCTTCCTGAGCGTCCAACAGCTTAGAGAATGGGCTTTGCCTCTGCTCCTGCATCCACTTTCCTCTTTGTGGTTGCAAAATGGAACTGCCATAATTAACTCGGGTTGTATTCCTAAAAGTACCTGTATTTGTCCCTCTCTCCTTTTGCAGTTCTACTGCACTGCATTGCAGTGAACTCAATGTTCCCTGAATTTCAGTGGAGCTGAGAGTGTCCCTCCACCTTGTATGCTGTGAGCAGTCACTAACCACAAAGCAGAGCTGGTCCCAGCTGGCTGGCACAGACTCAGCTGGATTCAAGCCTCCCAGTTTCCACAGAGCATCTCACTGGGTTTCAGAGTTTTTGAGGCATCTCAAAAGGCTCCAGGACTCAAAGGGCACATAAAAACTTCAGTGTGTCTGCATTAATAATTTCAGGTCTAAGAGCCATGTGATGATTTTTAAGGTGCAGGTTGGGAAAGTTTCAGACCAACAAAGCTGAGCTTAACCTGACTGACTGTGGTGGATGCAATACTGATTCTGCCCAATCCTCCATGTACTTTATGTACCAAAATCAGCCATGCATTTTGCAAAGTATGTCAGGTAAAGTCAAAAAGAACGACCCCTGAGGAGCCCCCTGAGCTTTCTGAGGCCAGGTGCCATGGGGGCTGAGGTGAGCTTACCCCAAGCAGGAGCTGCATCTCCTGCCATCCATCAGCTGTGCCGCTGGGTGCTCCCAGCCAGGCAGGCCACAGCCACCTCCAAGGTTTGGAGGCCAGCAGAAAGTCCTGTGACTAACTGATGGTGAAAGTCCTGTGACTAACCAGCTAACTGAGTCTAACCCTCATGAGCTCATGGATGACACCAAGCTGGTCAGACTGTTGATCTGCTGGAGGGCAGGAAGGCTCTGCAGAGGGATCTGGACAGGCTGGATCCGTGGACCCAGGCCAACTGTATGAGGTTCAGTGAGGCGAAGTGCCAAGTTCCATACTTAGCCCCTCAGCACTACAGGCTGGGGACAGAGTGCTGGAAAGTGGCCCAGAGGAAATGGCCCTGAGGGTGATGTTTGACAGCAGCTGAACATAAATGAGCCCAGATGTGCCAGGTGGCCAAGAAGGCCAGTGGCACCTGGCCTGTGTCAGCAATGGTGTGGCCAGCAGGACCAGGACATGACTGTCCCCCTGTGCTCAGCAGTGGTGAGGCCACACCTGTGTGCTGTGTCCCATTCTGGGTGTCTCAATTCAGGAGAGACAGTGAGATGTTGGAGTAAGTCCAGAGAGGGGAATGGAGCTGGGGAAGGGGCTGGAGCACAAGTCCTGTGAGGAGCAGCTGAGGAGCTGGGGGTGTTCAGCCTGGAGAAAAGGAGGCTCGGGGGGCACTTTATGGCTCTGCACAACTCCCTGACAGGCGGCTGGAGCCAGGTGGGAGCCGGCCCTGCTCTGAGCGAACAAGGGACATGATGAGAGGACAATAGCATTCAGCTGTGCTGGAGGTTCAGATTGGACATTAGGCGGAATTTCTTTCCCTAAATGGTGATTACACATCGTAAAGGGTTTCTCGGGAAAGTGGCGGGGTGACCGTGCCGGAGGTGTGCAGGGACAGCCCCACGGACGGGCCCGGCAGCCGCGCTCCCCTCACGCGGCTCCTCCGCCCGCAAGATGGCGCTGCGGCCCCGCCGATGGCGGCGCTGGGCCCTGCTCTGCGCGGGGAGGTTCCGCAGCGCGCTCGGCTCCGGCCAGCACGGCCCGCAGCCTTCCCCAGCTGCCTGCTCATCAAAACAGCTCTTCATGGGGATGCTCAGGGACACGAGAGCAATGAAAGGTATTTCCATGCCAGATTTCCGTTCTCCAGTCCCTAGCTGCTTCAGCTGAAGAGCTGCTTGTGATAAAGTGACGGGGTTTTTCTCGTGCTGGAGGTGAAGAGGTGTTTTGGCTGTCCTGCCTGCTCTGCCAGGCCCGCAGATGGCAGGGCCGAGCCTTGGGCAGCCCCACGCTCGGAGCCCCCCAGAGCAGCCCCCAACAGGAGCAGCCCCGCGGCGCTGGGAGATGCTGGCAGGCCTTGTGCAGCCTGGCAGAGCGCAGGGAGTGAAGGAAAACGAGTGATGATCGGGGATCTGGCCTTTCCCAGCCTTGTGCAGCCTGGCAGAGCACAAGGAATGAAGGAAAGCTGGTGATGATCGGGATCTGGCCCTTCCCAGCCCATGCTTCAACACGGGAAGATGGGCTGGGAGCCCTGGCCTGGGATTAGGATGCTCTGGGTCAGTTTTTCCAGCTCTATCACAGGCAGTTTGTGTGATGTTGGGAAGACCCACTTTGCGTAGTCACATCTCACTTCTCACTTTCCCGAAAGAGAGACAGCAATGCGAAAGGAACAGACAAGTGCAGGAAAAGCTGTAAACTGTTCCACTCTGTGCATGTACTGAGGACACAGTGATGTCAGCCTGGGCTGACATTTTCAGGGGCCTTTGATGTCGTCACAAACAACAACAATTAACAGTGTTTAAATAAGAAACAGCCATGCAGGAAACCCAGAAGGCCAAGCCCCAGGATGGTCCATGGTGGACAACCTCCACCTGATGCAGGCAGACAGGGCCAGCAAGACTGAGTGTTATCCAAAGCAGGGAAGGGAAAGAAAAGAAACAGAATTGTCCTTAGACAGATATTTTTAAATGAAAATGTTAAATTTCAATCCATGTTTCAAGCTCACTTTAGCTATCTAGACAGGAAAGATCAATTTAGAAGCTGCCTCCCTTCAATTCACAGCAGCATAAGCAGCATCAGCATTTCACTTATGTTGCCATCTTTCAAACTGTGCCGAGCACAGCAGATGGAGATGCAACTGCGTCGTGCACATCAGACCATGCATGACTCTGAGTACATTAATTCATTGTCTGGAGCTTGAATCTTTGCAGTACTTTATGTGCTTTTGCAATGACTGGCTGACAAAGAAGGGGAAAAGGGAGACACAGTTGTTCTCTAACTACTCTGGAAAATACTTAGGTTGCCATTTCACTACCAGGAATTTCTCCTGACATGCAAGTTCAGTATAATGCCATGGGATGCCATGTGGCCTGTACTGAACCTGCATGGGCAGGCTGATAATAAGAGGTGTGAAGAAAACATCTCCAGGAAAAAAACCCTCCCACCAGCACAGGACTGTTTGCCTAGATCAAGAACAAATCTTAGTCCTGATTTCTCAATCAGCTGCTCAGCATCACAGACCACTTGCAGTTTCTGTGTGCCTCAGTTTGCAAATGGGACTTAGTCATCTCCCAGCCCCAAGAAAGTTCCTGTTCCCAGGAACACGATGTGCGTGTGGCCTTTCCAGACTGGTTCTGGCCTTTTTTACATATTCCTCATTAAATCTAGACAATATCTTCAATCTCAGATTTGGATGGCTGAGAAATAATCAGGAAAAGAACCCTGGCTTCCTATATTCCTCCATAACTTTTCTGAAAAATGTTCAATCACCCCAGCATAATTTTTTTTCCCCAAAACTTTCTTTAGAAAGATTATTCCCAAAGTTCACACCATGGCATCCTGCTGAGTTAAAGCAAAATTGTACATGTACAGACCAGAAGAATCCCCTTGAGTCAATCAATAGCCATATTTCTGACTGTTTTAAAACCAGTTGTTTCAGATGTGACTATTCCAAACCAGGTTTTGTCCTGATCAATATCTCTGACAGCCGTTCAGATAACCTACCCGTGGAACTAATTGCTGATAAAGCTATGCACCTATGCTCACTCAGGCTAGGATGTGTTTTCCTTATGTAATTGCAATAGAAAACCTCACATGGATTCAGCCCATGAATGCAAAGCACAACTACATTCTGGGATGGGCATATTTCAGTTTAGCAGAAAAATAATTTTTTGGTGCTTTCTTTGTCCTCACCACAAAAACAAAATCCAGAAATATTTCCATTATTTCAGCTCTGTCAGTGTGCTAAATTGTAGGCATGGAAATAGCTGCATTGATTGTGTGGCGTGTACTGTGCATTTTGAAATTATTGTGTTGTTGGACAGGACAACCGTTCTCTAAAAACACAAAGTTCTCAAGAATGCATTAGTAATTCGTGAGAGAAGTGAGGGGAACCCTCCAAAATGCTGGGTTTGTCAATACATGGTGCAAAAGAGGCCAAAATCTGCACCAGTATAAATTAACAGAACACTAATGAACCCACATGGCAGCCTGCTCTCTGGTTTTACAGCTAATGAAGATTACCAAAGAGCCAGTTTAAGTTAAGGAAATGCCTGTGCCATTAACAAGCAGGTCTGCTTCTCCCTTCATCAGAATTATTACCAAATGCTTCAGAAGTGACCCAATCTCGTGTTCTGCAGGGGCATCAATACACTCCTGCATGCATGGAATTACTCACAGGTATTGCAGCACACTGGACTGTACTTTATTGGCACAGGGGGAAGGGAAGAAGTTCAGAGCTGTAGTTAATTGTCTCTGTTACAGACACTGTGGGCAGGAAAGAGAGATCTTGGTTTTGATCATATTCCTGATGCCTTAGGATTTTAGCTTTTATATTTTTCAAATCCTGTGCTGCTTTAGTGTATAAGTCTAAAACTCCATATACAGTGTTAGTTACTGTCTTCACATTTTGGTCAGACAAAACAATTCCTCTTGGCCTGAAGCTCAAGGACACCTCACTGCCTCAGGCCCTGAAGGTATAAACAAAAGTGAGCTGGTGGGGGAGGCAAAACTGGGGGAATATGACTTCATTACCTGAAGCTGTAATTGGAGAATTAACTCCTGATATGTAAAACTTATTTCTGTATGAAAAACTTGTGACCATTGTCCACCTTGAATGTAGCCTCGGGGAGACTCTGACTGCCCAAGGTGTATCTATTGAAGGCCTTTAGTAAATCCCCACTTTATTATGTTAATCTAGTCCAGCACCTGTTCTAGTTAGCTCCTCCAAGTTAGTCAGCCCAGTAAACCTGAAGTAAATGAGAAATGGTGAAGCAATTCCAGGGAAGGAAGTGTCCTGTCCCAGCACTGAACCAGCTGTGAGGTTCCAAATATTGCTGGTATAAGCACTAGCAAGAGCTTTTAAGTTGAGATCTCATTGCAGATTTACTAAATCTCACTTTGTTTACTAAAACTGACCACATTATTATTCAGAGCAGAGCAGATTAGCTTTTCTGTGGATAGTTCTCAAAGGACAGCTCTCATGAGGACCTTGCCTGCATTTCCAAGCAGGAGCTCTCACTCTTCTGCTGAGCATTTACCACGAATACAGCAATTTCTTTCCCCACACTCCAGAACTGGAAGTGCCAGTCTTCAGTACAAAGTAGACAAGGATGAGATTTGAATGCACCTGTGTGAAACAGCACTCCAAGCTGCCAGGGACAACAGCCAACACCTCAGAAGAGGGAGAAATTTTAATCCTGCAGAGTCAGTATTCAACGGATTGTTATTTGTATAAAATAGCTCATTTCCCACCCTGAATAAAACAGAGGCAGGAGCAGCCCCAAAGCTTGGTGGAGCACATGTCCAAGTCAGGTGAGCAGGTTCAGGGAAACCAGATACTGTCCACAAGCTCTACAACTGGAGCTCAAGTGCTGGCTCAAGCACCTGACACATGCACCTTGCAATCCTGATTTTACCAAATGGATTAATTAGTTTGAAACCCTTCTGCATCCCACTCTTTACAGAGGTTCTCTTTATAGTGAGAATTTTCTACCTATCCTATATGAAAATGTAGGTAGTTGGGTTAATACTACAGCAATTGCTGTATCTGAAATAAAATCTGTAATTCATGTAGAAAATGGTGATGATGATAATAATAACAACAACAGTAATAATGTATTAAACCAGCTGTCTACATCCAAAATCTGGTCTTACTTCTGTGACATCCAAGCCTTACACTGACATATCATGAACAGCACATCAAGTGCTTTACTTTGCACAGAAGCAACTGCATTGGTATGCTACCACAGTCTGCAAAACTGCAATTACATCAGCCTTTAAATCGAGAACAACGCTTTACATTAAGTGATACCAATTACAGAGTAAGTACCTGATGCTAAGAAAAGTGACTGTTATATTTATGTGCTTATATAACTAACAGATTGAGTGAGCTCTTGCCCTTTGCTTATCTATTGGGCTCTTACCATTTCAGGAAATGAGAATCTACCTCCACGGGTGATCTCATAAGCCAGGAAATGCAGATTTTAAAGTTAGATTGCTAATAGACCTCTTGGAATAGGAGCAGAGTGGAGTTCTGTTGTTGTGCTAAAGACAGTGCTCAAACTACTGTACCTGCACTGAATCTCTTTTCAAGGAATCACTGAAGGGCTGAGGTTGGAAGGCACCTCTGGAGATCATCTGGTCCAATGCATCTGATCAATTAGAGCAGGTTCCTCAGGACTGTAGTGAGACAGGTTTTGAATATTTGAAGCTGGAGACTACAACCTCTCTAGGCAATCCTATTTCAGGATTTAACCATTCTCACAATAAGAGAGCTTTGTCTGTGTGTAAGTTGCTCCTAAAATCAGCAACACGAGCACCTGTGCTGTGCCACCACCCTGGAGAAGCTCCCTGAGCTACTGTGCTGTGTCAGTGACGATGGGCTTTACCAGTGCAGCAGAATTACAGCCCCAGCACAGACCAAGCTGTTTGTAACCCTGGGCCTGTTTTACTTTTGTGCAGTGAATGAAAACAAATGGCTTCCAGAGACAAGTAATGCATTCTGGCAACATTTTAAATGAGTGCTAGTTCAGCAGAGCTATAAAGGCCTCCAGACCATAGAGAGTTCTCAGATTTTAAGTACTGGTGGTCCACTATCAAACCACCAGAGCTTCAACCCATCCCTCTTTCCAAAAGATACTGCAGGGGCTGGATTAGTCTCTTGCAGGAGGGATTGAAGCAGTACAGAAGCAACTAATGTTGTAAAAGCTCTTTAGGTATAGCTAGGGGGTAGAGACCTTAAAATGCTGCTCTGATTAACCTACACCAGCTCAGGGCCACTTTCTCAGGCCCTGCTCCATCACAGGAGTACAACAAGCAACAGCACCCACTCCCTCCCCTCAGCTCTGCTATGAGACTAATCTTGTTTGTTCTGCAGTTCTTTATGACCACTGAGTATATGACTTTGATACTGAGGTTTTAAATCCTCTTTTTCCCCCTGAAGATTATTCGAAGCAGAAAGATGGTTCAAAGAGAGAGAAAAACAGAAGCTTATGTGCTGTGTTGGTTGCATGCCAAGAGTTGGGATATTCCTCTACAGAGGCCAGAATTGTGTTATTGTCAGCAAGCTTTCTGCAAATTGCCTTGCAACTACTCAGTGTCACAAGGCATCTGAAGCACCAGGGCCAGCTTGGTGGTCAGGTCTGTGGCCATGGTTATGTCAGTTTTTTGGAGATGATGGAGCAGGCTTTTAAAACAGAGCAGGAGTCCTGCTCTGCAAGTCCCTGCCTCAGGTCCTAAGTTACGAAAGATGTAACCAAAAATCTGTATTCCATCACCATCTTCCTAAGCTGTTAAAAGCAGGTGGGGCAGTGTTCTTTATCTCTTCCGTGACTCATCCCTGATAACTCCTTCTGGGGGATATCTTCTGTTAATGGGCCATCAAGTCTCATTGCATTACTCATAAAATGACACCATCCCGTTGTGAGATGCTCTGCTCAGGGGGAGGAACCAAGCATTCCTACCTGGATATAAGCTGAGGGTTGGAACACCACAGCCAGCCCTTACCTACTGGATTCCCAGAGGACAAGAGCTACACAACCACCACTGGACCTTCAGAGGAAGACCAGACCCTTCTACAGGATCAGTGCTTCAACAGAATCAGATCTATCACTCCAACAGGACTGCAGCCACCATTTAATGGGACTGCTGCCACCCCCCTGACCAACAGGGTGCCAGGTTGTATCCTGACTCTCAGTTTAAGCCAGTGTTTTCTGCTTTTGTTTTAATTTTCCTATCAAATTGGGATCTGATAGGAATCTGACTTGGAATCTCCCACAGGTTGGTTTTCAAACTAGTACACTCAGCTACAGCTTGGGCTGAGAGGATCCAAGTGCCACCAGGACAGTTTTGAACACCAGTGTGACACCCACAGATCACCCCCGCCTTCGGGGCATTCTGCAGGAGCGATCTACTCCTGCTCTGGGAGGGCTGTGCTGGCTGCAGCAGGTGTGATGCTGGCAGGAGATGTGGTACCAAAGCTGCAGGTGTGCCATGCCCCAGGAGGGGTCCCTGGAGCTGCAGGGGCAGGCAGGGCACACACAGGCAGTCTGTGCTGTCCTGGGGGGCTCCTCAGGAAGGGACACTGTTCTCATTGTTTCTTGACTTTGCTGGGCACAGCTTTTCCTCACAACCATGAGAGCTGTGTCAGGTTGTACAGTGATTTGTGTTGGGATTTCAGTTTCCTGGACTATGACATGCATCAAAGCCACAACCAGGCATCCTGGGGCCATCAGTCTGAGCTCTGAACCACATGTAGTTTAAGATGAGACATAAGGAGATGGGAAATAACCCTGATGGCCAGCAAAACCAAAATCAAAACAGAATAATAAAGAGGCCAGAACAGAGCACAGCAAGAACAAAAGGAGATTAGGAAACAGAAACCATCAGTGCTCTCAGAAACAAAAGCACCAGAGACAAAGGCAACCACCCTGCTGTTGGTCTGTCCAGGCAGTGGTCAAGGAAATGAGTCAGCCTCACAGCTCTGCACTTCACAATAGCTGGGAAAAACTTTCTTGGGCCCTCAGTAACCTCACTCAGCTTCTTCATGCTGGAAGCAATCTAACTATCTCCCTCTGCTTGGTTTTTGGTTCTCTTTTTTTTGGCTTTCCACACACGTAACTCATTAAAAATAAGAAAATATGAGGCTTGACTGTGGTGGGTGAAGGGAACAGCTGGAGTGCATGTGAAATAGCAGGTTTCTTCTGATCCAGAATGCTGCACCACAGGAGAGCAACATAATGGAAGCTACTAATACAGTACTTTAATGATGAGAACCCCCATGCAACATCTGCCTGTGTGGATATCCATACATTATATGCTTTGGCAGTTCTTGCTTTTAATCCCACCTACAGCTGACACTGTGCTGCTACTTTGGTTATAGAGTGCAAAAACACAAACCTCATTTCAAATCAAAGGAAGAAAATAATTACCTTGCATAACAAAGTCATTCTACGCTGAAGGAGAAATCTGCTTTACTACTGGGTCCCAAATGACAGAAAAATTACTAGATGAGATAGCACTGTGGTAGGTGCTTAATGGTAGAGTTCCTGCTGTCCTACAGTCACCTGATGCCCAAACTGCTGAGGATCTCAAAGAAGTCAGAATGCTCTGTCCCTAGAAGTCCTGTCATTAATGCCAGTTTTAGCAAAAGAATACAATCAAGAGATTCTCAGAAGACTAAATTATTTATCCTGTCAAGCAGAGGAACATGACTGTATCACAGGATAACCAATATAACTAATATACTTTTAAATTTAGTCTACAAGTCTAGAGGTCCATTTGCAACTACTAATTCAACACTCCATTATAAACTAGCTCAGTGTGTTCAGGGCAACAGCAGTGAGGCAGCAGTGTCCAAATTTTGGGCAGGCAGACCAAAACCAACTTCAATGCCAGTTCCAACAGTAATGACAGAGCAGTGTGAAGTGCCTTTCCCCCCCATTCCTCATTCTAACAGGATATCAGGAACAACAATGCCTACCCTCTAGTAACTCCATCCAATGTGATGTGTGTTACAACACCAAAGTTAAAATACAGCTTACAGTAGAAGGCAGTGTTCAGTTGTTTCCTTGTGCAAGAAACTCACTTATCTGTTCCTGAGGCTGCCTGGTGGACCTGGGTGTTGTTAGCCTTCCATGAAGACTTCCATGCTGATGCTCAGGAATGCACATCCTGTGTGGGTTAGCTGCAAACAAGTTTCTACCAGGACTACTGTAGAAAATGCAAAAGAGCTTTGCCCCCGAATCCAGTGTGGGGAGGACTGGATCCCCTTCAGTCTGTGCAGTGGGAAAGTCCTGACTGAGTGCTTGACTAAACCTTTCATGAGCAGCAGACACTGCCATATGTTTTCCTGAAATACTGGCCCAGAACACTGTGCTTCTCCTGGTGCCTCACTCAAAACACAGATTGGTGGATGCTGACATCCCTGCTGGGACCCAGTGGCTGCCTCTGTAGGAGTGATGATAGAGCAAAGCTATTTGGCTTATTTCCCTTGGAAGGGATTTTCTTGAACCTATTACCAGCAGGGATTTCAGTAATGACCCCTGTAAAGTGTATACACACATACATGCATATGGCTCATTTTAGCACGAGCTGTAGGATGAACCAGATTATCTTATTTTTATTGTTTGGTTGAGAAGCAAGATGAAGATTTGTATCCTCCATTTGCCACATGAAGTTTAAATCATCACGCAGGACTGCACGCAGACAAACAATCAGTGAAAATTCACGCATGTCCGAAAAACAGCCCTCTATATTTAGCCCAAGTTCTGACACTTGACATAGTTCTGACACTTTTCATAGTTCTCCCCTATGAAATAAGTGAAGTAGAAGATCATTCATGGGATCAGTTCTGCAAAACTGCACAGCCAACATTGTCTGCCTGCAGCAGCTCTCCCTGTGAGGCCAAGGCCAGCCTCACAGCCCCTGGGAGGAGGGCAAGTTTGAGTGGGTCCAGACTGGGTTTGGCAAGCTACAGACCTTTCCCACAGCTCACACTCTGCTATTCACAGCGTAACAGGATCCCACAGTCACTCCCAGGGAAGGCAACTTAATAAAAGAAAGCTTTCTTTATGATCACAGTTTTACTTGTAAAGGTTTTCAGAAAAGCTCTCAGTGTCCATTATTCACATGGTTTAGAGGCTATATTGCTGTTGCACAGCTGTCAGCCACAGGATATACTCCAAAACTGGTTTTAGTAATTCCAGTGTCAGTAGCAGCCCAAGGAAGAGTCAGTTCCTGGTTCCTGGCCATAATTTTCAATACAATGGCTCTTATCAGTGAGCCCTTTGGTGGTTTGGCACAGTCCCAGCCCTGTGCCATCACCTCCACAGAGCAGAGTCTGAACTGCCTCCACACCATCTGGTAGAAATTTTCTTTCTCCTTGCTGCCAGGAATTGTGGGGAGAGGAGAAATCATGTCACAAGAACAGGTTTTTCATATATATATATATATATATATATGAGAGAGTAAATCAATACAAGCAATTTCTTCCTTGATAGTTCAATTCCTGAAAGCTCTTTATTAATCATGTTTCCAGAACATGTGATGTTGCAATAAAGGTTTTTGCTATGAACAGTTTCCAAATGAAAGGGAAAAAAAAAAGGCAACTGTAAAATAAAACAAATAATCCTGCAAAACACCTTATCCAGGTGTGAGTGTTAGGCCTGAGCACATTCAGACAGTGATTCCTCCCCCTGCCCCTGCTTCCTCCTTTGAACTGTGAGGTAAGAACTTAGGAAAGTCTTTATAACCAGGGAAGAAGTATCTTTTAGGAGAAAGAGAGAGGGAAAAAAAAAAACAACTGAAAGAAACTTTTTAAAAAGGAAAACCTCAAAAACCCAAAAGAACTGCAAAGAGGAGTCAACTTGTCCAAAAGAACTGTAGCCCTAAGAGCTAAACCAGTATCTTGGCAATGATCTTTAGGTAACATCTGTCTTTTCTCCTTTGGTTTTTCTGTATTTTAGGAAAGATTAAAAGAAAATTGCTATGTTAACATTAGGAGCCTGTTACTCTGATATTTCCAGCACAAATGGAATAAAAAAAGCCCCACAAAATACATCTGATCTCACAGAGCAGCACTGAGCTAAAGGCTATGGCACATGGGCCTGTGTGCTCTGTGGACATTGCTGGTTAAGAGCAACCCAGCAGAGCAGCCTCGTTAGCCAGGGGAAAAGCATTTCTTTATTTATATTTATTTATACCTCTGAGGGCCTAGCAATTAATACTTGAATCCAGTGCAATTCCCACATTGTGCTGCAGCACCTTTAGAGGGGCTGGTAAGTACAGTCACCCCACCTGCACCTGCAAGCTTTGGGACAGACAAGCTCTGCCCCTTCCACAGGCAGCAGCAAGAAATTTAATTTCAGTTCCATGCTGCAGTGCTCTGGGAGATCTGCACATAATACTGATTTATTTGGCTGTAACCTCAGTGTATAGCTCCAGACCTAAGGCTCTTCCCAATACCAGCTTGCTTTACACCGCTACCTGCACCACAGAATGTGTTTTTACTGGATTTGAGTACAAAGGGAGGTGGCCAGGAGGAAGGTGTAGTACTTTGAATAAACACATATCTACAGCAATCCTTTCTCTTAAGTCTAAGGAAGGGTAAATAAATGTTAAGAACAAGATTAGGAAAATACCACCTTCATCAATACATTGTGTTCAGTAAAGTTCAGAGCTCATTAGCAGTCCAATACCTACCACTAAGCCATTTCCCAGCTTCAAAGTCTCAGCTGAGTTTTCCCAACTTCCATGTAAAAAATAAAATCTTATTTTATGTGGAACAATCCCATGATCTGCAACTCTCCTTCTCCCTCATCTGTATTGAGAGGTTTCCAATCAGTCACAGGCCCTATTCCAGACAACCTTTCCTGTGTCAGATCATCTCTATCATACTCCATATTTCACTATGAGCATTTCAAAGTTCATCTGAAAGGTGTAACCACACTGAAAGCACAGTCTAGCTCACCAAATGCTTTCTCCTTAAGCTTTATTATTCTTCTTGTAATTCTGCAGAGACTAATTATTTGCTCAGGTTTACAGGGTGTGAATGGGTTGAGGTTCAGGTGTGGTCAGTGCTGCTTTACTACTGCTTCAAAAGACAATTTTCCATGCCCTAGTCTGGCTCTGCAGTTGTTTTGCATACAAAGAAGTTATGGAGAGGCAGTTTTGACACTTTGTTAACATCTACTATCAGAAAATAATAATAAAATCCCTTTTTTACCTTGGCTCCTTGATGTGAAAGCCAGATTTGTAAACAATCATTTGCAATATTCACTTACCTTCCTTTTAAATACAAAGCAACACAGTCACTGACTGCTGCTTGATGCCACACAGAGCCAAAAGTTCGTCCTACTACAGAGCAGTAGAGGGCATTGACCACACAGGGCAAATATTCCACTCCACTCAGAGCAAATATTCTGCAGGTTTTCACAGCAGAAGAGCATTTCTCACATGAAGGAGGCTCTAATGTCTGTATTAAAACACTTAGAAACCCCCCAAAAGAGAAAGAAAAAGTATTTTAAGAACCCATTCAGCAACCAAGGAATGCAGTTTGAAAGTCATTCTTAAAACACGTTGTTTTCCTTACTGATGTTTCTAATTGAATCATACAGAAAGTCTCAAGAAACGTAAGAGAAAGAGCACAAAAACCCCCAGTAGACTTCAGGAGACATAGATCAAAGGGGGTTTAGCTTGGATAAACTAGTTTTATCAGAACAAGTGGCAGAATAGGGACACACACAACCTTTCCTGCTTTGAGTTGTGTGTAAGACAGCTTGGCCCTGCTGCTTCCTCTCTCTTTGGGTGGAATTTCCTGGTGTCCATCTGCAAACCCCTCCAGTGCAGCATTAAATGTGAGGGGGGAGGCCAGGGCAGGCACCTAAAAGCAAAACAGGAGCAGGGCCCAGGGGCTTTCAGCCCCAGTTCCAGTCTGAGTGGTCACTCCAGGCTGATGTCCACAGAAGCTCATCTTCCTCTAGGAACAATCCTTACCTCAAAGATCTGAGTGCAGTTACCAAAATTTGCACTTTGCACAGCTTCCTCCTGCAACAAGACAACAGCGCTGGGAGATCACATGTAACCCGATGTCAAGAGTTCCTCTGAACAAAAACATTCCATCTGACAATGGAGAGGGCAAAAAGTAACCAATACTGTAATAAATACAGCCTTCAGCATGGCTTCCTATATGCTGCAAGGATTTTCCAACACCCTGTCCAGACAGTGGGATCAAACATGCAGCAACCAAAGCAAGCTGACAGCCTTTAGCCTTTCCAGACTGGAAATGTAGCCCTCCTAGCACTTGATGCCTTAGGATTTTAGCTTCTATATTTTTCATATATTTGTAATCCTGTAATTCTTTAGTGTATAACTCTAAACTCCATACACAGTGTGAGCTGCTGCTCTCCCATTTTGGTCATAAAAACCAATTCCTCTCCAGGTCTGGGAATCAAGGACACCTCACTGCCTCAGGCATTGAGAAATGTAGACAAAAGTGAGTTGGGGGAAGCACACTGGGGGTAAATGACTTCATTACCTGAAGCTGTAACTGGAAGAGTAACCTCCAGTATGCAAATGGACCAAACTTATAAAGATATTAAGACCTGTGACCCATTGTCCATTTTTGGGTGCAGCCCCTGGGTGGGCTTTATCTGCCCTAAATGTACCTTAAAGGTCCTTAAATAAATAGAACTGCCTTTTATTCTTTTAATTCACTCTGGCCTCTGTTTTTAGGTAGTCCCAAAAAGGTATCACACTGACACCCAGGTGAAGGCAATCAGAACACCAAAGTCTAATTAATCCCCTGCTCCCATCTGATGGAGCCTCCTGCCTCATCATCCACCTCTGCCTGCTGTGTGCAGCCTGCAGCACTCAGGACATGGGTCTGGATCTGTCCCAGTGCTGAGGCCCCTATGCCCCAGCTCAATTCCAGGTGCCAAAATTCAGCTCCATGCTGTTCTCCCCTGCTTGCCACATCCTGAGCAGCCTCCCCTAGCGACCCCTCCTTGCTCTGCCCTCTCTCTGGGGTGACAAAGGGACTCTGGGCTGCTTGGGGGGACAGGTGGATGTTGCCTGCAGTGGTGCAAAGCTGGAGGGGACACTGCCAGTGCCTGCCCTGCCTGCAGGGGGTTAAAGGGACCCTTAAACCGAGTAAAGCCCTCAGGCTGCTGAGCAGGGGCAGCCATCCAGGATGGAAACATCTCCTTGCAGGCTCAGCCAGAGGCTGGGGGTGTGGCAGGAGGAACATCTGAGCTTGGGCACAGCGTGGCATGAGCTGCCATGGCCAGGAGTGCCATCCCCAAAAGGGACAGCTGGGACAGGTGTGCTGTAGCCATCACAAGGACAATCACAGCAACCCCGAGCTGCCAAAACATTGGCTCCTGCTGGGCACTGAAAGTGGCCTCTCTAATTTGGTTTTCCAGGCTCTGGGATAAGGGGGGCTGCCTGCTTGCTGTCCTGGCACAAGGCAGTGTCCAAGGGGGTGACAGCAGTGCTGCCCTGTTGTGCACCTGGGAGACAACTGCTGGCTCAAGTGTGGGTGAGGACGGGCAGAGAAAGCCCCAGTTTAAAGACTGGCATCGTAAATGACCAACGCTCAGGTCAGGATTGAAGAGAAGGAGAGAAAGGCACCTCTGATTAGGTCTGATTGCTTTGAAAGTTTCTCTCTGCACATGCTGTTCAAAATAAAGCAATTCTAAATAGGCCTTGTGTATTCTGGGGGTGAGGGAGGGAAGAGAGGGGGGAAACCAGGTGGAAGAGAAAAATTTTTCAGCTGACAATGACTGAGAGGGAGAGAATTGCAGAGTAACATGCCATCCATCTACTGGGCAAGATTCATTATTCACAGCTCAGTCACCTGGTTCTACATTTTAAATGTCATCTAAAGTGCTTTTTGAATTCATCAGTTTTAAAAGATATTTACTAAGAAGCAAAACATTGTGTTATTACTCAGAGGGCCTGGGGGCCGTGGGATGACAGGGAGTGAGGAGCCAGCTGAACTGGAAACCTCTCACCTCTCACCTGCCATTCCGAGGTGCCCATGCCTCCATCCCAACAAGCTTCTCATCCTTTCTGAAGGTGTCTGACAGATTTCAGACAGTGAAGAAGGACCCTACAGCTCATCTGCTGTCTCTGCACCATCACTGCCAGAGCCACCAGTGCCCCCAGGACACCCCACACACCCCCTGCCACACAGGGCTCTAAACTGATGAGGAGATTTTTACACGACCCCACAACACTCTCCTAAGCAAGAATAAAATCTCAGCCGCAGAATGTGATTAGCAATTAGAAATCAGGCCCAAAAGGAGACACAATGCTGTTACCTAGCCCTAAATGGTGAGGTCTCCCCTGTTCCCCCTCACACAAGCCTGGCACAGTGCCCTTAGCACCATCACTCCCACACTAATGTCTTTTTTCTATCCTCACAGTCGTTTCTTCACTAGCAGACCCGTGCATAGCCTCAAGATGTTTAAGCTGTGCATTGTGTGGTAATAGCTTTGTAATGGTGTTCATCTATCACCCATTTTAAATATCCTTGCTCTGCCCACTGACCCATCTCCAATGGCTCTGCTGCTCCACAAACAAACACTGCTGAGAATTTCAGAGAGGCACACTTGGGGAGAAAAAGGAGTGCAGGGAAAGAACCAGAATGAAAACCACCCAGCCCATGGCCCGTGCTCAGGGCCACAGGTGAAATTGGAGCTGACTCAGAGCTGAGATGCAATGCCTAGCTCACAATAGCATCAGTGCTTTTGTGGGAACTGCATTATTCCCTTCCCATGGCCACGGAGATTGTCAAACAAAAAATAGCGAGAAGCTTTAAAGAAATCTGGGCATACTGAACACCATGTAGGAGAATTGGAATTAGCATCCTAGTGATGCCTTCTGCATTTTGTCTGTCTTTCCTGTCTCTGCTGAACCCATTTAAAGCACACTGGCATAAAGAAAGATCCCCACAGACTTTGGATGACTCAAGAACCCCAAAGTATTCTGTGGCTGAGCTTAATTTCTTCCACTATCTACAGATAACAACATTTTGGTTCTGCTTTGGCTCTGAGTCAGCATAAAAGATCCTTCCAATTTTATCTGAATCACTTCTCTCATGGAATAATAGAATTATAAGGATTATAAAGCAATAATCCCCAGCACTCCATGGGATCAAAGCAGTATTCAAATATTAAGCAACACTCAGAGAAGATAGGTCAGGTGTTATTATCCTCATTTTCCAGAGGAAAGATAGGAAGACATGGCTTTAAAGCACAGGATTTCTTCCTGTGAGGATTTATGTTGGGGATGATGTGCCCAGTTTGAGGAGCCCCTCCCTCCTGGATGCTGTGGTTAGAGCCTCAGCATTCCCTCCTCACCTCCAGGGCACTGCTCCTTCCCTGCCAGCTGCAGCACTCACCAGTGCTCCTGCCTTTTTAAACAACAAATGAAATAGAAAATATCAGCATCCCAAAGTCTGAGGTTCCTCTCCTGGCTGCTCCCCCAGCACCAACCTCTGCCAGCCCTGCCAAGCCCAGGTGATGTGACCACCCGCCTCCAGCTGCCAGTGCCAGCAGGGAGAGGGGCAGAACCGCCCTGCCCTCTGCCCCCAGGTCACACCATGACCACAGACATGCCCCAGGGTGGGAACTCGGTTGTCCTGCTGTCCCCAGGCCCCACGTTTTCCCCACCAGACCAAGCCCTTTGACTCTGGTTGAATGAGTTCTGCGTGCCTGCAGAGGAGCCACTCGCTGCTGCCCAGGGGCCTCAGGTGATGCTGCTGCAGTAAACAAGTGATGATCACAAGGAAAGGGGGAGAAGACAGAAGCTGGCCACGGTGCTGCACTGTGTTTACCTAAACAGCACTCCTGAATAAACAAGTTCCAGCAACCAGAGAAGCAGGGACTATCCAATTTTCCGCACTGAAGTGCACAAGATCATATGCATTAAGGAAGATAAAGAAATATAGCTGAAAGCCAAATACAGGTTACAGTGGCTGAAGATCATCTTCAGGAGATGAAATATTCCTTAAATGATGAAGAAAATAATTCACAAGAATGAGACTCTCCAGTGAATTATGGGAGTCCTCTTCCAATAAGTTAGAAGAAATACGATTCTAAGATTTAAACACACTCATCCATCACTGGTTGTGCTTAAATAGATTTATGGATATATACATATTTTACCATTTTTTATGTTTTTATATGTGTGACATTTTAGTTCACCTGTAGGTGATACTGGGACATGAAATGCACCAAAAAAATTCCCTCCACCCATCATGTATTATAGGCATGGAGAACATTTTTAAGCTCAAGGACCAGCAGAGCTTACAAAAGCATAAAACAAGCTACAAAGGAAGCTTGAAGTTATTGTGTCGCTGTGGGGATGGGAGAAAAGAAAGATACTGGCAGATAAACCTTGGAGCCCTATAAAAACTTTCTGTGACCAAATCCAAGGGACAGTCGTTTGGAGAAGTTGATCCAATGAACTCCCAACTGAGCAAGGTACCTAAAATCAAGTACCTAACTTTAAATGCAGTAGCATTTACTTCAGTGGTGAAAATTCATGTGCACAGAGTTACAAGGTCTTACTAAAGCACATTGTAGACTAATGCACTTCTTCTTACCCTGGCCTTTTAACAGTTTGCTCAGACATAAATACACATCAGATGTCCACCTGTTCAGTCTTTTGACCTAAATCAAGGGCACCTTTTCTGTTTTTTTCTAATATTTTCTCTGATTTGTTTTTTACTCTTATCCAGTGATTATATGTAATATCTAGTTTGCAAGGAAAAAGGAAGGAAGGAAGCAAACCAAGCCTGGATTGGCAGCCTGGTTCCCAGTGCACCAGTGGCCAGAGATGGGATTTCACAGATGAATAAAAACCTCTGTGCAAGGATATTTCTGTAGTTTGAGGCTAGGGAGTTGGCTAGGGTAGAGAGCCCATGTTCATGTACAAAAGGCTGTCATCCTTGTGGCTTTGTGCTCCATTTGACACCAGAGCTGTGTTCCCTGTTAAGGCTCTGGATTTCACTGCAGCCAGCCTAGCCGGGGGCTCTGGTTGAGAAAAGTGGGGCTGTTCTCTCTTCTCTCCTGCTTTGGCAAACTCCCTCACCCAAGGTCATGAACTGTGTGGGGCGTGATCCATCCCACTGAGCTCCTAGAACACTCACCAAAATAAAAATGGCATTTTCTCCTGGAGCAGCAAGCTGACCTGTGTGTGTGGGCACAGCACTGCTTTCCAGGGCACAGGCAGGGCATGGGAGGCTCAGAGCACTCCTCCCCCTCGCCTGCTGCAGGAGGAATCACATCTGATCCACCCTAACCAACGCCAAATGCCCCCAAGCAGGGAAACCTTTGTCCAGAAGTCACACTTCTGACACACAAACATCAAACCTATCCAAGCCAGCCACAGAGCACTGAGCACATTTTTTAATATCTGTGTGCTTAAGTTCTTGTGATTTCCTTTCCAGTGCAGGTGGTTTACATATGGACTCAAATATGTACTCAGCCAACTGTGGGATTGTGGGCACAGGCTCACAGGCACTTTGACACCTACACAAACCCCTTCCCAAAAGCTGGCACATCTTCCAGTGCAGGCCAGTACCTCCCTGCCACCTCCATGTGTGCCTTTTGTCACCAAAGAGTGATTTTTGAATACAGGCAAGCCTGAAATCCTCAGCTTCCAGAATTCCAACATCTAACCCATGCAAACACACATGCAGCTGCCCAAACTGTCCCACCAGACAAATCAAACCCCTGTATCCCTCCCTGCTTTCCACTGACAACATTTACTGCCAGATGTATTCTCAGCTAGAGCTCACAATCACAGGAAGATTTATTTAGCTGTAAATGTATTGATATTTATTTGTTCTAAACCAGACCAAATGTATTATTTTATTCTTTATTGAATAGTTACTGGTAATGCAAGTTGTCAGGAGAATACATTGCCAAAAAAAAAAAAAAGCTCTCTTAATGTTAAATCAATGATTCATTTACTCTCTTCATGATTAATTGCAAAGTATTTGGAACTCTAATGACTTTTGTGGATGCAATATCATTTAATCTAAAGGAAAAAAGATCCAATCTGCATGGCAATACTGATTTTTCTCCTGTGTCAGTAAAACAAGGAACTATTTACTTGCACTGCTGCAGGTGCTAGGGAAAGCTGTCAGGATCAATACAGAAGGCTGGATACCTCAGTGTGGGAAATTCAAAGCTATTTTCTTTTGGCAAGGTGGATCTGTGCCTTTGATGCTGTACAGGGTAACATATGACCAAAACAATGGAGTGATTAACACCAGTGTGCTGGGCAGAGCTGGCCTCCATCTGAAGCATTCCTGATTCCAAGGGGATCAGATATTTAGCCAGTTAAAAACCAGAACACAACCCAGCATGTGCCCACAAGAGTTTGCAGAGTGATGTTGAGTTTAGGCAGCTTTTAAGCTTATTCTTAAGCCTAAGCTACAGCTGCTATTGTCCTCATTTCCAAGGGCTGGGTCAGCCCCAAGCAAAGCCCCAGCACAGCCAGATGTGAACTCCCAGTGCCAGGGAGCCCTTCCAGGTGCAGAGAGATTGCAGAGAGATGCTTTGGCTGTCCCCAGGAGCACCCTGACCCCCATCTCTGCACAGCACTGCTTTGTTTGCTTCAGTGTGAGGTCAGCAGGGCTCTCCAGGAGCAGCCTGTGGGATCACACAGCATCCCCACTCCTGCTGAGACCCACACACAGCAGGGTTGAGGAGCACACCTGGCTCCCACCTGGCAGTAGAACGGCCACACTGGAAAATTTCCTTTGCAGCCTCCTCAGTGTTGAACTGGTGAGAATGCAAAGGTCAGTGAGGACAGCGTGCCCCTGGCCCAGCACGGCCACCATGGGCAGGGTGGCAGTGCCAGGCCCTGGCAGCCACACTCTGTCCCTCCTGCTTGTCCCCAGCTGGCAGCAGGGCTGGCAGCTCCTCGCAGGCAAAGCCCTGGCTGTGCTTGAGGGAGGAGAGGGGAAAGCACGAGGTTTAAGGGATGCTTAAAGGGCATTTAGACTGCCTTTTCACACCAATTGAACCCTTAACATGTACATGAGAAACTAATCCATCACAGAATCACAGAATCACAGAATCACGTGAGTGAGACCTTTAAGATCATCAAGTCCCACCCAGCCCTAACACCTGAACTAAACAATGACACCCAGTGCCACATCCAGTCCTCCTTTAAACACATCCAGGGATGGTGACTCCACCACCCCCCTGGGCACACCATTCCAATACTTTATTATTCTTTCCATAAAAAACTTTTTTCCTGACATCCAACCTAAATTTCTCTTGGTGCAGCTTAAGGCTATGTCCTCTCATCCTGTCAGTGCTGCCTGGAGAAAGAGACCAACCCCAGCTGAGCACAGGCACCTTTCAGGGATTGTAGAGAGTGATAAGGGCACCTCTGAGTCTCCTTTTCTCCAGGATAAACAACCCCAGCTCCCTGAGCCTTTCCTCATAGGGTTTGTGTTCCAAGCCCTTCACCAGCCTCGTTGCCCTCCTCTGGACAATTAATGTTAATTAATGTTCTCTTCTGCCCTTCTGCAGTCTGATCTCACCACCATGACTGCAGAGGGCTTTAGAATGGAGACACGCACACAAAGCACCCACGATGCTGTTGGTTGTTAACAGTGGTTTCACCTCCTGGCAGATCCTGGGTGGTCACAGCAGGTCCCCAGGGGCCAGTGGTGCTCACCAGCAGAGCATGTGGTCAGAATATTTCTGCAGGGAGTGCAGAGCTGGGCAGGTGCTTGGGGATTGCCCTGCTCTGGCAGGTGGAAAGCTTCTGCCCATCCACCATTTGTGTGGTGTCCAAGAGGAGACCTTAGCTAATGTGACATAACATGGAAAAAATTGCTGCTAAAAAGAGTAATACAGGAGAAGAAAAGCTGCTTTCAGCAGCAAGGGACTTGACTGCCTCAGTCCAGTGCCAACGAGTGGAGGGAGGACACAAAAACACCTGGCAAACTGGCAAAACTTGAGACTGGGACAACAGCTCCAGCCTTGAGTACCATTCCCTTTACATTAAGTGTTTGGCTTCTCTTCCTTGGCTTCCTTCCTTCTGGGATTTCCCTGCTGTGTTTCCAAACCCAAAGCCCTGTTGTGGTGCTGCCCAGGAGCCAGGCAGGGAGGAGGCTGAGAGCTGAGTGCACAGGGGACAGGGAGGGGCTGAGCCCACACCTCTCCTCAGAGCTGGGCACTCAGAAATCAGCCTCGGGTGAGAAACAGAGATCAGATCCATCCTTTGCACACAGAACATCCTGCACACCCATCCTGTCCACACCGCCTGCCGTTTCAGGCTGGGTTTGCTGGGACCTTTCACTGATGGATCCTGCCCTGTGTGCTGCATCCAGCACACCCCAGGGGGGTGGGGAGAGCCTCCTTGAGGGGTCAGGCATTCTGCCCAGGGTACCTGAGCACAGATTCCTTCTCAGCCTTGCAGCCTCCCAAAGCTCTGGGGCTCTCTGGGACACAGCTCAGAGCAGCTGCCTGCTGTGTTTGAACAGAATGGTCCCAACACACACTGCAGATTGCTCCGAAGAAGGCACGAAATGAGCAATGTTCTGTTTCTAAATAGCTCTGTCCCGTGTTTGCCCACTGCCAGCCCATTCTGGCAGGTGAGAGGAGCAGCGAGTGAGGGCTTCATCTGCTGCTGGAGCCCCGAGCTGGGGGAGCAGAGCTTGGCACTGCACCCTCTGCCAATGTGGTGCCACCTGCAAAAAGCAGCTGAAAAAATGCCAGACATCTGTGCCCTCACTGTGGGAACTAAAATGGAAAAGAACCAAATACTTTTCTTCACACTGTGATTTATAAAAAGCCCCTGTGTGATCTAAACTGACACACAAAATGACTGCCTCCTATTGATTATTTTTAACCTAATTTGGCTGACACTAATTGTACAGGACCTCCATAATTGTGCACAGCACTTGGATAGAATTATCATCAGCTTCATGTTATGCCAATATCAGGTTTGACCCATGTTTCCAAGACAGGCATTTACTCTGTATTTACTTTTTGGGGGGAGCTTATTTTTTTTTGTTTCCTTTCACATTTCCTTCCACTTTAGATCCATCACACACAACTGAAAGTGTTGCAGGTTCTCCCTGCCCCCTTGACAGCTCTTCCCCGGGGCAGCGATCCCGTCAGCTTTGGTCCCACACTCAGGTTCTGCTCCATGCAGCCTTGCCCAAGCTCACCCCATCCCTTCTCTAGCCATATAACCAGAGAAGAAAGTTTTCTTATGCCAGGGGGGGTCAAAACACTGAAGTTTTGGGTTGAGAGGGGGCAGAATCTCTTATTCCTCGTAGCAGATTGGCCACAAAGGGCTCAGTGGCTCGTGGAATGTGACCCTGAGGTCTCATGGTGGCACCACAAGGCAGGATAGCCAAGCATAGCCCAAACATTTAGGGCTTAATGAAGCAGAGTTAAGCTCCATCTGGCAACCAACAGTGGGAGAGCAGAGACCAGTGAGGCCAGATGGAAAAGCAGCACTTAATAAATGGATGGACACACTGTGCTTTGGCTGAAGGTTACAGACGGTGGTCCCAGGTTGGAGTCCTCCTTAGGAGCCATTCATTACTCTAAAAGCATCAAATGCACAGAAACTCTGCTGGCCCTCAACATTTTGGTAGATTTTTAATTAGCAGGAGATGAAAGAATCGCCTTAGCTGTACCTGCTGTTTCCACAGATATTTTCCACACCTGACAGGTGTCTACACTATGCAGTGGAATAATGAGCACTGAGTGCTTGCTCCTGCCAACAGCCAGGTGTGACCTGCACCACCTCCCCAGCAGATTCCCCCAGTTTACCCACACCCTCCTCTCCAGGTCCACTTCAAACAGAATCCATCTCCTCCTTCCCCCATCAGCCCAGATTTTTCAATCACTTGCTGGACTGCGAGGCAGCTTAAGGCCCTTCAACTCCATTTCTTAAACTGTGCAGTTGGCAAAATGGGGAGAGGGCGAGGAAAGAGAGGAGGGGAAAAAGTGAAAAATCTCTATTTCAGCGATTCTTTCAGCTCTGTGTGCTGGGTACTTTTCCTTTCCAGTGTTTCAAATACATCACACCATCTACTGCAGTCACCACTGAAGTACCATGGACAGGCAAAGCAGTGAGGGAAACCAGTGACTGCTGCTCAGAGTGAGCATGGGGAGGATTTATTTGGGCAGTTTGACCACATCTCAGTGCATGGCCTGCCACAGCAGGGAGAGAGATCTTTTATTTAATGTAGCTCTGCACCACCAGTGTGTTTCTCTGAAATTCTTACAAATGGGATCAGTTCTAGGGAAAGGAAAAGGAAAAGGAAAAGGAAAAGGAAAAGGAAAAGGAAAAGGAAAAAAAAGGAAAAGGAAAAGGAAAAGGAAGGTTTCTGATTGACTCAATCTTAAAAATGTGAAGAAGTGAATCTTGTGCTGTGCCAGGAACTCTATGTGGGGGTCCTGAGCAGGGGGTTTGCCACCTGTGGGCATCCCTGCACAAGGGAGGGCTGACTCGGGGTCTCCAGTAGTGCTGGAATTCCAAGCCATCACCAGCTCACACACAGACAGAGCAGTGACAGAATATCCACAAGGGCAGAGCCAGGAAGAGAGAAGGATGCCCTTCTCCCCAAATACTATTAATTCTTTATTTTCATTAAAGGCTGCTTTTTAGGATAGCATGTTATGCTTCGCAAAACCCCCAAAACCTCGTTTTTAACCCAAGTCTTTGCCATCAGAGTAGGAGATTCCCCTGCCAAGGGCTGCAAAGCCTGCAGGGTGAGGCCTTTGGTGAGCTAGGGAGGGGACATTCATACCCTGGGCTGCCACAAATAGCTTGATAATGCACAGTAAATTGCTTGCTACATTTAGTGAACCTCAGATTCTGGATTAGAGGAACAGTACTTAGGCAAAAAGTATTGCTGGCCTTCAGAAATCTGAAGTTAGCAGCACATCCATCCACACATCCATCCATCTGACCACTGCTGGGCTACCTCAGCACAGCCTGGTAGGAGTTGTGTGTCTCCTCTTTGTGGGATTATGGCCATAAAGGATCATTACAGAAAAAATATAGACCCCAGCACATCACATCACAAAATGCACGTTCTTAAAAACGCTGCATGAAACCTTGTCAGCCCCTCTGCAATCTTGTGTCAGAGGGGAAGTAAGAAAAGCCCTAACAACGAGAGCCTGTCCAGTTCTGCTTTCTGGAAATAAAAAAAAAAAAATTACTTATTTTAAAACCATATTGTCTTTTAATTTGATACTAAAGGATAGATTATGATATAATTTCCATCCTCTGCAAAGTTGTGAAGAACCATTTCACTGGCTATGGAAACCAGACTATGAATAGAGAAGTATTTAATGAAAATGTGACAATCCTTTTGTAAGGACAACCTCAGCTGATGCTCCTGCATTCTGGTTGGTGGAAGCAATACTTGCATTTGACTGCAAGAGTGATATGAAGGAATTTTAAAGAGAGCGAATAAATTAAGTGATATTTATGTTAGTATTTACTTAAGTCCTGAAGGTGACTTACTCAGAATGTATTCACATAAATTTTTTGAGAAGGTAGCAAAGATTAATTGAAATATTAAATCAATTTTATGACTATAAGGAAGAATGCAGTTCATCCCCATTTGTCACTGTGTTCAATAAAGCACTACAGTTTAAGACTGTGATTTACAAATAGTGGAGCAAAGAACCTGAACACTAGAATACTGCTGGGTGTCTCTAAATTAAAGGATTTGTGTAAAAAAAGAAGTAATTCTTATCTACTGCTCTTAGACTGGGACTATATGATATATGTACAAGATGTAAATAATGGAAAGGACTTCCATAATGAGATTTTCAGGAACTTTCAGCCATGGCCTGACTCTGTTCCTGTCATACTTTCAACACAAGCAGAGCTAAGTCAAGCTCACCACAATTCTAAAACTCACATTTTCTTTTCCTGCAGCTCCCATTTTTTATCCTGCTGGTCTGCTGCACTGAAATTCCCTGCAAGGCTGAGCACTGACTGCAGCTGCGTGCCCTCACATCCTTCAGTTCCATCCTTTTTGGTGAGGTGAGCAATAATCTCCAGGATATGAAGACAGGACTCAAGCTGAGCTCTGTTTCACAGAGATGACAGAATGGTTTAAACAATGAGCAGTGGGCACACTTGTGTTTTATTGCTCTGGACCTGCTGATGATCCCTCGTGTCTCAGTGCCATCCTGCACAGAGCAGTGCCTGGGCATTCCTCCACAAGGTTGTGTGAAACCATTTCAGAAAATTCCATTAAGCTTCAGTGACTTTGGGGCCGGCCTGTGGCTCCAGTTAACTTGCCCTTT
>VZSR01001065.1:3268719-3283178 GCA_013398615.1 Brachypodius melanocephalos | reverse complement strand
AATTCCCATTCATGCCAGCTGGGAATTCAGGACAGCACAAATGACACTGACAGGACCCTGTGAGGACACAGCCCACGTGTAAACATGCAGAAGTTTTTTAGTTTTCATGCATCCACCAGAAGCACTATTCTGTGTTAACAATATTTCAACTAAAAGTGGAGTAGAAATTTTCATGGAGTGGGTCCAGCAGAGTCAGAAAGAAAAATGAAAATCTCTGCGCTGTCTTTGGCTTAAAGCAGCTCTGACTACATTTTAAAATAATAGCTTGAGATGTAATGCATGGAGAGGATGAGAAATGCTCCACAGTGAGGTGATCTATCAGAGGGAAACCTTGAATGAAAAGGAGGGAAAACAATAAATCCCCTGAATAAATATTGAAAGGGGAGAAAGAAGGAAAGAGATTTCATTTTATTACATCATTGGATGTCATGAGCATGAACTGGGGAAAAGATTTATTTATTTGTGTTTCCCTGAGGGGCTGGTTCTGTAAACAGATGGAAGAAGGGCTGGAAAATCCAAATTCCAAACAGAAAAGGTCAAGGCACAGTGGAGCTGTATTTTGAGATACAGTGATATAGTGGCCACAGCTGACACTGGGCTTGATTCCTTATTAGATTTGCAGTGGTTTATGGATGGGAACTATGCAAATTCCCAATCTGCTGGAAATATGCATGCAAAGTCTCAGGTTTGCTGCAGAATGCTCCCCTGGCACAGTGGCACAGCTGCAATTGCCCTGCAGATCTGGCAGCTGCATTTGAAAACCCCACAGGTCTCTCAGCAGAGCAGCTCCCCTTGCTTGCTCTCAGACCAGAATCTGCACTTTTAGATTTAAAGAAAAGTATATCTGCTAATCTAACTGTTATTTAATATTATACACATGTTTCCAAAACTGGGATGCCAGAATGGATCTATCCATGCTCTTTTAACTGTCCTGTATTAGCTTTTCTATTCAGAAGTCCACTTCAGCAAAATGATTTTGAAATTCAGACTTAGATTTCTGTGGGTAGCCCCCCAGAAGAGATAAACACGAGGTCTGCTCAGTTAGAACATCTGCTCAGGGCCTGGAGCTTTTACAGCTTCTGCATTTCTTGCAGCAGCACCTGGAGATGCAATCAAACACCTCACACACCCCAGTGCAGTGGAATTGTCTCTTCATCACGAGTGACACAGAAATGCTTTCCCATTTCCCCAGCTTTGCTTTGTTTTTTTTCCCTACTTTTAGACCTTTATCCCCTATATCTAAATGCTGAGTTCCTTTCAGGGATCTCCCAATTGAGTAAAATGCTAAGCACAGCAGCCCTGTGGTCTCAGCCAGCATTAGCCATGATCCTAAATGGTAAAGATGAGCATTCACAAAGTCTTTATATCACTGCTGGGTTAATAATCCATGGACGCTGAACCATCCCACAGTTCCAAGGATGTTGCATGATCAGAAATAAGTACATGGGCACATTGATTCAGTCTGTTCTGCTGTGGGCATATTTTAAGTTTCACAATCCAGCTCAAAGAGAGCCAAACCACAGTGAAACTGTTTATTAGCAGCTGTTCTCTCTGATCCTCCCCAATGCTATTGAAAAATGCTTTTATTAATATATTAATAAAATAGATAATAAAGAGCATATTCTATGAGAATATATAATGCCAGTAGATAACACTTCCATTAGTATTTTGTCAGATTTTTGGTGATGGTGGTGTCTCGTATCAGAGGATGTATTTGGTCTCTTGGTGAGTTATTACTGAAGCTCATCTTGCAGAACGTGCTGGAGTTCAGACAGCCTCTGCTCTCAGAGCTGCCTGTTGAATTTCTGTTTCATTATTTTTGTACAGAACGCTACATTAGGGCCCCTCATATTAATCATACAGCTAATAAAGCAAAGCAGTTTGCCTTGGCCTAGCCCAGTGGCAAACCAGTGTTTTGGAAAAGACTCCAAGTATCCAAGGGCTTGATGCAAAGCCTTCTGTGTCCAGTGGAAGGCTCTCAGCGTGGCTTTCAGCAGCTCTGGGTTCTCTGTACTAAAAATGGAATAGTGATGCAGAGAGGAAATGGCTTTTGCTATTGCTACACCAGTCACATAGACACAGATCATCTTTCACAGTGCTGTCAGGTAAAGTCAAACTACTTCTCTGGGAGATTAGGGATTGATTAAAGTCCTTGCACTCAGGGATATATATCTGTATTCATCTCGGAATTATTTGTCAAGCACCCAAGATCTCTGCTCTGATTTGTGGAAGATATTCTGAAAGTCAACAACTTCAAATGAGTCAAGATTTTTGAAATTATTTTTGTGTTTTTAAAGCAAATGCAGGAGCTGCTTCCTTGCCCCGAAAGCAAGCATTGCTGTTTTTAACACAGTGCTCTTTTTTGCTTTGAAATGTGTCACTGATAGCAGAGAATGCAGCTGGGAAACTGGAAAGTGGAGCTAATACACTCCAGACAAATCCATAAAGCACAAACCATGAGGTTTGAGGTTTGCCAGGTTAGCTGCTGCTGTCCAGTCAAGAAAGTCAGGCTTTGATGGTGAAGCCAGCATTAAATATTCAAAATTCCCTGTTTGTATATTTATGGCCTACAACACTGGGTGATGATTCATTTCACCTGTTATCCATTGAAAAAGTTCATAATTTATTTGTATGTTTATTTTCAGTCTGAGGAGGACATGGGAACAGCAGCATGGAGAGAAGGATGCCCTTCCCTCCTCTCAGAGGATTCACTCTCCTGAGCTGTCTGCAGAGCTGGGCCAGAACCTTCCCTTGGGCAGTTTCACTTCTCCAGCTTCTCTCACTGATCCTGTTTGGAGAGGCTTTTAAAATGCAGCTTTGGGTTGTATCAGCAGCACCAAAACTGGGCTTGGTAGTCTGGTATTGAGAAGGTGCTCCACACACCATTCCCCCCCTGGGATCCTGTGTGTCCTGGGCTCTGGAGCAAGGACTGTTTGTGCCCTTTGCATTGTGTGGGAAATGGATTTGTAGAGAATTCTTAAAGCTTGATAGAAGCCCCACACGGGATGGATCTGTGAGCAAACTTTGAGACAGAAAATGCTGACTGAGAAAGGCCATGGGATGGGACAGACATTGCTGAGAGAGAAATGGAACTGGAAACAAGCTTCAAAGGATGGCCTTGCAAATAGATCAGATATTTTGGTGAAACAGAATGTGAAAGGTGTGTTGTAGTAGGACACATGAGAGGTAATTTTAGGTTATTGGCTTTAAGGCATCAACAGCATCGTGTGGCAAAAGCTGATAGGCCAAGCAATGCTTATAATCTATTGTAATTAGGAAATAGTTTGGCTTCTGATTGTGATGGTGTGAATTATAACACCTGTATTGTTTCACCCTTCACATGAGAATGAAAATGGAATAAAAAAACACTTTAAAACTCCTCTCAGTTGCCCCATCTCTGGGTCAGGAAAAGGGATGAATCCAACAGCAGTGCACAAGGCAGTGAGGGAGACACAGGGGATGCAGCTGGGCATCCCTGTGCCAGTGTCACAGCCCCTCAGAGCTGGAAAGGTGTGGCATCCCAGCACACAGACTGCCCCAAGCTGTCCCTGATAACACAGCTCAGGTTTCATTTGGCCTCAGCACCCTCTCTGAGATGAGATAAAGGAACACGCTTTATCCCAACTCACCAGGCCTGGGGGCAGCCATCCTCCCTCACAGACAACAGAGAAATGTTCGGGGTAAACCGGCTGTGCTTCAGTGAATAAGGGGTGATGCTTTCATTCGAGGGATCAAAATGTTCAGGTTTAGCAAGGCCTGGCAGGATAATCGATACCTTCCACTGAGAGTGATGGGAAGAGGGGAACAATGAAGATAACAGACTGGGGCAGGGCATCAGCACCTGCAGGGGCTCTGCTGGCTCCCTGGGATAAGGATGTTCCGGCCCTTTGCCACTGGAAAATTGGGGCTCATTGGCAAGGCAGGAAAGATTTGGGAGTTTGCCGAGACAGAGAAAATCACAGCTCAGCACAGCTTTCAGGCTGGGCAGAAAAACCCCGGATCTGGAGCAGCAAGCAGTGATCAGGGCTCAGCCCAGCTCCAGTCCAGTCCTGTGCAGGAGTGAAGACCCTGTGAGCCCTTCAGGAGTGATAAATGACATCCCAGATGAGAAGCACAGGCTGGAGAGCCTCAGCACAGGGAGAGCTGGCTGGAAAAAAGGGGAAAATTCACACAGCCCTGTCTCCAGCCACAAGTGCCCAGTTCCCCCAAGGGTTTCCACCTTGCTGGATGAATTAGTGGAGCTGTGTTTAATAAGCAGGGGGAGAGATGTTTATGAGTCTGTGGGAACGAGGGTGGGAGGATTCAGGCTCTGCCTGGGCTTGGGATAATTCTGAAGACACTGCCAGGGAAGAAGTCAGGGGAAAGTTGGAGTGGTTTGTTTTCCATTTTGTCTCCTAAACCGTAATTCAGAGTAAGTTTGAAAGCAATTATTTTTAATATCTTGTCTACAATTCCACACGGATTAATAGCCCATGTATCCTCCCAGCCAAATTCTGTGAGCTGCTGAGAGCCTGCAACTCAAGCAGAAGTGATTGGAGGGGGCACAGACACAGAATTGGTATTTGTGTTGTTGCCTTAGGGCTCACAGCAGGGCTGAACCTGCCCTACTGACTCAGACTGTCCAACCGAAGGAGAGCCTGAGGAACAATAATGAAAAAGCCAATTAGCTGATACACTAGGTAATGGATTCCCTAGAAATAACTGTTGGAATCAACTTTCTTTAAAAGAAAAAAAAAAATTGGGAAGACCAAAAAGGAAAACACCTCTAATTCCACCAGCTACTAAGTTAAAATAAATTATATGCAGAGTCTGCTGTCTGAGGCTGTGGTCAGCAGCCCTGATGTGACCAGGGAAGGGTGAAGATGTGCAGGGAGCAGCCTGAGCCTGGCTGGTTTTTGGGAGAAGCCAATGGAGCCCCAGCCCTCCCCTGCCCCTGGTCCATCTGTGCCTGCCCACAGGAGCTCTGAGCTGAAGACATTTCTGTCTTGCTGAAACAGGTGAAACCATCAGGGTGCTTGGCTCTTGTGCATGGGCCACATTTAACCAGGCTGATTGCCCTGAAATTACAGCATCCTGCCAGATAAATTACCGAATTCTTATTATTTTCTCAGATTTGTTACATGGTTGGGTTCTGCATCTTGGGCTTTCTAGAAGGGCTGATGGCTGCTACAGAAAACAAGGAATTTTCACAAGATGTTGATGAATTATTGAAACGCCAGCAGCTCCGTTCGCTCTCAGGTTTAGAAGGCTTGAAAAATGTTTCCTTCTTGGCCAGTTTAAATTGCAGCATTTGTTTTTAATGAAGTGATACAGCCAGAGGGCCAAGAATCTCACTGAGCACAAGGGGAGTCGTTCCAGCCCCTCTTTACTCCAGGTGAAAAGCTGCTCTGTCAAGACTGAGGCTCCTTGTCAGACAAACTCAGTGCCACCAAAAACCCAGAGGTGTCCTGAAAATGGGCTGGATTCCTCTGGCCAGCAGAAGGCATCCCAGACAAGCTGGGCTGCAGAGGAGCTTTCTGCAGCACACAGTCTGCCTGCAGTCACTTGGGCTAATGAGTCCACTAATAATGCACTAACTAGATTAAGCATAAATAGTCCTATAATGCAATAATAGCCAGTAAAAATAATGTCCAGAGGCAGTCTGAAAAACTGTACTCCTGAACAATATCCATGAATTTTTACAAGCAATTGAAGAAAAAATTATTGTAATTTTTTTAATTATAAATCTTTACGATTCGGGAATCATCCATAATTTGTGGCTTGAATTCCCCCAGGAACAAATAGGCACCAAGGCAAGTCTATAGGATTCTTATTATCTATTGGTGACAAATAACTTGTTCTTTTTTTCTACTAAGCTGACTTTGGGTATTTCCTTGGCTCTACAGTCTGCTCTGGGGCAGCAGCATCAAGTCAGAGACCTGGTGCCGTGGAATTACACTGGGTTTCCATCACTCGTGGCAGGAGAGAGCAGCAGACAAAGCTCCACCATCCATATTCTCTTATACACCATATTTACACACACACATATTAATTTTTATGAATTAAAGGAGTTGCAGGGAGGTTACAGTAGTTTTAATGTGCCATGGCAACTAACACCTTGGATAAAGAACTTGCAAACAAGAGTGAGTTTTGGGGTGCTGGCTGCCTCAGCAAAGCTCCTGCCTGCTGCCAGAGGCTTGGGAAAAAGGCAGGGACTTCTCTAAACCCCCAAATGCATTTGTAACAGAGTCTCAGCTCAGCACACAGCTGGTTCTGCTCCAGCTGGTGATGCCTGGGGAGGGCTGACCTGAAACAGAGCTGGAGAATAAAGGAGATATTTATTGAAAGGCCTTTAGGGTACACCTTGGGCAGGACAGGGACTAACCAGGGCTACACCCAAGGTGGACACAAAATGGACACAAAAATGGACCACAGGTCACAAGATCTCACATTTTTATAAGTTTTGGTCCATCTGCACATTGAGGTTTAATTGTCCAATTCCAGCTCCAGGTTGTCAGGTCCCATCCTTCTTGTTCCTCCCTTCAGCCACCCTTGGTTGTGCTTTTGGGCTGAAAGTTGTCCTTGGTCTTCAGCAGGAAAAGGATTTGTTTTGTGTCCGTGCTGTGTGCAGAGCTGAGTGACCCTGACTGTGAGCTCAGAGCTGCACCCCTGGGCACCACAGAACCTGGAAACATGAAAGATAAAACTTCAGACATCACTGGCACCTGCAAAGGCAGCAAACCCCACACCCAGCACTGCCTTACCCACCTGCCCAGAAGGTGCTTTGTTCACCAGTGCATTTATTTGAGTGTCAGTATTTTGAATAAGTTTCATTATCATTCCCTCCCTGAGAAAATGTTGGCTGCAAAAGAGAGAATTTCCCTCTAGGGTGGGAAATGACTGCAGGTGTTAATGCTGGCTCCAGCTGTGCTGCCAGGAGTGTGGCAAGGACAGGAGGACAGGGGGACAGCAGGACAGGAGGACAGCAGGACTGCAGGACAGGAGGACAGGAGGACAGCAGGACAGCAGGACAGCAGGACAGCAGGACAGGAGGACAGCAGGACAGGAGGACAGGAGGACAGGAGGCCAGCAGGACAGCAGGACAGCAGGACAGGAGGACAGCAGGACAGCAGGACAGCAGGACAGGAGGACAGTGCCCAGCTCCTCCCTCCAGCCTGGCTCACTCCCTGCCCACCTGCTCTGACAAGAAAGTGTCTGTGATGCCTGGGTCACCTGTTTTCAGCTGCAAGAACTGCTCTGAAAATGCAGGAATTGGTGTCACCACTGGGGAAGAGGACACTATCTAGACAGCTCTGCAAGGCACAGGAAACCTAATTCCACGCAGCCTCCTTGCAACTGTCTCCCTTATAATTGATATTTTATTGTTTACTTTGCAGGCTGGCGTTTATCAATGACACTTTGCTGCACAAAACAGCTGGAAGGCTTCTACCTCCTTCCCCAAATCCTGGGGCCAACTGTGGTGATAAATGAGCCCTGAAACAGCATGATTTATAGCTCTGTTGCCTCAAGGTGCACTGCAGATCCTTTTGTACAAATTAAATCCCGCTTAAGGCTCCTTAAATTTTTTTCAGGGTGACCTCTCTTCTTCCCTGTCACAATTCTTGTTATGAATCACTGAAACTCTGCCTTCCTTTTTAAAATGTTGTTTTAACTAAGGGTCGCATGTTTTTGTTTGTTTTCCCTTCAAGTTGCGTGGGGCCTCAAGCACTGTCAGCTCAAAGTGGACACTCAATGTCTGGTCAAGGAAAATTCTGCTTGTGGAGAGGAGAAGGCTGCTGGCCTCATGGAAAGTGGACACTGATCTGTGTGGTGATGGGCTGCTCTCACTGCTCCCTTGTCTGCAGAAACTGCCCCTTTAAATCACAGCTGGACACATTAAATCTGACTTTCTGACTTGCCACAATGCTCTGTCTTTGGGACCTCTGATGCCTTTTTGGGCTACCTAAAAACAGAGGCCAGACAGAATTAAGAGAGCATAAAGCAGTTCTGTTTATTGAAGGGCCTTCAGGTACATTTAGGGCAGAAAAATCCACCCAGGGGCTGCACCCAAAAATGCATGATGGGTCACAAATTTTCACGCTTTGATAAGTTTGGTCCATTTGCATATTGGGGTTAATCTTCCAATTACAGCTTCAGGTAATGAAGTAATTCACCCCAAGTTTTCTCTTCCCCAACTCCCTTTTGTTTCCATCTCTCCTGGCCTGAGGCAGTGAGGGGTCCTTGATCCCCAGGCCTGCAGAGGAATTGCTGTGTCTGCCCAAAATGGGAAAGCAGCAGCTCACACTGTGTGTGGAGTTTAGAGTAACACATTAAAGAATTGCAGGATTACAAATATGTGAAAAATAGAAAAGCTGAAATCCTAAGGCATCACCTCTGGCAAGGGAAGGTAACAATGGCACTGCAGGGAGCAGCCACCCAGCTTTGACTGCTCTCAGAGCTCTAAATCTGCTCCAAGGCTGCTTTAATGCTGCCATTCATTTCCCAGGCACTTTGGGAGTGATGATGGAGGGACAAAAGCCTCAGGTTTCCCATCTGAGTGGTGAGCCTCTTGTCTGAGTTAACCAATATTTCTAAGTTGCCTTGGAATTTCTGTGTTTTAAAGGAAGACTTGGCTGTTGTAAACCTAAAGGATGCTCACCAATGTCAGGTTTTGGCCCATGGGGAAAAAAAGTGATGCTTTTAGCTCTATCAAAATGCAGAGAATCTCAGTTAATGAGAGCTGGACATTCCATAGGGAGATACAAAACTGGGAGACTCCTGACTCTAACAATTGTGTGTGGAATTACACATGATGGGAACTACAGACTTTAGGAGGAACTCACCAGAGTGCTCATACATTTGAGATACACATGTAATGCTCTGAAAACAGATTTTGAGGTAGAGAAAAACACTGTTGAAGAGTCATTGAGCTTGATGTCCTCATAGAATTGCCCTAGCAATTTGTTTTTCTCACATGAGCAGTATTTGGTTTCTTTCCCATAAGCACAGGTGATGAGAAGCAGAAGTAAAGGGCCCATCCCAAATTTAAATCAAAGCAATCCCATTAGCAGGTGTTTAGCAGGACACTGGTGAATTATGGGCAGCAGCAGTGCATGGCTGTGCTGTGAAGCATTGTGGCTCTCCTGAAGATAAGGGGTTGAGCTGCAATACAGCACCGGCATTAGAATAATAAAATTATCAGGGAAGATAGATGGGAAGCACTTGGATGCAGTGGGCAAATTCTCATCCAGTTTCCACTGGGTACCCGTGATGCAAGTCATGATGGATGCTGCAGGCCTGCATTTCCCAAGGGAAGGTTCTGGCCCAGCTCTGCAGACAGCTCAGGAGAGTGAATCCTCTGAGAGGAGGGAAGGGCATCCTTCTCTCCATGCTGCTGTTCCCATGTCCTCCTCAGACTTGAAAGTAAAGATACAAATAAATGATGAACCCTTTCAGTGGATAATAGGTGAAATAAATCATCACCCCGTGTTCTAGGCCATAAACATACAATCAGGGAATTCTGAATATTTAGCATTTTTTTTTTGCCAGCAGTCCACAACACATTCTTATGACAGCATAAAATCTTCAAGAGAAAGAGAGGAATGGGGTATTTATATGGTGAGAACAACATCCAATTGAATTTACTTATTTGGTTTGTTAGTTACCCCATTATTTGTTTTAGAAATAATATAATTTTGATGACTTGGATGACTTGGAATCTTTGATGGCTTGGAATTTGGGTGACTTTTCTTCTGGCACACTCTACCAGTGCCATGGTTGCTGGGTGTACAGTGCCATGCAGCTTTAGCCACTTTAGGAGATGGAAGGATGTGCTGTGCCTAACGGGTCCCTGTTCTTTGGAGGGGGCAGAACTCCAGTGTGATCCTGACCCTTCCTGTTATTGGGGGGATTTTTTTATGCTTTGTGTTGAAGTCCAAGCCAGTTTACATCCCAATACAAATTTCCAAAACTCCACAGCACGTTACACAGTCCTTTTTCCATTTAATTCTGCCGTTAAGAGAATACAGCATGTGTGTGTGTGCCCAGTGTAGAGCTGTCTCAAAAGCCAGTCCTTCCAACACTGGACTTCACATCCTCTGTCTCCCTCTGATGCCTTGAGTTTTAGCTTGTAAAAACACTAAAAAAATGTTCTAAAAGAACAGTTTTAGAATCTGTTTTTCAAGTTCTGTGGTGCCCAGGGGTGCAGCTCTGAGCTCACAGTCAGGGTCACTCAGCTCTGCACACAGCACAGACACAAAACAAATCCTTTTCCTGCTGCACACCAAGGACAACTTTCAGCCCAAAAGCACAACCAAGGGTGGCTGAAGGGAGGAACAAGAAGGATGGAACCTCAAAACCTGGAGCTGTAATTGGACAATTCAACCCCAATATGCAAATGGACCAAAACTTATAAAAGTGTGAGACCTCGTGACTGGTTTGGCATTTTGTGACCATTTTGGGTCCATCTTTGGTGTAGCCCTGACCAGGTTCTTGTCCTGCCCAAGGTGTATCCTAAAGGCCTTTCAATAAATATGTCCTTTATTCTCTATCTCTGCTCCATCTCTGTTTCAGGTCAGCCTTCCCAAGGCATCACCTCCACCTGTCCCAGACACTTGTGGCAGTGTCACTATGGGACACACGGTGAATGACACACACACAGCCAAGCTGTCAGGGCAAGAAGAAGGAAGTTTATTTCTTTACTTTAATTTACATAGATTTTTGACAATGACCATGGATTGGAGGATGAGGTTGCCACCTCTCCAACCACACTGGTCAAACTGGAATTCCATCAATTGTCTCCTCCTCAAGAGAGGAATGAAAAACAAGAAGGGACAGCTACAATAACATTGCATTGCTTACATGAAAACCTGTGAGAAACTCCATTACAAAAATGCAAACATCAGAAGGATGAAGAAGATCAGAGCACCATGCCAGTGCCAGCAGGGTTAAAATCTGGTGCACATTTGGCAGCCACCAGTGGCTGCAGGGTGAGCTCTGCCCTCCTGCAGTAATGCACTGACAGGAAACCTTTCCTGAGATTAATGCCTGGACACACACCTCGGGAAAGCAAGATCCAGAATACAAAGCAGGGACAGCTCCAAGATTTTGTCTTGGGGTATTTTTGGGAAAAAAAAAAAGACCTGTCAGAATGAATTTCTTGGGTAGTCACATGCACATCCTCACACAGACATTCACTCCAGCCCAGTGCAATTTGGCATTAGTTAAATGTACCATTAAGGCAAAGCCTTTGCTAAAAAGCTCCTCAGTAACTCTCCACCCTTGAAAAGCATTTACCAAACCCACATTAAGTTCTTGATTGCCTTCACTGGATTTTCTGTGGTTTTTTTTTTATTTTCTTTCAGCTGATTGGAATTCTGAGATATAACAAAACCTTCTTTGGAGTGTGACCTTGAGAGCCGAGCTGTTGTATGCTATAAATAATGGAAAATTAGCTATATAGGCTAAAACAGTGAGGAAAGTATTTTATATGAGTTTCAAGGGCTGCAAGCCCAAGAAGAGCTGATGTCTATCAGAGTGTTATATAAATAGTCCTGTAATGAGGAAGAGCATATAAGATCCAAGATAGATTCCTGCTTTTTAATGAGATGGGAGAATATATTACTTCAGAATTTAGAGGCTATTTTTCTTTTTGAAATTCAGATCTGGCTTGATGAATATTTTATTTTAAAAATCCAGATGATGGTAATAAGTTTTCTAATGCTAAGACATTTCTCTTTAACATGCAAGTATACTGTTGACAAGCCTAATTTTTCCAGAAAAAATCACTTTAAAGTTACTAATATGCATTTTAAAACTCAATTCAGTCTCAGCCCATCCACCAGTTTTCCCAGTACTGAAGCTTTCTGCCATTGTGAGGAGCTGCAATAGAAATTACTAATAGCTCTAAAAGAATAATTTTCCCTACAGTTCCTGCTGGAAACTTGTCACAAGGATAACCTTGCACCAGACCTGTATTTTTTGGAATAATCTTGCATCTGACTTGGCGCTGGAGTTTCTGCAAAGAGGAAACACCAGCTCATTTAAAAGGTACCCTCAAATCTGTGCCGTGATTGAGGTAACATTTTACTGCATTATCAAGCAAGTTTTGCACTGTAAACTTATGAAAGCAGTAAATTTTACTGCTGTATTGGAAATTCATTTCAAAAGGATTTCTCTGCTTAGAGGCAGATCAATAGCTGCATTTTGCAGGATGTGAAGATTTTCTTTTCGTCTGGAAATAGGAGAAATTGCCTTAAGATTAATTTCAGCTGCAGTGAAAGGAGGATGTTGGAGCATTCAGGCACAGGATCAGCACCGGCCAGTGTTTTGCCAAATGTAAGGAAAAGGAAAATATTTCCCCTCTCCAGTGATACATTGTGGGTAGATCAGTACAAATTTTCTCAACTGGGAGATGCTCAGTTCAAAAATGATTGAGGACAGACTCACGTGCAGTGACACCCACATGATCAGCCATTCTCCAGGATGTTCTTCCCCAGGAAGCCAGACCCTAAATCCTGTGATTTTTCTAAAAGCTGGAACATCTTTCCAAAGCAGGTTACAAGGTCTAGTTTTCATTACAATGTGCTGTCTCACCAAGTGCCCACACAAAGTAAACCTGATGTTTTGTTTCAGGTCAAATATTTCATAATGGATAATTTGCTTGGTCCCCTTTGGAAATGTCAATGCCGTAAGGGAAAAAGAATAATGAAAATTTATCTGAAAATAATTAGCCCTTTCCCTAAACAAATAAGAGAAAAGCCCAGGTGTTCTAATTGCTAAGCTGCTATTTTCCAACTCTTCTTCTGGCCAGAGGCATCCCAGAATCAAAATTCACACTCTAACCCCTATTCGTCCTCTGATTCATTATTTGCACTTAGAAAATAGCTTTTTTTTGTAAGCCTCTCTTTCCTCATCTAAGAAAGAGATTTAATGTGATAAATCCTTTTGCAAAGCCTCATAAGGCTGTTGATGAGTCTTACTATATGACAAGAAGGCATTATTATTATTATTATTATTATTATTATTATTATTATTATTATCTTATAGCCTTTTCTGCCTTTTCAGCCACTCACTAAAACACATCACATTTTAGGCCATTTCCCCAAATTTGGAGAAGCTGTGGAGGTCCTCTCTCCAAAAGCACAGAGATTAAAACTCCTTCAGAAATATTGGATTTATATGATACCCCAACCCTGCTGCATTACACGTGAGCACCATCAACAATGTGGAAAAGAACCTTGATTTTTAGGCTTTCAACATTGCCGACTAGACAAGTAAGTTTATAATATATATAAAATAATAGAAAAAATAAAATATAAAATAAAAAATTAAAAACTAAAAAATGTAAAATATAAAAATATATTATACTATATATTACATAATATATTATATATAATATACATTATAATATAATATAATATAATATAATATAATATAATATAATATAATATAATATAATATATAACATAATATAATATAACATATAATATATTATATAGCATATCGCATATAGCATATAGCATATAGCATATATTACATAGTATATAGTATATATTACATATTATATATAGTATATATAGTATATATTTTAATGTATGATATAAAATATATAATATATGATATATAATATATATGATACAATATATGATATATAGTATATAATATATCGTATATAATATATAATATATATAATATGTAATTTATAATTTATAATATAATATATAAAATGTAATATGATATAGTATAATTAATATAATGAATATATAATATATAATTTTTATCTAAATATATATGCCTTTCTGCCTGGCCTCTCTTGCCATGGCAGCCTTGCCTCAAGTCAACTCATTAATGTTCCTCATAGTGAAAAAGTGCTTAATAACCTCTGTTCCAAGTCTGCTGTGCTTTAATTTCCACTTGTGCTCCTGGTACTATCATCTGGTAGACATTATCTCCCACAAATTAAGAATTTCTGTACTTCTGGAAAACGTTGACTCATTGGGGGAGGCCAAATGGGGGCTTTTTCATTAAACTTTTTCATTTCACCTAAAGATTGAAAAATGTATGAAACAGCTTCTCTGGGGGAGGAGAAATTTCCAACTCTTTAGTCAGCACTATTTATCAAAGACACACAATGTGGGACTGCCTGCCAGATGCAGAGTGCATGGTCTGGAAATTCCTGTGCATGAGGTGCCTCAAGGCTTCAACCTGCATTCCTCTGTGTGTCCTGTCTGCCACACTTGTTGGGAATTCTCCCTGACACCCACTGGGCTCTGGGGAAGCTGCTCACACACACAAACACCGCCAAGGCCACCTCCTTCCCCTGGAATCCTCCCTGTCCTCCCCAAAGCAGCCACAGGGTCCCCATTCCCCCATGAGATGGAGCCCATGGGGGGCTCAGCCCTGCCAGCAGCCCCATGGCAAAGGGGAAACCAACAGAGGTGACCACTGATGCCCTAGGATTTTGGCTTTTCTATTTTTCA
>VZSR01001065.1:3254151-3268619 GCA_013398615.1 Brachypodius melanocephalos | reverse complement strand
GAATGTAACTTTTCAATATCTAGCCATGGTAAATATTTGTGTAGCTGACTTATAATTAAATTGATCCATAAAAGTTTCATTATATTTTGAGAGTGAAGGTCTCACTGTAATGGAAAGCTCCTTCCATGACTATTACATTCTAATCAGATTACTTATCTAATCCCTCCCATTTATCAAGTGCATCAGAATTGATCTGCACCATGCAGGAGCTCTTAGTCATTTCTGAGTTTTTTGAGGGAGTATTTCTATCTACTCTCCCCCAGTTCTTTATTTAGTGTAGACACAGAAAGAGCACTGGCTCTGTCCAAATCTCTAATACCCACTGAAAGGGAATAGGAGGCAGAATCACTCTTAAACATCAGTGTCTTTCTTGACACTAAAGCTGGAAAATGGAACAATTATTTTTGCATTAGCAAGTCACACTGACGAATTCCCTCTGCACCCTCTTCCTGTCATGCCAAAATGAATCATCAGCATCTTATTAAGGTGCCCAGGCTATTCCATAACAGTAATAAAGTGTAAATGTATCCCAATTATTCATTTAATGACTTCATGAATATTCAGTGTTAAGAAGCAGTAGCTGAGCTCACTACAGTAGGTTATTAGGGACACAGGCTTTGTATCCCTTATTACTTCTGAGATGACTCAAGGTTTATTTTATTCAGATCTGTCCAGTGTTCATGAATGATAGTTTCACTGGGACAACACCAATTCTGTGACATGCACCAATCCATACAGTTTTAGTCCTCTCATTTACGTATTCCTTGAGAGAGGATCTAATGTGATGATAAAACCAGATTTCAGGGAAAATCCAATTGCTGCCTAAGAAGTGGATCATGGACCAGAATGACTTGAAATTGGATGTTTCCAGTGTTTTTCACCTGGATATCCAAAGCAGCAGGTACCAAATGCTTCCTTACATCCAAGTTTTGAAGAATGGGTTGGCACAAAAACGCTCAGAAATGCTACCATGGAAAACTGCAGCTGTGGAAGAGATGCTCCTCTTCAGGAATGACTGCCAGTGCAGGTGTGAACAGTGGCTGCACTCTGATGCATGTGCATGCATTGTTCTCCACACCTCTGCCAGGACCTTTGGAAAGACAGAGATCCCTGGCAGTGTCAGGAGAGATTCCCCTCCTTTGATCAAGGCTCCCAGAGGAGGGCTGGACAGCACTGATAAATTTATAGTCAGAAGGACACATTTTTGTTCAAAGAGCTGGCTAGTGTCCAGAGCAAATCTCATGTGGGCAGTGAGCAGCTCATCTCCTGACAGAAAATGTAATTGCCAGTCTGGGAGGAGAGAGAGAGAGCCAGTTTTGACAGAGCAGACCCATTCTCCTCACTGAAGGGTCTACTGCTATTGTGGAAGCCTGAACCCAACCCCAAAACTGCACAGAAAGGAATGGGAGCAGGGAGGACATGTCCTAGTGTGATTAAAGGATAAGGGTCAACTCCTGATGCATCTGGGTAAGGAGGAAACAGAGACAAGGATTGACTCACAGCACCTGCATTATTTAAAATACTAAGGGGAACACCTTTCCTATGTCCTGCTCAGCCTGTGGCTTATTATCTTCAAAACAATGAACTTGTAAACACGTGACCTGAAGGTAGCCTTAGGAAGGAATGGAACCATTTCCTAGAAATTTTGCTGGGGAGACTGTTTGAACCTAAGGATGAAACCTGAAGGCTTCAAGAGCAGGAGTGCTTGTGCAGAGCTGAAGAGCCCAGGGTCTCACAGGTGCAGCAAGGCTCAGTTTTTTTGCCACCAAGCCAGCCACAGCACACAGAGAATGCACAGATGACATGACATGTGTAAGCTGGTCTATGGTTATTTATTAGTTTGACTTTGTCAGCCCTGCAGATGCCCACAATGCAATGCCTTCCAAACACAGAAGCTGTCATCCTGTGAAATTGATGCTGGATTTGGATGGGCTGCCCTTGGGTTTCTATTTTCTGGTTAACTGGAGAAAATGTTGCTTTTACAAGGCGTGCTCCCACGAGGATGCCTGAGAGCCTTTGCAAGCAAGGAGCAACAGCAACAGGCTCTGGATGTGTAGTTTGACTGCATTAGCTTTTATGAAATAATCTTGTAACTTGAGACATGCCAAGGAACACTTCAAAGAAAATATTTATTTTTAACTCAACTAAATCAGTGAAAAAGGCTTTTCCTGCCCTATCCACATATTCAAAGCACATAAAGTTCAATTTCTTCTTTCCTTCTCTTCATGGGAAGTGATTTGCTTTGCTTTAGCCCTCTCTGTAGAAGAGTGACCCCAGCTAAAGAGCCCCTAGAATGCTTTGGTGGCAATCTAATTCCATCAAGGTTGCACTGACTGTGATTCCATCACTTCTCTTCCTTCTGCAGAACCTTCCTGGGGCTCTTTGGTTGAGGAGGGCAATTATTAACTACATAAAAATAATATAACTACGTAAAAATAATATAACTACGTAAAAATAATATAGCTACACTGTGGGAATCATCACGACATCACCATCAGTGCAGGTGGGTTCAAAATGAGGAACTAAACTTTAGGGCCATGTCTCTGCAACGTGGATGTTTTGTATCCACAAATGGGGTTTGGCTTCCTGGAATTTCTGTTGCACAGAGATCAGTGACAGCTTTGGGATGTAAGGAAGCTGGAAAATCTGCTCTAGGCATTTAGGTGCTGAACTGCCATTGTCTTGTCATGCAAATCCAGCTCTTAAGAGTGAATCATCCTACCTAAATTTAGCCATGTAAAAGCAAGCACTTAGTCTAAGCAGTTCCTTAGGTTTATGATATTGTCAGAGAAAAATAATTCAAGAATCTGGTGGCTTTTCCTGTTGGAGGTGTTAGAGTCCCAGTGAAGAACACATTTTCACATTAATACCTTTATATAAACGCATTAATAAATATATGTGTGCATATATATTTTTATACGTTTTAAGCACAAAATCTATGTTTTACTCTTCACTTTTAATTAGGGATGTGCAAAAAAAAGGCAGGATTAAATCTGAGAAAGTCAACTACTTGCTTGGATGCCATGATACACCAGCATTTAAGAGCCTGCTCATTTCCAGCCATGCCATCTGCAGCATCCTTCTCTTTTTAAATGATTATGAAGACTGAAAGATTCTGTTCTCTGAGGATGTGCTCCAGTTTTTCGGTAGTTGGGATGTTTGTCAGGAGCAAGCTTAAAAGTCAAAGGGTTTAGGTTTTACTGAAAATACTTTATGCTCCTTTAAGCTTTCCCTGTAATTTATGTGCAAGTGGCTCCAAACGCACAGCTGAGGATGCCGTGTGGGAATAGACCGAAATGTTATTTCTGGGATATTGCATCAATGACTTGAGTCTTAACCTATGGGGGAAGGGATGAAGAAAGAACATGATAAAAGCTGTCCCTGTGATCAGTTTGGAGACTCTGTTCCTACCAGAGACATTTCTTCTCTTTCTGTGCCTTTGCAGTCAAGCCCTGTTTACTCCCTGAGATAATTGTGCACAACACCGAGCCACGGTGTAAGGAGCGTAATTCAAATGGAACATTTCCTAAATATTGCTCCATGCCAGTAATAGATATGTGTGTCTGGCTTCTGTGCACACACAGATGCCCTGGGAAAAGGCTGGGATGCAAGTGTATTTATCACTGGGCTGTGCAGCACCACAGCCCTGCCTAGAGCAGGTTCACTGCTGGAGAGAGAGGGGATGTGCTGGCACACACAAAGCCTCTGCCAAGAACACGAGCAGGAGCTCTCAGCCTCACTGAGAGACAGAGCACTCTGCAATTAACAGCCAAGGAAGCTGACCCATGGAAAGAAATCTGGTGCACATTAGTTAGCCCCCCCCAAACTAAATGGAAGTACTTGAGAAATGTGAAACCAGCTGAGTTCTGGGGCATTTTGCTGGTTTGAAAAACCTTCTGGAACTACAATTCAGAGCAGCATCTAATCTTTCTCAGAGCCTCTTTGTCACAAAATAAAGACTAGCCACTATTTGGATTTTCCTTTTTCCCCAGAGTTTTTTTGCTTCTCACAGCCGCTCTGTCACTGCTTGGCTGAGCCCTCTGCTGCTGCTGGTTTGATGCTGAGAGAACTGCAGGGATTTACCAGGCACCCTCACTGAGACTGCTGATGGAAGGACACAGTGCTTCAAAGCAGGACTTTTTAATAATCACTTTCACCATTTTCTGTGTGTTGGCTCTAGGGAGCAGTGTCAGCACTCCTTGTAAATACCCACACAGGGCAGTTCAGAAATACTGCAAATGAAAGGAGATCTGTACCCACACTGACATCCTGCAGTGTCACAGAACCCTCCCCAGAGCTCACCCAGGAGCTTCAAAGGTCTTTGCATCAAAACCTCCTACCAAACCTCAGCATTTCCCACTGACCACTGCAGACAAATATCACCAAATTTAAAACTGGAAATGCTGTAAATGTGATATGCTTCTCCGTATCAGCTTTAGGACACATACTGTGGCCACGTGGGTGCCAAGTTTTGGAAGGCAGGTCACAGAAAATTACACAAATCTAATTATTCCAACCCAGGCATTCTGTGATTCTGTGATTAGAGAGGGATAGGAGGACTGTAGTGCACACAAAATTAAACACAGCTCTGTCTGAGACTCGAGGCACCCAGGCAGGAGTTCCTTCAGGTATTACAGCAAGTTTCAAAAAAAAAAAAAAAAAAATCCATCATCACAAACAGTTTTAATTATTTCCAGCCAAATGCCTGCAACCTTGGCAAAAAAACAATTATTGAGCAGGCTATTGATCTAGTCGGTAAATAAATACACTTATGTCATCAGTAAGCTAGAATCCTCCTGGGTATAAAACCAAAATCTTAAGGACTACTAGTTATCTGACATATGATTTTAATTAGGATTTATTGATTAAGGGTTTTTAAAAACAAATGGGCTCTCTTGATAAAAGGCCTAGCACAGGGTTTTGTGCAAAGTTAAATAATGTCTGACTTGCAATATAACAACCTGTGACCCACATCTGAATTACTTTACTGCGGAAGTTTGCTTCTTATTTCAAGAGAAGAATGCAGGCAACATTTATTCTAAAGGCCATGAAAGTTTAATGCAGAGGGAGAGGGCCTCAGCTATCAGAACCACACAGGGAATTATTCTCAGTGCCTGGTCCTTCCCTGCTGGCCAGGGGGGTTGCAGTCAGATAAAAAAGAACGAAAGGAAAGAGAAGAAAAGCACAAGAAGTTTGTAGATGCTGGACATGAGATCAACCATCACATCTCCTCAATGTTGGAACCCTGGGCACTGAGAATTTCAGACTTTCTGTGCTGACAGGCACTGACCCCCAGGCAAACACTGCATTGACCTGAGGATGTGGAAAAGGCTCCCAAAGTTGAGTGACAGCACTGGGATTGTGGGGGTGGAGTTTGAATAGAAGGGTGTGATATCACAGGGTGCAAAACTCAGAGTTTAAGGGTTTAGAATATAATAATAGATATGCAAAGTAAGACAGAGGTTTTAGGGCAGAGGCGGAGTCATTTTTCACCTCCTTCTTCCTGGGTCTGGGTGGTGTTTTGTAATTGGGTAGAAAAATCTGCATTGCAGGCCATGGGTGGTTGGTTATTGGGTTAAAAGTAAAAACAACTTAGGTGTCATTTCTTAATAGGACAGTTTGTGTTTAAAAGGCCTTGGAGAGAGAGAGAGAGACAGAGATATTTTAACCTTGTTGGCTGAAGTGCTGTAGAGCTCAGGGTTTGTGAGACCGTAATGGAGATAAGAATTAATAAACATCTGAGTCCAAACAGGAAATACTGTCTCGAGCATTTAATCCCCACTCTGGCAAAAAGAAGATAAAAGCAACACCTTAGAGCCTACTATAGTTCAGTGCCTGCTGAAGGACTCTCCAAAAAGTCCCACCCCAGGAGGGGAAGGTCACAAGCTGTTCATGTCTGTGGGCTGAAGTCAGTCTGGGATTGATTTTCCATGCTCAAGGTCAACCTGAACCCTTGAGCAGACTCATTTTAGCCCTGGGCACCGCAGGTGGCAACGAGAACTGCCCGTGGAGGAGAAGCTCCATCAGAAGCTCCTCATCATTGCCATTATTTTCTGTAAAATGATTGTTCAAATCAAAATTCAACTCAAGGTAAAATCTGTGCACCCGTATTCCTCCTCCCCTAAACTGGAACCAACACATTTATGCAGCCAAGAACCTGGCCCTGTTCACCAGCAGCCTGGGCAATTTTCCACACCCCAGGTGAAAGCCAGAGCATCCCTCCCCTGCTCTCCCTGCCCCATTTAACATGATACACACCCAGCTCTCCCAGCCTAAGCAACAGATTGTTAATTTGGTACTGTTACATCAGATTTATCCTCTGTCGAGGAGATATTTTCTTTAAAAGTAACCATTTGTGTCATAATCTTTTATCCACCCGAGTCAGGAAGAATCAGCATTTCCTGAGATGCCTGTTGGGAGCCTCCTGACTCTGCCTTGCAGGTAAAACTAATCCTGTTTCTCTGTGTCACACGAAAACCATATGACCACTCAAATCTCTGTGCAGCTCTATCAGAACCATTTAGTCCAGAAAATGTCATTGACTTTTTTTTTTTTTTAAAGTATTTAAGAAAAAAAAAAAAAAAAAAGAACAAAACTCCAAACCCCTCCAGAGGTCTCCTGATGCTTGAGTGACATAAATATTCACTAGACCATAGGAGCCTGTAGTCTAGTTTCTTTAAATTCAATTATGTCATTGTCTGCAGCAGAATGACAGGGGACTAATAAAATGCCTGGCATACCTGGATGAGGAGAAAAGGAGCTGGCTGGCTCACTGGGAGTGCTGTGCAGCACGAAACGGGGCTGTGTGAGGCTGAGGACTTGGCTGATTACTTCGCCTTTACCAAGCGCAACGCCACGTCTAAATGTCACCGGGAGGGAGTGAAAACTTCAGTGCTGTCACTTTAATTTCCTTCCCACTGGGTAATTACAAATGAGGCTGCAGGCTGGTTTATTGTCTCAGCTCGGCTGAAAAGTGTGTAAACATTGCTGCCAGTGTCTCACAGGGGCAGCTCCATCCCTCTGCACTGGGGAGCAGAAATGTGGAGCAGCACCAGAGCAGGGGCAGTGACCTCACTGCAGCTCCAGAGAGGATCAGCCAGCTGCCTGACAGCAGGAAAGTCTCTCCAGTGTGAAGTCAAAACTGCTCTAAAAGCAGAAAAAAAAATACTTTCTTTCAGAACAAACCAGAAGCTTTGATCTCTCCTGCAGCAGAGAAAACCCAGTAAACTTCCCTTACAAACCCATTCTTTCTATTTTTCCAATCCTGAAAGTGAAAGCACATCCCAAGACTTAGCTGAGACCTGATTTCTGGATGCCAAAATCTGAGACAAGTCCAGGAAAAAGAGCAGCCCCAACGCTTGATGGCAGTCAGTCAAGCCAAGGGTGGGATTTCAGAGCTTGGCCCCTTTTGCCAGTGCAGGGATGTGCCCAGCTCAGGAGGCACACAGCACCCTCCTGCCCTGGGCTCACAGAGCACCAGCTCCTGGCCTGGGGGGCCAGGCAGGGTGTGGGGACCACCAGGGGTCTGTCCCAAGCAGCACAGCCCCCAGAGATGCCCTGGTGGGGATGCACACCTGGAGAACAGGGTCAGTTCTGACACACACCTGCTGTCGAGTTCAAATGCTGTTTTTTCATCACACAGCTCCCATCCCTGGCCCTTCCTGCTCCAACTCACAGCCAGGCTGACTTCAAACACCAGCAGTGACAATGGCACCTCCAAAATAAACAATCCGAGTGTAGCAGGGGACAATTCCCAGCCTGACCCAGAGCCTGCTGCCCTTCCAGGAGAACACTGGCAGCTGCATGGTGTGAAAATTACATTTACCCTGTTCGTGTCAATAATATCTCCTGGACTGCTAGAAACTGGTGTTTGGGTGTCTGGATGCTTTTCTCTCGAACAGGTTTGCCCTTTTAAACAGTTTATATCCCTTTGCTTCAGAGGGAAAACAAACACAAATTATAATGCTGGGTGATATTTGCTAATTACCCACAGCAATGAAATCCACATTTGAGTGGTGTTGGCTTCCAAACCAGTACATAAAGCAGCATCTAACTTATTTATTAGCCCTGAAAAGGAGCTGAGGATCAAAATACAATGATTATTCTCTTCATTCCCCAGGGCTGGCTGCTGTGCAGGTGCTGAATGATATTAAACACACTCCTGACCTAGAAATGGGAACAGGATTGTGAAGGACTGGCCTCAAACCCAGCCCTGACAGACTAAATTTAGCCCCAAAAATTTACACACGTAGTTTTTCAACCTCATTGCAAACCATAGCAGCTGTCTCAAATGTATCCTGTAGGAAATGATGGGGCAGAATTATTCCAGCAGAACCTCCTGGCCCTGCTGCTGATGACCAGAGCAGAGATATAGAGTCCATTCTCCTATCTGGCTTCTGTTTGTCACAGGAAGTTACAAATAATTTAGATTGTCTTGCAAAGAAAACCTAAATGACGTGACATTCCAGTTAAAAACCACTAAGCAGTGTGATTTTTGGTTCAAGAAGTGGAGAGAGACAAAAAAGAGTCAGCTGAGAAATGTGAGTCATGAAAAAATAGAGAATTATTACCCTTGGTAGGCTGGGGCAACAACCCTGCCAAGGCCAGCAGAGCAATCCTGGGATATCCCTGCAGGGATTCTGCTGCTGGGAGAGGAAGATAAAACATTGCTGCTGCCTTAAAGGGGCTGTGAGGCTCCTGTCCTGGTGAGCATCCACAGAAGGGGCAACCCCTGCTCCCTCTGCAATCAGCCACCTGCATCATCACCTACCCCCAAATCAACCAGAATGGCAGAGGTGACCACAGGGCATTACATTAAAAGCAGAGAACAGGGGGAAAAAAAAAGAAAAAAAAAAAAGACCCTCTCCCCAAACCCCAAACCCAAACCAGCAACAACAAAAAACCCACAATGATTTTTTTTTACTTGATCCTGAATTAAGAACAGAATAGTTCTTTGATTATTACCACTGCTAGGATTTCTATCCAAATGATTTCCCACAGCTCTGTTACGGGCAAGAGGCAGGAGAGAGAAGAAGGAAAAAAAAGATGATCATAATAATAATAACAAAAAAAAAAAAAAAAAAAGAGCCAGCACAGGCTGTTCCAGTCATTTCAAAGCACAAAGTAATCAGATGGCCATCTTTCTGAGCAGGTGTGATTGGTGAGAGGAAACCAAATGTCTTTACTTTTCCTTTTTAAATTGTAGGACATATAATTGTGTCCTTTCTTGTATACAGGTGTTCCATTCCTACTGCTTTAAATCACATATTTATGCTTCTTTCCAAATAGCTAAGGGACCAAGCCTTAAAATAAAAAGCTGGACAGTCAGAGTGATTAATACCCAAGGTTCCACAGGCTTTGGCACAGAACATTTGCATTACAAAAAGCTATAAAAAATAAATATTTAGTTTTCTCTGAAGTACCAGAGCATCTTTATTGCAAACTCTTTTTTTTTTTTTTCTTTTTAGCAGTCTTTCTGTAAGTTACACATCACCTTTACCACCTTCTCCCCTTGTTAGTCTCTGAGTTGAACTGGAAGTTCAGACAGAGAGATTTTAGTAGGAGTGAGACAGCAGGAAGACACCCATGTAACACCAAGAGGAAGTTTGGTGCTGTATGTAAATAATGAGCTTTCTACTCTTTCAGACTGCAGCAAAGGGAATATTACAGAATTTCTGTTCCTATTTTGAATGGGTAGATGAGAGGATCATCCATCCTTGCACAGGGGAGAGCAGAGCCTGTGCCCACGTGATGAGGAGAGCATCCAAACCACACAGGAGCCACAAACAGCCCTGGGTGAGCTGCAATTTTGTTCAGCCTTTGATTTTTCAGATTTTCAAGGGTGTTGCCAAATTGCAATCAGGCAATGTGCCTGACAGCAGTCCCTGCCTTGCCTTCTGATGGAAACGGGCAGGACTGGGGATGTGGTCTGTGACTTCTTCAGAGAATTAATCCAGTGGCTGCAGCCCTTTGCCTGAGCTGTAAGGACACGTCCACAGGACCCAGATGACAGGGTTTTACAGAAAAGGTGGAACTTGGTAGATAAATGATGTCTGAGGAGAGAGCTGGTCCTGCAGATGTCCCCACAAGAATGAGGAGTGACACAAACCTTGCTCTCTTGTTGCCCTGATGGAGACTGCACAAGACCTGCAGAAATATTTAGTCTCAGCCTTTTTTTCCTCCCCTTTTATTAAAGTACAAATTAAACACCAAGCCAGGCTTTGATGTGGACTGAAGTTTCCCTTTGTTTAATGATCTGTGAGTTTGGTCACTCCCCCCGTTTGCTGCTGGTTAACCAAGAGCAGCACGACTCTTTAATTCTACAGCTGCCAACCAAACTGGCCTTCATAACAACCTGCCCTGGGCCTCCCTCCCTCCCATTAGAGGCTGTTCCTTATCAAAAACACACTTTCATCAGGTTGGCTAAAAATAACAGAGTTCACAGCCTGTTTTCTAAAAGCAGACATGGTTTTAGAATATACGAAATTTCCATCTGTCTGCTTTCACCTTCCTTGCTTTGTACGTCCTTCACGTATTTCCTGCTGGCCTCTGGTGGCTGGAGAGCACGTGTTGCACCAGAGATGGGAAGGACATGGAGTCCAGTCTATTCCTGAGATAACACAGCCTGGTCAGAACTGATTCTTGCCAAAGCCAGGCACTCAGCTGAGTGCTCAGTGTGAAGTACCCTCACACTGACCCCCCACACATCCAGCCAGACTGTGGTTGAAAGTTAATTAAACTCCACCACCACAAAATCCAGAGTTAAGGCATTTATTTTCATCACTCTCTGACATTAACCTTAATGTGAATGTGCTTAATGGCAAGAAAAGGTGAAAAAAGACCTGGAGTCTGAGCCCTGATTTTCAGTGTTACCAATGTTTTTAGTGTTATCAGAATGGTTTAAAGAAACCTAAAGAAACCCACAAGGTGCCAGCTGTGCCAACAGGTGCTATAAACATTGCACAAAAGATGTATTTTCAGAGCTGTTGGGAGGTTTGCCATGTTCTAATCAAACTGGTTCTTTATTCCTTTAGAAAACTTCAGCTTCCCTCTAACCTCAAATTGCAAAATTGCTGCAGCAGCCTGCAGAGGCTTTTGAAATAAAATTGTCCATTTGGAAAGAGAGGGAGGAGATATAGAAGGGCACAGTTTCCATGGGATAGCTTGGCCTTAAAAACTTATTGAATGTTTTAGTTAGGCTGGAACATTGTTCTTTTGTCATCAAAAGCAAGGGTGAAATCCTGGTTTTGTCAAGGGCGGCTTTCCCAAGCTGTTGGATTTGGTAAATTGAGCTGGAAGTCTTCCCTGACCACCCTGGCTGTGCCCCATCCCTATCCCACCAATTTTCACTCAAGAGAACTTCCAGCACTGTTCACAAACACCATTACTGTACCTCAACCTCCTTCATTTTTTTTGGCTCCCTCTCCCAGGAAAGTCTTACTTGCATTACTCTAAATGTATGACTTACAAAACCTAAAAAAAAGGAATACTGTTTCAGATATTGCTCCATGTTTCAGATATTGCTCCTTGTTCTGCCACATGATCCAAAGGGGAATCTGTGGTGATGTTAATTCTAGCCAGGTCTGGACGGAAGATGCTAGACATGATGGTATCTCATTGGGACTTGGTTGTTTATTATATCTTATCTATGATACAGCCTCACGAGGTGTGGGCTCTGTCTTACAAGGCAAGAAAATGGCTACTTCTAACTCGTTTCAAGAACTTTTAAACAATAAGCAAAACCAATTAAAACCCGACACCTAAGTTATTTTTATTTATAACCCAATTAAAGATCACTCAGTGTCTGCAATGTGGACCTTCACTAACCAATTAAAAAAGATCACTCAAACCCAAGAAGAAGGAGGAAAAAGAAAGTGAAGAGGAAGGACTCAAATCCCTCTGTATTGTCCTTTATATATATTACTATATTCTATATCCCCAAACCTCAAACCTTAAGTATTTCACCCTGTGACATTTCTCTGTAACTACACCCACACTCCCAGTGCTATCACCCATTTTTGGAAGCCATTCCATGGCCTCAGGTCACAGGCAGTACCCTGCTGAGGATCACCACCTGTCAGAGCAGAAAGCCTGATATTTTCAGCATCCAGGGTTCCAACAGGCAAAAATTCCTCTGGTCAGGATGAGAGAAATCTCACCTGCAAAGCCTCATGGGAGCTCCCTATGCAGATTAGACCAGAAAGTTCTCTGTTCCCCTTGTTACCATTGGTTACTTTTTGCTGCAATAATTTGCATATTCCTAATCCTCTCTCCCAATTGGTTCCCTGCCCTTATACTACCTCACAGAAGTTACTGTAACGCCCTGGCCCTCTCTTTTTGGTGCACCCCATGCTGAGCTCGCTTTGCTGTTTGTTGTTTTATTAAAGTGGTTCTTTTTGGGGTCACCAGATCATGCCCATCTCTCATTTTTTTCCTACCACCTAAAGGAACTTTCACCCCCAAAATCCCATGGCCTGACCTTCCTATTCATGCCCAGGCTGGCACAACTCAAAAAAATCCATTTCTGCCGGATCTTGTCTGACTTTAGCTTCCAACCATTACTTTTGCTCTGCTCTTTGCAAGAATCAGAGGTCTCATCAGCTCATGGTTTTCTCCCTTGCTTCAGCACACAGTGTAATCAAGTCTCTTCTCACTGTTCTCCCTGACAAGGTAGGTATTGCTTCATTTAATCACATTTCAGTCTCGTGTACCAATAACTCTTTTCCTAATCCACTGGCGCCTTTATCTACATCTGCACAGAAGATGGTCCTGGGAAAATTACCACAGGAAAAATCAACCTCTTCCCCTCCCTGCTGATCCATAGCCGTCCAAAACTGGAAATGATTCCACACATAGCACAAATGTGGACTTCTCTCTGACTTACACTTCAAATTGTAAAGCATTCAGGTATTTTGTGCTTGTTTTGTCTAGAAAAAAAATGGACAGGATGTCTTTTCACCCAGATGAGCATTCACTTCACAGATTACTTGAGTTCAGAATGAGATTTAAAATAGCTCTCAGCCGTATAACCTATATAAAATTCTCCCATCTTATGCTCAAGGAAGGGAAATACCCTGCTAGGGCAGTTTTACAATTTTATTCGAAGGACTTTAAAATACATTTTTTCAGCTTTCCAGAAGTACTTTTTGCTGCTGCTGCGGCTGCTGCTTTCCAAGACTCAAAGCAATTACTTGTTAATAAAAACATGGTTTAATATGCTGGCAGAAAAATTGATACCACTTCCATTCCCTGCCTTAAAACAAATGAAACGTAGGAAGGAATTGAGCTGTCTCATTTCTGAAATGGGAAGCAGATATTTTTTAAAGTTCAGCTCATTACCAAGTGTAATATTCATATAACAAGTTTAACTGACCTTGTGCTATTACTTCTCTGGAGCTAACTTCATGGGAAACGTATTACAGACGCCGAAAAGAGGAAAACTGTTTCAAAATCTCGTTCCCTGCTTACCAACCAAAGTGAAAAATATCTCCTAGTTGGTCGTTATAGAACCGATTTGTGTGGCAACACGAAGCTGTGCCCGCTGCAGGAAGGCTGTGGAACCTTGAGCCACTGGGACTGACTCCAGCTGATGCCTTGGGGTGGCTCCTAGAACGGAGGCTGGACAAGATTAAGAGAATAAAAAGTGAGGATTTATTAACAGCCTTCAATAGATCCACCTTGGGCAGTCAGAGCCTCCCAGAGGCTGCACCCAAGGTGGACGATGGTCACGAGTTTTTCAGACAATTATAAATTTGGTCCATTTGCATATTGAGGGTTAATGCTCCAATTACAGCTTCAGGTAATGCAGTCATTTACTCTAATTTCCTCCCCCCAAATTCACTGTTGTTTACTTTTTTCAGGGCCTGAGACAGTGAGCTATCCTTGAGTCCCAGGCCTGGAGAGGTATTATTCTGTCTGAATAAAACCAGAGAAGAGCAGCTGACAGGCTATGGAGTTTTGGATTTATACACTAAAGCAGTACAGGATCCGAAAGACATAAAAGCTAAATCCCAAGGCATCACAGCCACTGCAGGCCCTGAAGAAACTGCATTGTCCTTGTCCCACAGCAGGGATGCTGAGGCTGTGCTCCAGCTTTGTTCGCACCCTCTTATCTGCACTTCGTGGGACTGAGCAACCTGCAAATCAGGAAAAAGTCACCCATCCCCTGTGGCTGTGAGGGGACAAAGAGCCAGGGAAGCTGAGCTGGGCACTCTTCTTTTCCTACCTTCTCAGTACATCAGGCCTAATGACCTTAAACAAAACCCAGTCCAGGCTGACCTGAATCTGTTCAGTGCAGCCACCCAGCTGCAGTTATTCTTTATGTCATCAAACTGAGAAAAAGATGTTTACTTTGATGCAGCACCTGTCTTTCCCTTGGAGTAGGGAGAACTGAGTTCAGTTCCTGCTTCTGCTTCAGGGAAAAAGAGGCCACCTTGTCTTGGTTTGGAAAGACAGGTGTCTGCCAGGGA
>VZSR01001065.1:3197457-3218966 GCA_013398615.1 Brachypodius melanocephalos | reverse complement strand
CTGAGCTCTCAGGGCAGCCAAAGAGATGCCCTGGGTTCCGACCTTCCTGCACGTGTGCCCTTCCCTTGGGGCACTGCCCAGCCATGGAGGTGGGTTTTCCATCCAGCCTCTCACAGGTTTTCCCATAGCACTGCCTCAGTTCCTTCCCCCTTGCTCTACACCCCTGTCCTGCCCAGCCCTGGTTTTGACAGATCTTCTGCAATCCCCAAATAAAAATTTTCGAGGTTTCCAGACAAGCTCAGGCAAATAAACAGGATCTTCCCAGGAGCCTTGTAGAAGTTTAATCTTTGGCTGCTGTGTGGAAACACAAGAACAGGAGCTGGCCAGCAGAAAGGGGCACAAATCCAAAATACAACTGTGATGGCTTTCTGAGGGTTGTGTTTTCTGTGCAGCTGACACCAGAATTTGGCCTCCTCTCTGACCCAGGTCCTTTGTTCCTAAAGGGCTGTATTTCCTTTTAGGGGCAATACAGTATCGAAATAGGCACTGTGAAAAAGGATTTTTCTGCAACTGCAGAATTAGTTTTATTTGGCCAGTATGTTAAAACACAATGGTTTGGGGTTATGTTTTATTGACTTACAGGGCATCAAAGTACACAAGTAACAAATTTCACCCGGAGAGAAAGAAATCCTCATCTTTCAGATCTGGTGTGCAAAAAGGTTCCCTTTCACTTGCCCCCTTCCCTTTCTGTGCTTTAGGAGGGAGAAATCCCTGCAGCGCCTGCATTTACATTTAAATAAGGATGTTCTCAGGTGATTCTTAAGAGACAAACTCAGGGGCTCTAATGAGATTGTTAATTTATATAGTTTCTGATGTGTAGCCCTGATAAAGGAACATCCTTGAAATCACTTGTACGTGCAAGTTCTCAAAGCAATCTTCTGGGGTTACTCTAGGATGGAAGCAACTGTCCCAGGAGAATCAGTCACAGCTGAGTGGCACTTTCCTGGGGCACTGCCAGGAATGGCCTTCTTTCTTCTTTACCTTGCTGGAATAGCAAACATCACTCTTCTAATTTATTTTCTCCCCTTCGTTGTGTTCCTCCCCACCTTCTCCCTTGTCCTCCTCCCTCCCATAAAACCAAGAGCTCAAAAATGGAAGACAAAGACAACAAGGTTTATGGCAGCTTTTCAAACACAGCCAAAAAAGTCATCTCCAGAGAAATGCAGGTTATAGTCCCACCTGCAGTCTAATAACTGTCATCCTCAAGAGACCAGTGCTGTAATCGAGCAGCAGTGAAATGCCAGTGCTACTTAATTACTTTTAATATATGCCTCCCTTCTGTAAACCAACATATCAAAATCATAAGCATTACGAGCAACACTCAATTTCCAAATGAGCCTTCTTTCAACTAAGAGTGCAGAAAGTCAGGGTTTTGTCTTTTGGGTATCTCTGAAATACCACTATGCTCAAAACAGCGTAAAAGTGCAGCTGGGAAAAGTCCTCCTAGTTTTAATTTTCTTTGTTTTTCTTCACTTTTCAGCTGTTATAGCACTGTATGAATTCGCCTCCTATTTCTTGCTCACACCCTCCAAAAGGCAGCAGCAGCAGCACTTCACTCAGTTGTCTAATTGTGCTTCTAAGAAAGGAGCAGCCAGCAGAGACCTGCTGGTGACCCTTGCAGAAGAGGCTGCCCTTCCTCCCAGGCTCACAGCACAACAGAAGCTTCTCCTCCTTGCCTGAGCATTGAGAGTTTCCCTTTCCTGTGCTCCAGCCTTGCTCACTTACACGTAATATTATGTACATTTAACCTGTGTTGCCAAAAGTCTCTCTAACACATGCACAAGGTTTCTTTCAGGCCCTCAAGGCTTTGGTGCACAGGGTCAAAGCTGTCTAACAGAAGCTACTGCACTATTTTGGGCTCTCCCTTTGGTAAGCACTGGTGTGAGACACAATAAAAAAATGCACTCAAGTAATTCAAACTGTCAAATGTTCTTGCAAGTCGAGAAAATACACTTCAGGCTTTTTTCTTCCTCCCTGGACCTTCCCTGCCCTCCATTGCTGTGTGCATTTCCTCATTCTGATCTGCCAAATTAAACTCAGTAAATGTGTACCAGTAACACAACTGATGCCTTGGGAAGGCTGAGCTGGAACAGAGACTGGACAGAGGTGGAGAATAAAGGAGATATTTATTGAAAGGCCTCCAGGATTCACCTTGGGCGGGACAAGAGCCTGGCCAGGGCTACACCCAAGGTGGACCTAAAATGGTCACAAAATGGACAACTGGTCACAAGGTCTCACACTTTTTAAAGTTTTGGTCCATTTGCATATTGGGGTTGAATTGTCCAATTCCATCTCCAGGTTTTGAGGTCCCATCCTTGTTGTTCCTCCCTTCAGCCACCCTTGGTTGTGCTTTTGGGCTGAAAGTTGTCCTTGGTGTGCAGCAGGAGAAGGATTTGTTTTGTGTCCGTGCTGTGTGCAGAGCTGAGTGACCCTGACTGTGAGCTCAGAGCTGCACCCCTGGGCAGCACAGAATCTGGAAATACAAAAGCTAAAGCTCAAAGCATCATAAAACCAGGAAAGTCCTCCCTGAATTACTGGTGGGTTCAAACCCCTCAGGTCTCTGGCTGGCCCTGTAAAGCACTAGAACTGAGCATCATGGTGCTCACAAGCCAAAAAAAGCAAAAAGACACTGAGCAGTGACAGCAGAAGTGTGGGTGAAATAGGCAATGCCTGCAGCACAGAGCAGGCACAGGCTCTTTTCTGTGGGGTGTTCACTTCTGTGTGGGCAGGGATTCTGTCTGCACCCCCAGCACTCAGCTCCACCAGCACCAGGAACATTTTCCTGCTGTCCCTGGTGGGATCTGTCATCTCCTGGACTGTCCTGCAGCAGCGTTTCCCCTCTCCCTCTCCAGCCTTATCAAAGCAATCCTTTCCAAATGCTGTGGATCTGACAGGACTGAGCCTTCCCACCTCAAGCCTTGCCCTGACCTGTGGCTGAGTGCACAAACCAGAGGTGCTCACAGCCCCCTGTGTGTTCCACCTGCAGCAGAGCAGCTCACACCCAGGAGGCACTGGCAGCTATAAACCCATTTAATACAACAGCAGCTGCAAATGGGCTTTTAATTCACACCAGCACATGGTGTAAATCCAGAATATTAAAAGCACAAATGCGCTGTTGAAGAGAGTAAGAGGCAAATTAAAGTCAGAGCAACACCAAATTCTGGGAAGAAAGCCAGTAAGAAGATAAGGAGGCAAAAGCTCTGCATCCTTTGGCCTCATTTGTCATGAGAGGCGATGAAATTAAAGCTTGTGGGAGAGCCAGGGATGAGCTTTTCTTTTGGAATGATACCTGCAGTGAAGCTCCTCTTCCATCAGAGCCTTCCATCCTCTCAACACAGAAGTTCAACAAGCTAAAGCTAAATGTTTTAAAGATTGCTTTAACAAATACAGGCTGGGGAGAGAGTGGATCCAGGGCAGCCCTGAGGGGAAGGATTCAGGGGTGTTGATTGATGAGATGCTCAACATGACAAGGCAATGTGCAGGCACAGCCTCAAAAGCCAGCTGTGTCCCGGGCTGCATCAAATGCAGCAGCACCTGTGGGAAATAGTAAAGGTGAGAAGAGTTTCAGAAGCTGTGAAAGCAGACCCCAGAAAGAGGAAGAGCAGAAGAACTTGGAGCTAGCTACAGCTGCAAAGCCTGAAAGTAGGGAAGATACAATAGTACAGCAAGCAAAGACATGAAACAAGAGTTTGAGTTTTTAGGCTCGGCTAAGATAGACCTTAAGACTGCAGAAAAACATGCCTAGCAAGACAGTAGAAAGTTTTAAGCTTAATATTAAAGTATTGTGTATTGTTAATAGAAAGCATCCAAGCAAGCATTGTATGAAGCAGGTGTGTGTGTGCTTTTAGTGATTGGCCAGAACAATTGTCTGTGAGCTTTAGCAATGTGCTATTGGCTGGAAAGTTTTTAAATGCCCTGTAAGAAAGAGATCTTTGGCTGCTGCTGGCAGACCTGAGCGGTTGCCACCTTTCAATTGTCTAAAACTCTGTTATGAGGCTGATGTTGCAATAAAGCTCAAGGAATATCTCACAGTGGTGCCATTCCATTTGTAAAAAACACCAACACAGCTCCAGCAGATCAAGGGAAGTGACTCTGCTCTGCTGAGACCCCTCTGCAGTGCTGCATCCACCTCTGGGGCCCCTCAATATTAGAGGGATGTGAATTTTTTGGAGTGGGCAAGGATGAGCTGAGCTGACCTTTGCCATGCAGACAGGCTGAGAGAAAAGAAGGCTTCAGGGAGACCTCAGAGTACCCTCCAGCACCTCAAGGGAGCTGGGGAGGGACTTTTTAAACAAATATGGAGTAATAGGACATGGGAAAATGGCTTTAAACTGACTGAGGGCAGGGTTAGATAATAGGAAGAAATTCTTCCTTTTTGGCATGGTGAGGCCCTGGCACAGGTGCCCCCAGAGAAGCTGAAAATATTCAAGGCCAAGTTGGACAGGTCTTTGAGCAACCCTATCTAGTGGAAGAAACTATTTAATGAGTGTTTAATGAGAAACTATTTAATTGAGCTTCACCAAAGTTAAATATCCTGGTTCTTTGTCCAAAGTGGTTTTTTTTGGTAACTGCTATGAACTTACCAAGCCCTGGACAAATCCCTTCATCCCACCCCTGTGATGCAGCACAAGGCAAAGCAGGGCAGTGCCAAATCTGCTGTTCCTGGCTCCTGTTGGGAGGGATGTGCATCCAATTCCTCACTGCCCAGTTTGTTACAGCAGCATTTTTTTGTCACACTGAAGCAGAACAGCCCCCACAGTTCTACCTTGCTGTAGGGAATTAGCTGCTGCTTTTCCTTTACATCATTAAATTAAAATTACTTTGAAATGTGAGGTTTTGCATAACAAAATGTAATTTTACTTTTGGTGTCTTTGAAAAATTATTTGATTTCCAGAGTCACATCATGGGATGTGATCCAGCCATTGCCACCTGCAGAGTCTTCAAGAGATAACACTGACAGGCTCAAGGCTGTTTCCATCTGGTAGCACAGCAGTGCTATTATTTCAGCACTGGATGGCTTTGTGTACTTTAGAATTTGTGAATTTGTGTATTGTATTCAGATGGCAAAATTCATAAAAAGGAAAACCACTGAACTAGATCCCTACATTATCAGAGATGGCAAAGGGTTCTTCAGGAGGAAGGAGAGCACTGGGTTTGTGGGTGGTAACCTGGAAGCCCTGGCCAGGCCCATCACAGACTTCAGAGTATTGGGGATGGAAGAGTTCTTTGCCAGCAATGCTCCTGCTAAAGCCAGATGCAAGGAAAAAACCTCAGCTCTTTGACTGAGGCTCTGAAAAGGATTTATGTTCCCCAATATTTTACTTCCCCCAATATTTTGCTAGCACCAAAGGAAGGGGAATTCTAGGACTTCGATGAGAAGTTGTTGTTTTTTGACTTTTTTTAATCCAAATTTTTTTGATGAAAAGTTGTCTTAGTTTTGACTTCTAGATTAAAAAGCAGACTAGTGCTCACAAATGCATAACCTTGTGCAGTTTTTCATATCAAGAAAGATACAGAAAGGAGAACTCAGGTTTCACAGCTTAGATTTTCAGTGAAAAACCTACCCCCCCACCCAATATTATAGGGGGCACACCAGAAGAACTGGCATTGTTAAGAAGCTATTAACAGCCAGTTTGAAGCCCGTTTTCTCAGTGGATTCTTAATTACAGAGAGACAAACCTCACCAAATAATCTAAGAGGCTGGATTTGTATCCAAAGAAATTAACCCTGAAGAGAGGAAAAAAAGAAACATGCAGCCCCAAAAGACTGACTGCAGATCCAGCTCCTTCCAGCTTTGCTGATGAACCTTTTAAGAACAAAGAGAACCTTAGTAAAACCAGGGATGAATCTAATCAGTTTTTAAGCATATGAGCTGGCTAGGCTTTGCCCAGATGTTGTTAATGGACAATTTGACCTGCTAAAAGCCAAAAGAGAGTTAATTGCTTAACCCTGTAACTACAGTAATTGTAATTAAGTGGTAGCCTGGGAAAGTCTGTTCCCAGCAACCTGCCCAGGAAATGCAGAAACTTAATGCTTGAGCAGATGATAACTTTGTCATAACTTTTGTCTTGTGCTCAGAGTACGGCTTTATCCAGTGCTCAAGACGTTTTGCCAGCTGATGTTGATTATTGGCACAGCAGAGCTGCTGTGCACAGCAGTGCATTCTGTGCTGCACTGTTGTTTATTCATGCTGTGGAAGCACCTGGTGACTCTGATCAAGGTGAGGCACTTCACAAATTCACAGGTCTGGCAAATGTGCAGTGTAAGAGCCCCAGAGCAGGGGCAGGAGTGTTCCCAGAGAACATCTTGGGCAAGGTTTGGATCATCTCCAAACACAGCTGTCTATTCTAGCCATCACATCCTGCCCTTGCCATGGTGAGCCAAAGACAGACAGGAGGATCCCCAAATTCCAGTTTCCATTATTGTTTCCTTATAAACAAATCTCTATTCAGAGCACGGTAATCAACACAGGTACAAACAGCCCTGTGCTTTATCTTTGCTCACGTGGCTTCTTGAAACATTTTGCTTAGTTGCTGTGAGCTGTGAGAATTTGCCACAGAGCATTTCTCAGCTATGTGACTGCCCCTCAAGACAGGTGCTGGCCTCCACCTAACAAATACAGCTCCTTGCCTGAGCTGGCAGCAGGAATTACCAACCTCACTTCCTCTTAGCAACTAGGAACGAGAAGGAAAAACTGGTGAGTGTAAATTTGAGGTTAGTGCAGCATACTCGCTTTTAGGGGTCACAGGGTACCAGATAAGCACTCTCTTAAAATGAACAGCAAACCCCAGGGTTGCCAGAGCTGGTGAGTTAGGAGGAGAAATGTATCCAGACAGTTCATTGGAGTTTGTTTTAAAAACTATATGCTCTGAGGTTGCCTCTAGCAACTGGCTGTTTTACAGCTGGCCCTTTGTGTCCTAGTCCTAAAGGGAAAAATATAAATTACATACAGTTCTGGCCACACAGACCAAATTCAATATGACTTGGATCCTGCTCTGCCACTTGGCAGGATTCATCTAAAACGATGCAGTTAATCAATTTTTTTCTTCAGCCATGCAAAACCAAACCAAACCCACACATCCCAAGAACCAGATTATTCATCATGGCTATGTGTAAGGACAATTCCCCAGGCCAGCAAAGCTGCACAGGTACAAACCAACACAATGGAACTAATGTTTTGGCACAGGAACAATTCCAGTGTTCTTTGTGGTCATCTCTATTAATCACCATATGCATAAACGGGCTCCCTATCTTCCACATGACAGAGATGTCCACTTTCAAATTAACCTGCAATATTGTGCCCTGGAAGTGTCCATTTGCATATTTCATTAAAGCTGGACATAAGCAAATAGGAAATCAATTCACTCTGCAACATTTCTGTTTAAGAAAAAGAAGGCAGCTCAGCTCATTGATCAGCTGGGGTACAGGAGTTAATTCAAAAAAATAAGGGGGAGAGAAAAACTAAAAGGATAATCCTTTAAGATTATAAAGGTTTTGTGTCATGGTTAATTTTAATCAGTATATAAGACTAGACAAAGATCATCCTCACAAAGGATGACATAAAAGGATTAGTGACTTCCACCCAGCACAAAACCGTTCAGAGACATGGTTATTACAGCTTGGAATAGTTTCTTTTCCAAATAAGATTTTAAAATTCAAAAGAGATGATAGAGAGAGATACAGGTAGAAAAGGGGTTGGCTTATTTTTCCTATTCTTTTCAAGATGCAAAGTTAAAATGCAAGTCAAGAGATTTAAGAACATTTTTGTGGAGCTAGAGAAAGGGTAAGACCCCACAAAACTTACAAGATTGAGTTTTTTCCATTGTTCAACATAAATAATTGTGTCATCCTTCATTAAGGCAATTTCAAATATGTTTTCTTGAATTCTTAGAGTCCACTTCTCAAGTTCCCAACCAGGTTATGCCAGCCAGGCTCTTTGAAGTGAAAACTGAGATTCACATGATTGTACAGTTCTCTGGATGGGACTCGAAGGAAGAGGGATAAAAATACACCTGGAGCAATGGTATTGTCCAACATACAGGCTGCACAGCAGTGAAGAAGCGATCAGAGACAGACAGTAACAAACTCTGCCAGCTCCTCTTTCATCATCTCCTTCCCTTTGTGGAAAGTGAAATATCTTTCTTTAAGCACAGCCGCTTCTCCAGACTTTCTTGTGTGCTGTAATCACTTGTTCCAATGTCTCATCTCCACATCTTCTTGCCTCTTTTCAGTACTTGGATCCCCTCTCCTTCATTCTCATTCTATCTTTCTGTTTCCTACCATCTCTGTTCTCAAGTTCCACCCCCAGACTCCAGCAGAAGGGTATAATTTCCCAGTTTCCTGTTCTTCTGTTAGTTAAGCCACTGGTGAATCACCCTAATTGCAAAGGAAAACATGCTCCCCATCATTTGCGAATTTGGTTTACAAATCTGATTGAGTGTTAGGAACAAATATGACACAGAATGAATATGCAGGAATTACCTAGCCACTGTGAACAGCACTGAGGCTGCTCATTCAGACAGAGGTATCCGGCAGGAAATCACAGGGTGCTTATCCTGGTGTGATGTTTTCACAGCTCACAGCCAAAATGGGATCTGCAGACAGCTATTGAAACTGTCTGCTCTTCCATAAAAGCACATACAGAAGTCTCAGCAGGTCTATGGGTGGTTAACAGAACAGTAAACAGCAAAGAGAGCTGCTGTGCTCAGGTGAGATGCTTGGCTCAAAACAACAGCTGTCCCATACACCAACTTGTTCTGGTTTGTAGAGCAGCCACAAAAAACCAACCAACCAACCAACCAACCAACCAACCAAACAAACAAACCCAATTTACGTTCTGAGAAGGTGCACAGCCTCTAGACTGTCTCAATTATCTGTAACTTCACTTTTTGAAATCCCCTTGAAAAATTTCCTGTGGTCAGGGTGAGCAAAATTACTTCAACCCATGTGCAGCCCCTAGGTTGCCTCAGTTAGCAAGGATTCTCCTTTGAGAAGTCCCTTTGAGAGTTTTCCTTGTGGCTCAAGTTGAGAAAAATACTCAACCCATGAGCCTTTGCAGTTCTATGTTAATATTTCATACCCCATTGGTTATTCCTGGTTTTTACCCCTCCTGATTGGTTCTTTTTGGATCCTTCCTCTGATTGGTCCCTTTCCCAATTCCTTTCTCCATTGGCCAAGTTGTGAAACCCCGCCCCGGGCTATGCTATATAATCCTTCTTCCCCAGAGACTAGTTGCCTCTTTTCTCCTTGGATCTTGTGGGATGAATAAGCTCTCCTGGAGATTACAAAGACCTCATCTTGCTGCTTTTACTTCTGCATTACCCAGGGTGGCAAACACGGCTCTGCTGCTCAGGCAGCCACACCAAAGAGCAAATCACACTGCACGTAAGAGTGCAACAAAGACCTGATCACTCTACTCCTCAGAGTGCCAAAAAGAGATGATCACTCTGCTCCTGAGAGTGACAAAAGAGCTGGTCACTCTACTTCTGAGAGTGCCCAAAAGTGCTGGTCGCTCTGCACCTGAGGGTGCCCGAAAGTGCTGGTCACTCTGTGCCTGAGAGTGCCCAAAAGTGCTGGTCACTCCTGAGAGTGCACAAAGAGCTGGTCACTCTGCCCCTGAGAGTGCACAAAGAGGAAATCACTCTCCTCCTGAGAATGCCCATGCCCCATCAAACCAGGTGTCTTTGTAAAGACTCTTCTAACGAGGAAGGTCGCGGCACCGTCACCACCAACCAGACCGTGACACCAACTCAGTTTAACAACTATCAAAGAAGCAACACATTAGATGATAAATATGGATGGAGATGAGACAGAAACTGGTCAAAGTCCCCAGTAAGTTGAAATTGGTGGCTCAGATATCAACATCAGAGCCAGGAGTCTCACATCCCACTGAGTAACCTCCGCTCACTCACTGGTAAAATTGGGAAAACGCCATTTGGTCTTCCTTCCAGGGTTATTGTTAATTAATTAAATCTTAATTAAGTTTGCAAAATACAAATAGCCTCAATTGAAAGAAACTGTAAAAGGGAAATTATTGTTAGGAGGATAAGAACTCTAGCCTGGAGAAAACCTTTGGGTGTATTTTCTCATTAACCCTAATGGAAATTAACAGCTTAATGCAAGCCAAGCTGAAAATAAGATAATTTACATTTGCATCTTAACTGCATTTGGTTCATTACTTATTTAGGGTCACTGATGCGTGTGGGAAGGTGAGTCTCAGACCTTCAAGCCATGGTTTTTGAGTGGCCCTATAGGCACAAATAAAATCTATGCAGTTGTTGTGACAGTGCTCTCCTTCTAGCAACACACCAGGCAGCATGCAGCACATGCTTTGCCAAAGGGGCACACCAACCTAGCAGAGAACACCAGACAGCAATCAGAAGAGGCCAAAGACTCATCTAGAAAAGAAACTTGGAGACTGTTTAGAAAGGACCAAGGGAGAGGGGCACACATGGTGTTTACATTTAAGTCCAGCCCAAAATTGTTATTCTGAGAGCTTTTGCTGCACCCTGGGCATGTCCAGGTGTGTTGGAGACCCCAGCTTTCCCTGGGCTCAGACAGAATTTTCCTTTAGTTACGTCCAGTTGCCTGTTCAGTCTTGACAGACATAGAGTTGGCACCTCCTGCCTTTCGCTCCAGCCCTGCTGGAGATCGTGTCCCCCATACACACACAGGGACTGAGGAAGAGCTGCACCAACACCTCTGAACAAAAGCAGAGCAGGAGGACCAGTTTGTGCAGTTTCATGTGGAGCTGTTCCTGAGAGATGTCAAATCCACTCCTCTCAGGGGATCAACCACCTCCCCCCACAAACACCAAGGTCCAGCCTGTCGTTTCCCACACCAAGTGAAGGAGATGAGACATGAGGAACCTTCCCAACCCAAATCTCAGGTGAGCATCCTAATGATCGACTACGGTGGTGGTTTCTGTCTTGGCCTTTCCTGAAGCCCAAATAATGCAAAATCTTCAAGACAGAGAAGTGGAACAGCCCATCCCAGGACACAGAGAGCCCCACAAGCTTTCAGCTCCCACTCACGACATGAGAGCACATGACGTGCAGATGCCTCTACCAGGCAGGCAGGGTGACCACAACAAACTATACAAAACAAAAGAGTAAAAGCCCTGCACAGTGCAGGGGGCTTCCTCACACCTGCTAAGACACCCCAAAAATGCCCTGAGAATCTCTGAACTCTCTCTTAAGTATTCAAGGATCCAGGAGAGGTTTTTAGCATGCTGTCCCATAGAAAATAGCCACATTTCTTGAGGAACAACTCAAGGATTCAACAGGTGCCCTTGTCCTGGCACTGGGCCAGTTATGGTGAGAGGAACATCGAAGTTTCTGGTTCTTTTCCTTACAAGTTCAGGGGTGGAAGTTAAACTCTTTCCTAATGTGGAAACACCTGTTAATGTTGTGGGGGTGCACTGAGCATTGTGAGGGCCAGGTGGGCACCTCCAGGAGCAAGCACTTCCCTGTGACACCCTGCCATTGATGTACTGCTTCTGGGGTTTGTCCCTCCCTCAGCCCCCTCCCGCAGCAGCAAACAGCTGCACAGCTCTAAGCAGAGTGAAATATCATCTGTCATCACGCTGACCTTTCTGTGCCTGCCCTCCTTCTTGCATTAAATCATGCTCTGCAATTTTGTCCAGATTCTTTTGGGAAACATTTTTCTTTCTAAGCCAGTTCACAAGTTCACTTCCCACACTGGGACAGGGGCTCATATCCTGTGATGACTCTGCCATGAAATAGAGGAAATTTTGAAACCCATTTGTCTTTTTCTGTGCCCAAGAAGGGGGAAAACACCATCTGTGTTGTGCAAACTGATTTCCATGAAGCCATATTACCTTCTGCCACTGGGAAGTTTGTCTCCTCTCTCCTTTCTGAGGGATGCACAAGTTTGCAGTATCCAGGGGAGGCTTCCTCCCTCTTGGTTAAATTGTCTCTATTCAGACATCTTTCACTGCTTGCCTGTTTATACTGTTCTTCATCAGAAATGTGGTTTTGTGAACTGCTGTGGTATGGGTAGGAGAATGTACATTGAAATGAGTATTACCCACCAGCCTAAGTATGCAGAAAATGTACTTATGTACTGTTATGATTTTTTAAAATTGTAAAGTCTAGGCATATGATGCCTAGAATTGGTCTCAAGAAGAAATTTCTCATATGAGATTATGGGTGTTAAAAGAGTGTTACTTGTACTAAGCCACTCAGTTTGCACTCTGTATCATAAACAATGATGGGCAAAGAAACACCCAAAGGAAGGGCTACATAAATAAAAGGTTGGTATTTTATGCAGATTTACTTTCCCAAGCTACAGATTCATTTTAAGTGTTAAAACAACTGTTCTGCTACATATTAAACACATCACAACCACACCAACAAAAACCCAAACCCCACAACTCTCCAAGGCCAAGGATTAGCTGCCTTCCTACAATCACTCTCAAATCCAGATCACAAGCTGATTTGGAGAGAATTCTTTCCTGAAGAATCTGATTATTATTAAGCTTCTGTCCAAAACAGACTCCTGGATCTCCTCCTGGAGAGCACAGAGCAGAGGTGCTTAACTGGGAAGGGCTGATTACTTCAGAGATTGACTGTGCTGGTGTGCACAATGCTGTTTATTCTACAAGACTGGTCCAAAAGGGTTTTCTCTTTGGCAAAAGTACAAAAAAATTTCAGAACTAGAGAGACAGAGTCTGCAATATCAAGTAGCATTTTAAGAAGAGAATCACTGAAGGTGCAAACAGGAAGAAGCCATCCCATTCCACAAAAGCACCTCAAAAAACCAGTCCAGAAGACACAGGGGTAGCCCCCTCCATTTCCCAGTATCTTATCACAAACTAAAGAAAGCACTCAAAGCTATAGAGGTGAACAGAATGAAATCTCAGACAGATTTATCCTGTCAGGATCATCACAAGTGGTGTGTTCAGCAAGGGGCTGAGCCAAGAGGAGGACACCAAGGCAGGCACAGGGCAGCATCCTCTTCATCACAGGGAATGGCCCTGCAGCACTCAGCCTGCAGGGAGGACACAGCCTCAGGGACAAGCCAGGAAGTCAATTTAGCAGGACAAGGCCAGGATCTGTCAAGTGTGACCACAGAGAAGGAGCTGGGCTGGGCCCTGAGCTCAACTGCAGCTCCTGAGCCCCCCAGAGACAGAGCCCAGCTCAGTCCCAAGGGCTCCCAGGCTGCAGATGCACCCCAGCCCTTGATTAGAAGCAGCCAGAGCCCAAGGGTGGGGAGCAGATTGTGGCTTCTCTCAAACATTAAGACAGACATGAAGAGAAGCAGGGGCCTGACACAGCTCACTGAGAAAGACAAGATGGGACACACGCTGGTGGGAGTCAGAGAAACCAGCATGAAGTGCTTTGATCCGGAAAAGGAAGAGAATCAAACTCCTTCCTTCTTCCTACTCCTTTGGGAGAGAGGCTTCTGAGGAGAGACAATGAGAAAGTGAATTTTATCCACATAAACCTTTTTTTGCCTATTTTCTCTGTCTGACAGGAAACTGCCAGCAGCAAGAGTGGTGGGGAGGCTGCGTTGTGCCCAGATGAGTACAGTCAGTCCATGCTGACAGCCCTTCAAGGTGTCTGCTGAAAACACAGTATTTTACCTGATCCATATGGTTCTTTGCTGTCCCTCTTTACCCTGCCAGGACTCCAAAGTCCCACATTGCTACTGCAGATCAAAACCACCCCATCCTTAGTCCGCAAATCAAAATCCACCCCATCCTCAGTGTGCTCCACATGGCAGGAGCCAGGGGCAGCATCCGAGAAACAGCAGTGTGTGACACATCTGTACCTCACTCTGTAGCTGGTCTGATTTCATGTGAAGATTCTGCACTGGGGTTGTGAAGGGTTCAGAAAAGGAACAGATGTTAAAAGAATGGTCAGTTTTTAAAAGTCGCAGAGCTCGTTCTTGGCCTCAACGGGTAGCCATCTGTAACACTTTTTTCTGATCATCTTAAAATAGTCTGCAAACACATACTATGCATGTTATAAAAATATTAGACATTTCTTTCTCATTTACTAACTTATTATAAGTGGAAATCCTCCATAAAAAGGTACTTTGTACTTATTCAAATCCTCAGCCTTGATTTCTACTTGGCTTTTTTAACCGTCACTTATTTCAATAAAATGGACATTATTTTGCTTCATTTCTTTTGCTCATTGAGTTTTCAGCTACATCCTTCTTTCTTCCTGTGCAGCAGAGCAGAGTAGGATACAGCACAGCACATTAGGGATGGCACTTACTGAGGGAATTGTTCTTTCTCCCTGCTCTCTTTGCAGGGAGAAAACAGCTGGTCTCAGAGGCCTGTGTTGTTCCAGACAGCTGGAAAAGGCAGGCAGGGGACTGCAGGCAAGAGCAAGAATCTGCTGAAAAGGTAATAAAGTCCAAGGCTGTGCTTTGCAGGCTGCAAAATCTGCACTCAGTTGGGATTTGGGAGCAGGTGAAATCCTCAAAAGTGAGTAGAGGCACAGGGAGCGGCAGATTAGCATCAGTGATCCTGGTGGCTTGTAGTGCCTCCAGAGCTTCCATATTTTCTGGAGGACTGGGTAAGCTGAAATCACTGCTGTTGCATGAGAGTACAAGGACCACTCTCAGTATTCCTGATGATAGTCTGTGGTGAAATACACTCTCTCATCCTCTTCACCTAATTTCTACCCTGCTAGCCTGGCACCTGATTAAACAAAAATTTTCCTGCTCAGCCAAGAGTGGGATGTCACACCAAGGTGTCTTCCTTTGTCACCATTTACAGTAGAAGGACTTTTATAATAGAATTCCTCTTCAGAGGCCCTAGATCTGACTGCTCCTGAGTGGAATTTTTGGACAATAGTTCTTTCAATCACTTTCATCCCAGCCCTTCTACATTCCCTCCCATCTACCTTTAAAAAAATCCAATATTTCTGTGATGCTGACTTTGAACATTTCCTCCTAAGTACCTCAAACAAATCCAATGATATAATGACCATTTTCTCTCAGATGAAGGCTCCATCTTTTGTCACTTAATGTTCATTTCCAACCGCTACAGCTTCTGATCTTATTGATTGCTTAAGAAAAAGCAGCAAGAAAACAGTCCTGAAATAACCACCAGAAACATTCATCCTTCCCCAGTCATTCTGTAATTCTTGATCTTAGTCAATAGTAGAGTCATTAAAACCCTCCCATGATGACTTTCCTTGACTCTTCATGAACTGCAGAAACACTGCATGCTCTGCTCTCACTTGCATCTTGCAGGTCTGTTACAGGCTCTTCCTTATCTCTTTCCATCCTTTTTATTCTTCTCTTGCAGTTCTCTTTATTAGAGCAGCCAAGTCTGCTTTCACTGCAGACCTACTCCCAGGCTCACACACTGCTCTTATTCCTCCTTTCCTGTGAAAACTTGTCCTTTTCCACAGGCTCTGGTTTGTGCACAGTGGGAAGTGAAGCTTTGCTGGGCTGGCTGTACCCCAGTTCCAAACACTGAAATCACAGCTATGATCATAACAAAATCTTTATCACTGGGAGAGGCAAAGGATTTCCTCTGCTTTAAGAGGCTGTGTACAGCATACAGAATTTTAGTCATGCTCAGAAAGAAGGTTGGCACTTCTACAGCGTGCTTACTCACACCTAAGGAACGTGCTGGCACCTATTCTCGTGTTTGGGAACTCTCCATGTGATCAAGGTGTATCAAATCATTCATATCTGACATCAGATACATTTATATCATCTGATATAATTTATCTGATTTGCATATCAAGCAGTTTCCTTCCAGGAGAAGAATCTCCACTGATGTCATGGAAGGTGCTTATATTGCTACTTCAGGTCATCAACTTTTGGCTCACTGACCGATTTCTGGAAAGGTTCCATTGCTTTTTCTTGTATTCAAAATACAACATAAGGAGAATACCAAACCTTCACTGTGTTTGCTCTTTGTGAGAATGATGTATGTAAATTTGTGATTTTAGGTTAATAATTACAGTTCTTAATTGTTTTCTAGTCTAGAAAATCAGACTTTATTTTCTTGTCTTCAGAGATTTAGTTGAAATTGCTTTAATAATGAAATCCACTTTCATTTGTATTCTGTTTCTTCTGCACTCTCATTAATGATCCATAATTTACGAATCAGAAGTAATTAATGTCTGCCTACACCACACAATGCTGTTAAGGAACAGTGCTGTAATTCAGAAGGTTTGGAGGCTCCCCTCCTTCCATGTCCTGTGTGTTAACCTGCACTGAAACCAATCTGCTTCATCCAAACTCAAGAGGCAGAAGGGCACGGTCCAAAAACCCCACTGGGAATGAAGTTACTAGAGGAAATGCCCAGAAAATCTCATGAAACAAAAATTAAAAGAAGGGCAGACACGGTGTTAGGATTTAAAGATAATCTGGCAGACAGCACCTAAAGCTGATATCTCATTTTTAGGTCTGGTTGAGCTGGTGTCTCTGCATGGTGTCTAGCAGATGTAAACAAGAAGGGAGGAGTGAAACACTGAGCTGGGGAGCTCCTGATCTGTCAGACAGAGCATCCTCCATCCCACCCCAGCACAGCACCCTGCAGCAGGCAGGGGGAAGCCTCCCCCAGCACAATCTGAGATGCACAGAAGTGGCCACTGTGAGCTTTGTTGGTTCTTCAAGGTTATTTTGATGATGCCTTATCATCATTTGACCTTGGGATCAAATTATGACACCTTGTAATGCAATTTACAGAAGCAGGCTCTAAAATGGAGCATCAGCACATCCAAGTCTGTGCTGCTGAGGAGTTCTCTGGGTTCCTCCGATGCTGCAGAAAGTCATGCATGTTCAGCTTTTCCCGGGGGACCTGCTCCATTGCTGCAAAGCCAGCTTTAATCCCAAGCCCTCTGAACTTGTACAAGTGGGGCCTGAGTGCTGAATCAACCGATCTGACAAATCTAATTTGACAAAATCTAATAATCTGACAGATCTGTGTGACACACTGGCCACTGAATTCACCTGGGCCGTTTGGGTGAGGTGAGGGTGGCCAGGTCAGGCAGGGTCTGATTTTGCTGCAGTACTTTTATTAAAACTTGGCCATGAGGAAGGAAGGGCTAGGTTATTGTACACATATCCAAGCAGCCAAACACACTGCAGGTGTTAGGAGTTGCACTGCACACAGCTGTGTCTAAGCACTTTGAGATTCCACAGGACTTGTTTTGCTTACCATATTCTTTATTTCTACTGTCCTCCTAAGAACACTTATCTCCTTGCTTTCCCTCACCAGTAGGAGCACTCTTCTCTCTCCATAACACCCAGACTGTAAATAAACTTTCCATAAGCAAACACCAAGCTCAAGAGTTTTCCAGAGACCTTTCCTGTTAAGGTGGAAGAAGGCAGGACAGAGCTGAATCCAGTGCTGCTTTGAGATAGGCACTGAAGAAGTTAACCTTGATTTGCAAAACAGTGGTGGTGATAGCTGGGAAAAGTTGGGAGTTGATATTTACCTTGTTAAGGACTTGCAGAGCCAAGAAACAGAAGCAGATTGGTGAGGGTTGAGAATAGTGATCACAGTGAGGGTGTTGCCTCACTCTTTCAGCTCTTCAGACAACAAGCAATGACTAAGTCCTTTGCTCAGGAGACATTTGATTCAGTTTTTATTAATTTAATTTTCTGAAAATTAAGAAAAGGATTAATTTCTTATTTAGTTTTCTATTAGCTCCCATGGGGGTTGGCATTCCACTGTTTTACTGGAGTAGGGAAGACAACTGTCTTCGAGATCTACTATTGTGTATTAACTGGTGACTTGAAGTGTCCCATATCACCTCCCAAAAAAATGAAGAGAAAAGAGGTGCTGAAGGATTGCCTTGGTGCCTCCTTAAAAGTGCAGCTGGGTAGGAGATGACGACTTGATTAGCATCCCTTGAGAGTCTGTGAACAGGCACACCGTTCCTCAGACATGCTGATGAGGACGAGCCAGGTTTAAGTGTCATCACAGTGAGAAGCATCCTACCCTCCTAATTCAAGTGGGTGGAGGGGATTCACTGAGAGGATCTGGCTCATTTACGGCATCTCCCTGTCCTCACTGCTCCCTCCCCATCCCCATCAGCCAGGAAGCTCTGCTGTAATCACTGAGATGTTCTCCTGCATAACACAGGTGTTCATCTGGAGAACTCCATACCTTGGACCACAATGGGCAGTTTCAGCAGTCGAGAGCCCAAGCACATGATTAAAGGGATTTTTTCTGGGTATTAATTATCACTACTGCTAAATCAATGTCATTTATTTTTAACTTAAAGAAGTTTTAACATGTCCAGCTAAATCCACTGAATGTGGGATCATCTTCTACATTTATTGTATGAAATACCAAGACTGGATCCTCACCCGGCCACTCACAAAGGGACATCCTGCTCCTTTTCCTCTTTTAACTTAAACTCTCCATTTTCCAGAGGCACATTATAATGGCACAATTTCCAGTCCCTTCAACAATGTTTCAGTGCTGTGTGCCCGCATCCCACCCAGCCCTGTCAGACCAAAGCTTCCCTTTGGAAAAGGGAATTGCAGCTGCCCTTGTGGAGAAGGGGATGCTAATGCCACAGTGGAGAGCAGGAGGTGGCACTGGCCTGAGAGGTGTCCAAGGAGGAGGGAGGCATCCAGCACACCCAGAAGGGTCACTGGGATCCTGACCCACTCAGCAGAGGGCCCACATCTCTTGTTCCTCCCCCATTGCTACACCAGCCCAACATTCTGGATTTATCCCCAGTTCTGACTCTTCCTGGGGCAAGTCCTGAGGGTTGTCCCAGCATCTCCTGCACACACAGGGCCACAGAGGGCTGGCTCTGGATTCTGCGCCTCCAGCCAAACAAAGAACTCTTTGTGAGGATTTTATCTTCTTTTCTTCGAGTTAGAGCCGGGATTAATATGCATGGGAGTTGCAATTTCATGTTGGGACTCAGTGTTTATTAATTCTTGTCTATAGCAGAGTCTCACCAGTCATGAACTCCAACTAGCAAGGTAGAAAATGGAGCACCTCTAACTCCTTCCAAGGTATTTTAAGCTCTAATTACTCAATAACAAGATGACACCTATATTATTTATATTTTTAACCCAATAACTGACCACCCAAGGTCTGCAATATGGACCATTTCACCCAATTAGAAAAAAACCACCTGAAACCAAGAAGAAGAGGGTGAAGAAGAAGGATTTAGACAACACCCTCAATCCTCCCTATTGCTTCACTTATATTACTATATACTAAAACCTTAAATTCTAAGTTTTTCACCCTGTGATATCACACACTTCTATTCAAACCACACACCCAAAACTCCAGTGCTGTCACTCAATTTTGGAAGCCTGTTCCACAGCCTCAGGTCAAATGTGGTGCTTGCTTGAGGGTCAGTGCCTTTTAGCACAGAAAGCCTGAAATTCCCAGCTTCCAGAATTCCAACAACTCTTGGGATTTGAACAGGAAAAAAACCCATTGTCTTGGGAGTGGGAGTCCCAAATATTAAGCAATTACATTCAAGTTTTGAATCTGGGGGAAGAGGGAAACAAACAGAAAACCTCTGTTCACATTCAAACTGGTTGCTGCTTTGTTCCGAGGCAAAGAAATTAACATTTTATCTCTTATCTCTTAAACCTGCAACAGTGATCCTCTCTTTTAATTATTTACAACTTCTGAGCTGCCATGACATCTGCAAACTTTGTTCAGTACCTTCAGGTTGTCCCTCGGGTCACTGAAAAAATATTGCAGGACCTCTCTGCAAGCACACACCAGCATGGTAATGACTTAGTTGCTCTCAGAGTTCATCACCTATCAGCCAGAAATAAAGCTTAATAGGAATGAAGGTCATCTTGTGTTGCTTCTCAAATATTCCATGGTATCAAGAAAAAGTAGATTATACAAACTACTAATTTAATCAAGTAAGTTTACAGTACTATTAAAAAGCTAGTGTAGGAGGATCAATTTTTCACAAGCCAATATCAAGAGCAATTATTAAGGAACTTACATCTTTTTAATTATTTATTAGAAGACTACTGTATTTGTCCTCCTTTTGTTTTGTCTGAGTCAGATATCAATTTTTCATTTACCCGAATTTTATTTACACAGATCAATCCATTCCTGCTTCAAATTCTTAACAATAACTCGCCTTTAATGCCTTGAGACTCTCCCAGGGTTCTACAAAACTAACCAACCTAGCAAACAACAACAAAAAAAACCCACCAAAAAACCCCACAGGCAAAGCCCCCATAAAATCAGTCTTTAGTCATCTCTCTCACAACTACAGGGTGTGAATTAATCTACATCTGCCAAACTGAAGAAGTGTAACTTTTGTACCTGAGGTTTAGCACACTCCTCATTGTGAGCGATGGAACTATTGAATTCTCATATGAAAAGGGTGCATCATTTTGCCTTTCCTCAACTGGAAGATAGAAATATCTACTGAAAATTGCCTCCTCCATGCTTTCACTGGCAGTATTCCCACTGCCTAGGAATGGACTGTTATAACTGCTACATATTTCTTCTGGTTTATTATACCTTCAGCTCTCTGCCCCAGGTCTTACAATTTCTTGCTGATGACTTAGATTTCGACTTCTATTATACCTCCTTTCCCTGAATCTCCAGGTAATGACTCACAACCCACCACCTTCCCCTTTCTCCTCTTTGTTATGCATCAGACATTTAAAACCTTCTTCCTTTCTAGTTGCCTTACAGCCCCCTAAATCAGGCCCCAGAGTGGCCTTCTTTCTCACTGTGATGTTTTTTGGAGCTTGTAAGTGGAGCTGAACCACTTCCAGAACACCCTTATGTGCTCTGCAGTTTTACTTCAGCTCCTAACTACTACACCTCAAAATTATGTGTAATGTCATGAAACAGGCAGTGTTAAACCACGCAGGGAATATCCCCTGGTTCCGGACTTGTAGATAAGAGGTGCAATCCCATCACACCAAAAAATAGCAGCTTTGCAGTGCCCCCAGTTTTGCAAGTGTCTCCTTGCTGGATGCCAGATTTTCTCACTGTCTCTGGGAATTGGCAGAAGTTCTCAGCACCACGAGCAGCACACAGACTAAAGTCTGCCAGGACTACACAGCCTTTTTCACCACTGAAATGACAGATGGCTCCTTGACCGGGGCCAAGTTGCTTTCCAATGCCAGGGGGTGGGCTGTAGCAGCCATTAGCTAGTACTCCATCTCCTTCTCCCTCTGTTAGGACACGGATTCATCAGCATTCCCGATAAATTCTTTGAGTTCTTGATGACTCACTAACAGGGAGGGTAATTTCCATATTGAGCACCGATCCTCCTTCCCGTGAAGTGCAATCAAAAAGGGAAAGGATAAGAGCCTCAGCAGCCAAAATCACCTGGGGGAATGTGCCTTGTGTACCATTACTGCCTGCCTACTGCTGTGCAGCCGGGAATTCAAGTCTGTGTCAGCTATTAAACTGGAGGAGCAGGGAATTTTCAAGAAGCCCAAAGGAACCCAACTGAATTATGCAGGGTACTCCAAGCACTCAGGCTCTCTGGAAAGCCTCCAGCCTATAGGAGTTTTGAAAAACAAAACCAACCAACCTAGCAAAAAAA
>VZSR01001065.1:3151029-3167283 GCA_013398615.1 Brachypodius melanocephalos | reverse complement strand
ATATTATTATATTTATATATAAATTAATATTTATGTACATATAAACTGGGGAAATATTACACGTGTGCCTGCAATAGTATAAACATAGAATGTGTGGCTAGCTGCATAGCTCATGTGCACTGTGGAGCTGACATTCAGGGCATCCTGCACAATTTGAAGACCCTAAAAGCATCCTGGTCCCTAGATGGTGCTATTGACTGCACTAACGAGGCAGCCACAGCTCCTTACCAAGCACTCAGCACTCAGGGACAAAAAATTGTTTCTTGGTCCAAAATTCCAGAAGCTGAATGCAGACACGAGTAGTGCTGTTCTGTATTATGTGGTTTTGCCTTGAACTCTCAGCCCAGTTAATTTCTGAGGGTTGTAGGAACAGTGATGAAAGCATTAAAGCAGCACCAGTGAAAGCAGGGTCAGGCACTGGCACCAGGGCTTGTGAGGAGCAGTGTTTGCAATGTCCTGGATTGGCTTCCTCTCCCTGCACATGCAGCTGCCATCCAATATTCCCCATCCTTAACAGGAATTGTTACACTGTGGAAAACAGAAAAAAACAGAAAACTCTCAGAGCTGTGTAGATGTAAGCCTAGAGACAGAAAGATACAGGAACAGAGATGCAATAATCAAACTGTGTTTCTGTGCTGTGCAGAGGCAGGCTGTAGTAAGCAGGAAAAGATGTCAAGCAAGACAATAGAAAAGTTTAATAATGAGGCTCTGTGCTTTGTTTTTACAAGAGTATAAAAAGTTCCTGAATAGCAAGAAATATAAAACAAGCACCCCTTGTTAGATATAAGGTATAGGTGTATATTGTTAGATATAAGGTGTGTGTGTAGTCTTAATGATTGGTTTATGTAGATGTCTGTAAGCCTTTAACAATTTGCTATTGGTTAGAAAACTTTAAAATTGTCCTGTAAAAAGGAGAACTTCAGCTGCTGTTAGCAGGACGTGAGCTGTTGCCATCTTTCAATTGTCTCACCCTGTAATCAGGCTGATGGTGCAACAAGAGCTTGAGGAGCATCTCCCACAGTCCCATCCCATTGCTTGGAAAAACCAGCTCCAGCATTGCACACTGGTTTTACCCTGTCCTGTGTCCCTCAGGGACATCTCCCAGGGCAGCTGTGTGTGCCAGGCATCCTGGCAGAGCTCAGAGGTTGTGCCCAGGGCAGAGCAGACAGGGGCTGTGCCACACAGACAGAGTGAGGGGCAGCAGTGGCACCAGCTGGGGCATCTGCACCCCCAGGAGAGTGCCCACCAGGGCTGGGTGCCCTGTCACACTGCCCTGTCACCCTGCCCTGCCATCCAGACCGCCCTCAGCCCCGAAAGCTCTCTGCAGTCACCTTGCACCTTTCCCACCACATTTAGGTCAGCACAATTTTACAAGGGCTTGAGGAAATGGCGCTCATGGAGCTGGGATGTGTTAGGAACTGGATTTGCTTCTGCTTCTTCCAGACTATGCCACTGGTTTTGGGCAACCCATAAAATCTCCCGGGGTGGGATACAAAGGGCATTGAAGTTAGAGGGAGCTCCTCTATTAGTTCAAAGTAAGTTTTGTAGGGGACACTTTAGCTCCTGTTTTTTTCCCCATGAGGTGGGAATGTGCCTATGACTGCACAACAAAGAAAAATCCAATATTTTTAAGTTTCTCAGGCACGGTAATATTGAATAAACAGGTACATTTTTAAAAAGTATGTATACATTTATTGTACTTTGTTCTGATTCCCTGCCTTTATAAAAGGGTAGCTATACCTGGCTAATTTCTTAGGCACTTGGCTCTCATAAATGTATTATTTGAGCATCTCATAAACATCAACATTTCTCAGACTATGCTATTGGAGATGTTTTAGGGCTTCTGAAAGTGATTAGATTGACAGCATGGGCTAGTAACTGTCTTAGCACAGACAGATGAACTGCACACATCTCTTCCAATACACTTCACATCAGATGCTCCAGGCATGAATTTCCCAAATAGAAAACAGCAACTGTGATGATCTGTCGAGAAAACTTGAGGTGATGCTGTGGTCAACAACTGCCCTCCATGGCCTGACTGCCAAGCTGGCAATCTTAACTGGAACTATAACCATACACAAATTCTTTAACTCACTAAACTTCCTGAAGATGTTTCCCAGACCTCTGTTCTGGACTTGGCTTAGGCATGTCATTTGTCTTTACATGCTGGTGTTTCCTAACAACCCACCCTGACACTTTGAAAACCTCCTGAAGGTTTTTCATCAAAGAGAGGATGACACTCCCTGAGCGTGTTTGAAAACTTCTGGTTGAGTTATAAACTTGTCCCCAAATACAAAACTCTCGATGAGAGCTGTTCCAAAGTTTCTGAAGTAAAGGGTGCCAAATGTTAAGTGCATGAAAACGCCAAGGAAATGAATTAGATGAGAGAGAGAAGGAATACCAGATTGGAAGAGAGCAGCTAGGATTATCTTTACAAGGTAGCAGAGGGAGCTCCATGGGGATTACACAAATTTAGTGTGGAGCAAAGATGAGAAGGCAGAGATGGTCGTGCTCCTGGCAGCTCCCTGTTTGTGGAGAGATTTGGGGTGGAAGGACAGACAGAGGCTAACAAAAAAAGCCATCACTCAGCTGGCACATCGGGCCACAATGATTAAAAAAAAATCCCCAAATGGACAGGCTTGATTTCAATTTCAGGAGGAAATCAAAAGGAACATCCATGGCTCAGTGGTTAATCCCGAGCAGATTTCAATTTCCTGCCTTGGAGAGTCAGGGCATTAGGCTTCTCCAAAGGAGAATTTTAGCAGAAGTGAATGTGCTCTGTCCCAGCCTCGTTCTTGACAGTGGCAAAATTTTCTTGGCTCTGTGCTGCAGATATCAGCCCCTCTCCCCGCCCCAGAAAAACCTCAAACCAAACATCCAATCCCCCAAACAACCAAGCAATTACTCTTTAGAAAATACTTTACCCTGAGAATATCAATCTCTTGATGTTCAAAGTAAGACCTTTTCTCAGGGAGTGTCTGGCACCATCGCTGGACAATTTTGCCAGCTGTCCCAGAGTAAGCCCCACCCTGATGCTCCAGGATGCATTTTACCTAAAGACACACACATGCAACTTGCAGCAACTCTCAGCCCTCAAAAAAAATCAACAATGATAATCTGTCTGCATGTTGAATGTACTTATTAATATTGTGACCATGATTAATGGGCACTAATGAGGGAGTATTTTAAAATATCCAAGTCACTGAGGACCCTAAATTTTAAATTGAATAAGGCTGCTTGAAAGTCCACTCCTACATCAGCCTGTCATTTAGGAAGTGATACTGGCAAAGAAGCTGAAAATAATGAAAAAAACCCCAAAACCAAAAAACTTCTCCTCCTTAAAAGAAGCAACTGGAATCCTTTTCAGTTTTATCCTTGAGAATCAGTTTAGATGCCATTCTCCCTGCCTTTTTACTGAAATCCCAGACTTTAAAGGAAGACTGTGATAATTCATTGCTAAGTGACAATGGAATTCCTCCATAATTGCACGTTACATGCATCCACATTGATATACAAGATAATTTCATTAGGTCTGTTACTACAATGAATATCAAATACAAAATATGGGTCCAGAGATCACTTTCCTAATCAGAAGTACCAGACCCCAGGAACTTTCAGAGAATAGGGCTATTAAAATGTAAATAGTTTCTTTGAAATTTAAATTGCCGTTTTCAAAACCAGATGTTCATCTTGATCATTCCCTGCACAGATTTCCAAAAGTTCTACTCATGATGGCTGACTGAAAATCAACTGGATATTAGCCTCAGAAACTCTTCCTACAACAGTTTCATTGGAATACACAGCTACATTTTATCAGCACCTTTGATGAGGTGCTTTAAAACTAATAAATAAATAAATTTTAGTATAATACTGCATTATATTGCATTATACTCTCAACCAGCCTAAAAACACACGTTGTGATAGGGCAGAAAAACGTCTGGTATGACCTAAAAGCACTGGACAAAGTGGACAGAAAACTGTGCCTGATAATTTAACACATCAACTTTGAAACCACAGAGCTGAAAGTTGCACAGTATTGACATTATTCATCCCTTCAGTGAGATGGGGGAAGCCAGGAGGAAAACTTCCTATTGCCACGGGGGAGAGAGGGCTCAGGTTCTGATTTCTGGGGTCAGCAGGAGGTTCCAGCAGCAGAAGTGGCATCAGTGCACAAAAGGCTCACAGCTCACTCCTACAGGCAGGAATTCTCCCCCTGAGCAGGACAGGGGGTGGGGAGGCTGTGCCAAGGCTGTGCACCAACAGCTGATGAAAAAAACCCCCAAACCTTTTGGTTCAGCTTGCTTTTATCAAGTGCCCCAAGACTGTAAAACCTGGCACAATAATTCTGTAGGTCACGCTAAGACACGATTCTGGCTCCCCGTTGCTTTTAGGCCATTATGTGTGTTATTTAATATCATCTGCAGAGCAATAGCTCTTTCAAGTTTTGCTTTTGTCAAGCACTGCTTTTCCTCAGACATCAGTAATTACAGCCTTCGAGAAGCACTTCATCAACAGTGACTTTTTATTGCTTAGCTTCCCCATCAGTGGAAGAGCTCAGCTCCCAGTGACCTTTGGTCTGATCCTTCACATTCCTGCTTCTTCCAGCATGGGCACTTCTGCAAATTAGTCTTTAACTGTGCCTGTACGTAATATTTGCTTTAAAGGAGAAAGCTTTGATATGGGTCCACAGTCACCAGTTTTCTGTGCCTTAAAAACAGCTTGAACCCCAGTCTCCATGGTAACAGATACCACCAGTGAGCCCTAGCAAATCTTGGTTATTTTTATGGAGAAGATGAACAGGGAAACCATAAGGTTTCTATGAAATCTCTCAGTACTGCCAGAGTTTTACTTCTTCTTTAATCCTCAGTTCATGGTGTGCACTAAAGGGTTCTATGCCTACACAGAGCCATGTCTAAATAACAATATTCTTCCTGTGCTTTCATTATAATGCCAGAAAGCTAACAACAATTCCCTCAAATCTTTTATCCCATTAAAAACTGATCAAGACACACATCTGACCCTACTCTGTATGTTATAGAGGGACTCCACCATGTGGAATAAAAACCTCTGACTTGTTAGGCTTTATGGCAATTTGCTGTCCCATGAGCTGTCTGCTGAAAGTCACCCAGGAAAAAAAAAAATCTCTCATATGACAAAGTTTCCTCACGTGTGTCAAAGACACTGAGGTTAGCCCATGAAAATGCCATGCAGATATATCTATAGATATAGATGTAGATATAGATATATAGATTTTTTTTTTTAACCAATCCTGACTTTCTCATGGCTGAGCCATCGAAGCAGTTATGAGTATGGTCTCCAAATTTTCCTGCGAAGCCTTTCTACCCCCAGAGCTTTCCAGCTGAAAAAAAGCTGATTTCTACCAGCATCAGGGCACCAGTGTAGCCTCTCCTCACTCTGAGGAGCTGCAGCACAAGGTTCAGTCTGCTCAGATTTCAGGTAGAGATTAAGCAGCTTTCTGAGCTGCAGTGCAAACCTTTTTATTACTCAGCCACACAAAACTCTGTAGCAGAATGCACTGCTGTTTCTTTTCTTTCTTTCGTTTTCTTTAGAGCCTTTAAAAATGCAGATACTCTCGGTGCTTCAGAAAACCCAGACTATAAATGAAAGTTTTAGTTAGAAGAACATATGTTCCCATTCGGTTTTAACTGTATACACTACCAGTAACTGCAGGGTAAAACTTAATCAAGAATTATATTGCTATGCCTAAAATCTAAGCCAAACAGACCAAATGGTACACAGCCCCTGCATGCCTTGAAGTCTTGTCCAGCTGAGTGGCACCTCAGCAGTTTCTCCAGAATCAGTAAAGGCAGGGTGCAGCTCTCTGTTTGCCACTGCAGAATTTCCTGCTGTTTTTAGAGCACCTGTCTCTATGAAAGCAGCACGAGTGGCCCTCAGATATTCATCTCTGCCAGGCAGGGATCCTTGCAGCATCACTCTTCTTTCAAGGTTTCTCCCCCCAGAACAGCCTGTGGTTACGTTGCCAGAGGCAGCAGCAGGCACGGGATAATTCTGCCCATCCAATGTTCGCCCTCGGGAAGGAATACAATGATCCAAACTCTACAAAACCATTAATTCTCAATTTGAGATCTCCAGCACGAGTTTAATAAAGGCTCTCAGACTGTGCTACATAATTTATATGGTATTCACAGGCAGAATTCTCTGCATAAAGTTCTTCTTGGCTTGAAAAGTCCAGGAATTAATCCTAAGGAAATAAACTCTGAATTGAGAGGCACTGGGACGAACTACTTGGGGGGGATTTTCCAGACTGCCTGAGGCATTAAGAACTCAGAGATTTTTGAACAGTTATTTAAGAAAGAAAAATAAAAAATTATTGACATGAAAAGAAAAGGAAAAAAAAGGAGAATGAAAAGGAGATAGAAATAAAACGATTTATTTGAAACTTGACTCAATTTGGAAAGAGCAGCAGAAACAAACAGGAACTTACAAAAAATCACCAAAAAAGGACTAACAAGATTTAAGCAGCTTTCCCAGTAATTTGTCTGGTGCATTCATTTAGGCTGTAAGTTCTCAAAGGTAAATCCCTCTCCTCACCACACCTCTGTGCAGCTCTCAGCACTCTATGGGTTCCATCCCACAGGCAGTCACCAGCCTAGGGTGGAACACAACTGAACAACGGCAATCTTCAGCTTGGACTGATGGAAGGAAGCACAAGAAAGAGGCATTATCTTTATATTCCCACTTTCGGCAAAACCGGTTTTCTTCTGTTTCCATGTTAACAAGTAGGTTTTATTATTTCTTACTTTCTTTTCAAAAGCTTGAACCTCAGCCACCAAGGGTATGAAAGAAAAATGCACTGATGAATGGCTTCCAAATTGGCAGCCAGAGAAGAAAAGATACCAAATCTATTGCTTAAATAAACACTTATTAAAAAAGCCTTGGGTTGGTAAACAGAAATGTTTGGGCAAGGGCTGTCACATCTGCCCCAAGTCCATTCCTATAATAAGCGACACCAGTCTTCCTGATTTGAATTCAGTTAATGATAACCCACCAGGTTTTTAATCTAAGTGCCTCATTCATCATTTCCAGGCTACCTGAAGGTGCAGTCAAAAGCAGAGAAGAGATGCATTAGAGCAGATATGTTCTGCACTGTCCTTTTAATGTACACTCAGCTCATTAACTTTGATTGGTGCCCTGGTGTGGGTCAGCTCCAAAACTATTAACACTGCAACCCTTTTCCTAACGTGCACCAGACCCATCAGTCGTGTTGTACTACTTTTTCTAAAATAAAGATTGATGTCTTTGCACGTATTGTTTGTTTTCCAATCTCTTCCTTTCCACGCTCTTTTGTTAAGCACACAGAAGGATCTGCCAAGGTCTGGCCCAGTAAATAGAGAGGATGCTCCTGCGGTGACCACAAGAAAGAGCAAAAATTTCTTTCACCTGTTTTTAACAGGTAATTTTTTTCTTGGACTTTCCAGAAAAATCAGGAGAGGAAAACCACACTGAGAAGTCACCACTTGCTTATTTATTGGATGAACTCTACTGATCTGTTTTCAATGCTCCCACTGCCTCTGAGTCTAGAAATCCTCCTTCAAGTGTGTTTGGACTATCCAGACCTTCAATTCTGCTGTCTTCTCACAACACTTTTCAAACCATTCATCTTTGCCCAATTAAACATGATTCAGTCTGTGCCTGCCTGTCAGTTGAGCATTTCTATTGAGTTTCTTTGTGATGGACATCAAACAAATGAAAAAATGTAAATAAAGCCCAGTACAACAGAATCTTCCTATTTTCTACTCGATGGCTTGGACAACTTGGGTTTTGCCTTTGCTTTTGCTGTTGTTGCCTTTGTGCTCCTGGTTTTTAGTTCTATGTATTTACCACCTTTAGAGCACAGACTTCCTTGCACTTTGTCTACTGCCAATGCACTAATTTTCAGGGAAACACCACAGCAGCTTATCTGAAGAGCTCATATTTGTGCAGGCAACAAACAGAAATGAGAATGAATGAAAGCCAGGAGCAGCATGGTCACAACTCCTTTGGATAATTAAGGTTCTCCTGTAGTTTTAACTGCACATATCCAAAAGTGGTTACACGGGGAGCAGTTTAAAGCCTGACATATGGGAGGACTGTGGGAGCTCGTGTTAAAAGGACTGAAAAACCTTCTGGGAGACAACCAAGGGTAACTAAGCCATGGAATTGCAGAGGTTGCTTTGTGAGTGTTGGAGAGCTCCCTCTGCCTCACTGGAGCCACTCTGAGGATGAAGTGTGCTCCTGCTTCCACGCATAACACTTTTCCAAAGGCTGCAGTTTGAACTGCTACAGCTGAAGTGGCTCAAAAACAAGCCACCAATTTTTAACAACACTTTATTTCATCTTCTACCATGTTAAACAATCCCTTCTCTTGGCTGAAGCCAAGAATGGGGAACACTACACCAAACATACCTAGTGGCCAATTCTCAGCTCATTCCAAGGTGTAAATTTTTTTCAACTCAAGTTTTTAAGCAGTTGATGCATTTAGAGACAGTGCAGACTCAATGGCACTTACAAGCAAAGAACTCAGACACTTTAGAGAACTGAGCTCATGCCCAGATAATTGCAGGTTCCAGAAAATTTGCAAGGGTGTAAGCAGATGGCCATGTCTCAGAATCCCTCTGGCTACTCCAATTTTATTCGTGTAAAGCTCTATCACTCAATTAAAAACACATATATGGGGTCTTCCACTCGCCAGGTATCTATTTAGGAAAGGCCAAAGCAAGGTCAATAAGAGCAAAGAGATTTTGGAAAGAGCTGACAGGGCAGGTTGAATGTCTGCTGTGAAATAAAGGGTGACAAAACCCTCCCAGATTTGTGGGACTGAAAGGACACACACAGTCCATATTCCCTGCTTGTAAGAGCACACAGAGGAAACGAGGTCAGGAGCCAGCACACCTTGAGCACAGCAGCTTTTAATGCCCCAAAGGAGCAGGTTGTTCTTTGGCTACCCTTTTGGCTCTGCTTAAAGACTGACTTTATAATCATCCTGCATTCATGGGTTTTTTTTTCTCCTCTCTGACTACACACAGAAAACTGGCTGTTGATTAGAACTTTATTCAAGCATCCCTTGGTATCCAGCTCATCTGAAGCATGAGAAGGTAATTTAATTTTCACTCCTCTAGTCCCACAAGCTTCACTCTGGGGGACAATAGAAAAGGAAGCAGTCTGTGGGCCTCAGCTATTCTCCTTATTAGCTCAGTGACACAAAAAAAGAGATGAACTATCAATGAATGCTGCCTCTCCCGAGCTGATTCTCTGCAGTTTATGCTTTCTGTACACCCAGGAGACTGTGATTTCAATTGGTTAGGAGTTTCTCACATTGAATATGTCACCTTGTCGTGCAAAAGTAGCAGTAACACAGCAGCACAGCTTGTCTCTAAAATATCCCAGCCTTTCTTTTTCCAGTATTTGGTTAAAGGGGTCATAAACCCCTGTTTTCACCAAAAGAAAACCAGCTCATTTAGTAGTGAGATGGAGGGAAAAGCCACCAAAACCAGACCTTATGAAATGTTAGATAAAACTCATTTTGTACAGAGAACTTGACACAAAAAGTCCCAGATTCACACAGAAAACAGACAGCAGATATCTCAGTTCACTAAACCACAGGAGGTGATTGTGAAAGAGGGTAAGTGGCTCCAGCAACGAGGCTACAAAATTTCTGCTTTCATTTATGTTTGACAGTGAGTGAAGAACATTTTATCTGTCAAGTCATTCAGCAAATGCACACAGCAAATGTGGGTGTAACGAGGAGAACTGGCTTTGCTGCCAGTGGAATAAAAGTGGTGCTTGCTAAAAGAGAAGCTCAGAGTTGGGTAAGCCATTCCCCGTGTTCAGCGATCCCAGTGTCCATGTTTCCTGCTAAATCCTACTACATTCCAGTCCTGCACTTAAAAAAATGGGGGTTTTTTTCCACTCTCAGAAAGTTTGAAAGGTGTTTGCTGCAAACAACCGAGCCAAGCCTCTGAGAGAAAGAAGAGGTTCTTGAAATGTTCTTACAGCCTGTGAAAAACTCTCTCAGAGAGGCATCAGGTCACTGCCTGATGGATGCAAATCGTGTTAATCTCACTTTGCAGAATTGCTGCAGCACCTTCAGAAGGTGCATTATCCTCAGTGATCACAGAAACTCTGTTTTGGTGCCTCCTGGGTTTCAAGTAGTGACTGACAAGGCCATGCAGGTAAATATTAATCAGCAGAAAGCAACTGCTGTTGAAGTGCTCTTGACTTGAGATGCAGAGAACAGCCGAGGTGACAAACCTGATGTTTACTGGAAATTAGAATTGTGCATGTTGATAAAAGTGTCAGAGACAACTTCATAATAACACTGCCTCGAAATGGAGCTCGTATTTGCTTCAGCTTTCAGAAGGCAGGTCAGGAAATTCAGGCAGCACATGAAGAGGAAATATGAATAAAGACAATAAACTGAGACCTAAAAGCAGGATGACCTCATATAACTGCATCATGATTTTTAAGCCACGCCTTCAGCTGAAAGTTGCCCATCACTAATGAAATCAACATTATTAAGTTTGGTTAGCCTTACCTCAAAATTTACCCCTGCTTTGCAAAATAAACCATGACAAATGCACCGATCTGCATAATAACTGAATAATTACCTGGTTAGCATGAAAGAAAATATCCAGTGATGTGTACTGGTATGGTCATTAGCAGCAAGCATTTCCTGATACAAGTGGCTGAAAGAAATCCCAATTTGATAAATAAAATAAAAGCAACTTTCTTTTTCCCTTCAAGAGACAGAACACAGAAAAAAAACCCCAAAAAACAAAAACAACAACAAAAAAAACCCCAACAACAACAACAAAAAAAAACCCAGCAGTGATCAACCTAAAATAAAATGCCTGTTCAAAAAGACCAGCTTAAACACGTGATGATGAGGAAGTTAATTTCCTGAAATTTATAGGTTCTTGTAAAACCCATAGATGCACATCATGAATTAGATTAACTTTATTTTAAAGTGATATTGTGCAGAACGAAGGAGCTGTAGTACTTTAACATCTTTTGGGCTTACTGCTTAGTATTAAACAGGTTTTATGGGCAGGAAAAAAGAGCCCACTAATTTAATGTCTAGTCATTCAACTTCTCTTTGGTGAGTGTTTAATATAAAGTGTATTAATAGCATTACTAAAAACATCAAATAACAAAGAAGTGGACTCTCATGTTTGAATTTCCCTTTCTAGCTGCAAATTATGGCAGCTCCCAGCTGGCTGGCTTCCCATAAGCTAAAATGTTCTGTTCCTCATACCTGCTCCCCCAGGAAGTGCACTGCCTAAATTCCTGTTTTATTCTCTCCCCATGAGGGTTGGTACTGTTTGTAAAACATGTAAAACACAACTTCCAAACGAGGCAGTGCCACCTAGCCCAACCACTCACCCTCTTCTCTGCAGGGACTGCTATTGCAAGATTCTGTGCAAAATATTGCAAGATTCTCTGACCTGCAACACGGTTCTTTACAAATGTACCTTTTGGACATATTTTGTTCTGGTTTTCTTTGCTGAATCTTGCCCTGTATCCAGCCCTAATGCATTTATTGGGCATGAGATGCAAACCTTACACTGAACACCTGTAAAACCTTGATGACATAGCTCAGAAGACTGAAAGCTGGCAGCTTTTTTGGGGTTATGTATCACCTATCCTCTTAACTGGCATGGATTGTGTACAGGCATGACAGGCCAGAACAGCAGCTCAGACTCCAGGTGTGTGCAGTGACAGAATGAACACCAGTGCCTGGCAATCCTGTGGACCAGGTGTGCATTCCTGATAAAACCAGCTGACACTGCTGCTGCTGATTTCAGTGAGGTCAGCATTTCACACTACAGGTGGATAACATGATGTAAGCTCTGGGAAGGTTCTGAGCAACCATCCATCAACTTGCTTTGCTCTATGGTCACCACAGCAGTTCCTCAGCTGGATTAAGATCCTCTTTTCCCTTGGGGCAATTTGGGAGACCTTTTTAACCCCACATTTCTGTTCCTCTCAGCATGGGACAGCCCAACCAGTGCTAAGAGAGGCTGCAGCCTAAAGCTTCTATCACACCTGCACTTGGAGCACATCCCCCAGTTTTGTCGTGCCCTGCAGGGCTACATATTTTTGGAAAGGTGGACCAGTGTAGGACTGGTGGATTCCATATCCCTGTCATCTATGCAAAATCCCCTAAAGTCTGTATTGCAATTCCCACACTGGAATGCATTTTGTTCTTGGCACCTTTAAAGCACGAACAAAGCCAAGCTTTGGGAATTTTTCAAGCTGGAAAGATGAGACAATGGGCAAGCAAGGAGAGAGCCAGCAAGAGGTAATGGCATTTGTCAAGGTCACCCAATTCCTCAGTGCAAATGTTGAAAAAAACCCCATAAATTATATCAGGCCCACCTGATACTGATCTTCAGGCTAGTCCAGAGCCATTCAATATTCCACTGAAGACACAGTGCTGGGGAAACCACTCCTTCAATTCCCTAACTTCAGGAATTTAAGAAATATTACCCTCTATATACAAAATCCGGCGAGATAATTCTCCGAGGTTTAAAAAAAAAAATCCTCTAAGAGGGAAAATTGTAAAGATCTATCACAGCAGAAAACCTTGTCAGATTAATGAGATACCTCTGTCTGTAATACAGTCAGGGATTTCAGCTGGATCACACTAATTGCCATTAAATGAAATCATCAGCCTGCTCTCTGCTCCAGACTGTGTGGCAAGCCTGACAATGGATATATTCCCGTTGAGGAAAGCAAATGACAATATAAGGACGGAATGGAACAGAGTAATTTCCATTGCAAAAAGTATTTCTCAGCCTATGAAATCACCAACTCCTGTACTAAACAGGGATGATTACCAAGTGCACCCTGTGTTCATTTATATTGGCCTTCCAGGAATTTTCAGTACATACAGATTTGTTACCAAGAGATTTGTGCTTTCTGAACACGGCAGCAGCACAGACCCATATTTGGGATGATATTTGAGATAACATGGGTTAAGACCCGTATTATTTTGGGATTATCTGTAATTTTATATTTACTTAGATATACCAAATATTAAGTGGAATTTTATGGAGAAAAGATTCAACATTTGGACAGAATATGTAATATTTGACATCACAATAAACTGCACGTTAGAGATGCAAATTTTGCAATATTGCTCACCTTTCCAGCCCACATACTTCTTTCAGCATTTGGTGTGGCATTGATGCTAACTGAAGGCACAGTGAAATTCCCAGTAATGACAAATGAGGACAGTCTTGTAACTAGAGAGCAAATCTGGGTCCAAATTTGGCCCAAGCCAAATGAGGACCATGGAGATTTTTTTAAAGAACTTTCTTAACAGGTTTCAAATCAGATGTGATTTGTCCTTGCCATCGATTAACTTTGGCACGTGGCAGCTGACAGCAAGTCACATCAACCCAGATTTTCAGAACCTGAGTATCCAAAAGGAACCTGAGGCAGAGACTTCTGTGCTCCATCTATAATTCCCAAAATCACCTATGAAGTCTGGGAAAAGTCCACTAGTAAAATATTTTGTACTCCAAAAGCCAAATTGTACTTCTGTGTCTTTTTAGAAACATTCAGATCTGATCAGATCCCACAGGTCAGACGTATCCCCATGTGAGTTTTTAGAAACCCAATGAACTTCTAACACAAATCAGATCAACAGATTTGGCATAAAGGTTGCAGCACACAAAATATTTTACTTCAGTGAAAAACAAGAAAAAAAAAAAAAGTCTCAAACCTTTTTTTATAAAATATGGCTTAGAGCAGTCACAGACACTTCCTATGCTTCCAAAGAGCCAGGTGGTGAATTGAGGATAACTGTGCCTGGAGTAAAATGGAGAGTCTCTGGACAAAATGTACACCTGATTCTCCACCCTTACTGGACAATATAATTTTCTCACTTGGGCAACCTACATTTTCCAGAGATAGAGAACGGACTGAGGCTTGGAGCAGTTGAGCTGACTGATGGAGACATCATCAGTTTATTATTCTTTGATTATTTGTGCACATTTTTAGTGTCCTGCCATTTGTACCTAGCACAAACAAGAAAGAACCAATCTGCTGGAAAAAGGAGATGCTTAGCATGTCCAGCTATCTGAAGATACTTTGGATTTATCATATTGATAATATAAATATTCTCTTGGAAGGGATACAAGCATATGATTCTCTAAAGCTCATGTATGTAATAGAAGCTGCTTCATCCATTGTGGGTTCTCTAAAGCACTCCTTTGCTCCAGACAATATTTCATTACCTTCAGCAGGTGGGTCCAGCAAGAAAAACCCACCTGGAGAGCTCAGCTAAGAAGCATGCTACCTCTACTAAGAGGCAACTTCACAATTATTTCTGTAGTAATCCTGTTATTCCACAAAAAGCATACCAAGAGAGAACAGCACTGCAGTGATTTTAATTCCATGGTCTTTGGTATGGTAAAAGCTTTAATGGCAGGCAGTGCTGAAAGATTTGAAGAAATAACAAAGGCTTTGGTTTGCAGTTTACTGTCCCATATTTCAGACTTGACAGTCTGGAGAGATAAGAAAACAGAAAAGAAGGTAAATGTGAACAGAAATCACAGAGAAAACTTAACTTCCATTTTTCTTTCAGCGAGACTAACACCCAATAGGAAGGAAAGCTAAATACCCTTTCCCAAAAGAAGAATCTGTATCTTGCTGCAGGCAAAGACTCAGTGGGAACGGGATCATTTGGAAGATTAGGGATTGTTTGGCTTTAAGGCTTTCTGTGCCTTGTCAGTCTTCTCCTCTCCACACAAACCTCATCCTGAGCCCTAGTCACAGATTTGTTTGTTCCTTACATCTTCCTTTCTGCCCCTTGTCCACCAACAGCCTCAGCATCAGCAGCATACATAAATAATGTGACAGACTCGCCATTTCCCTTGAAATACATGAGCTGGGAGGTTTCATATGCTTTTTAGCTGGTGGCATTCACTGCAGCAGCTCACGTGTAAACACAAAGGAACATTCCAAATTACAATCAGAACCTACATTGTTAATGCAAAACAAATGTAAACATCTTTAAGGACAATTTGCTATTCATAATGCTGAGGGGCACCTGAACAGTCAGAACATGCAAGCCACAAAACCATAAGCTCTTATTTTGATTTATTTGGACTGTAAAATTCCTGATTTTAAATGAAAAAAAAAAATTCCATGCTATCAAGCTTCTAAAAAATTTAAAAATCAATGATGTGGATCAAATTCTTTTAACAAAAAGAAAAAATAAAGCCCCTTCTGATGTTTGGTAGCTCATCAGAAAAGGTCAAGTGTTCCATGCAAAAAAAAAAAAAAAAAAAAAAAAAAAAAAAAAAAAAAAAAAAAAAAAAAGTTAAAGACACCTTCTGCCAGTCCCTAAGCTATTAAAATTTAAAGATAATGAAGCAAGGCAAGTTTTTGCCTTGCTTATTGATGTTCAGTTTTGTTAAAACCTTTGTGTTGTCCTGGTTACTGCAACTGTGGGCTTCAATCTGGCTTCTTGCAGCTGTCCCCATTAAAATATTAAAAAATATCCTTCCTGCTTTGATTTATACCTTGTTCTAAGCTTAGTGAACTAAACTCATCAAGTCTTGTATCAGCTGACAAATTCTAGAGAGCTCATTTTATATTGTCTTTAAGCCCAAGATAGGAACTCAATTTGTCTTCAATAGTTGGATTTTCAGCCAAAAACAATCCATGTACCTCCTTTGTAGCCAGCATAGCTCAGACTGTTCGTCTTTGGCACCCAAAGTCACCACACCACACACACCTAAAACAGCAAAGGTTCTCTCCCCACCACTGCACTGACATGAGTTTAGGAGGGATAAGGGAACTGTGATGACTGAGACACAAACCCAGCCCAGCAGAGACTCTGAATGGTTTATTTAAAGAAAGGAGCTGGGTTTATACAATTTTCAAGGCACAGTATTTCCTTACATGGTAATTCTCACTGTGTGGCCTATCCCGTTGTCTTGGTTTGGAAAGACAGGTGTCTGCCAGGGAGAGCCAGAGATTCCCATGGAATGGAGAATGTAACTCTCTTCCTCAGAACTGTTATAATTTTGAAATTAAGGGGCTCTCAGGAAAAGATGTGGGGATAGGAATAACAATGCTTTACTAGGAAAATTAAAAATAAAAAAGTAGTACCAAAAAAACAAACAAACAAAAAGAAAACACTGACAGAGTCAGAATACAGCCTGACCCCCTGTTGGTCAGGCTGTTGGGAGCAGCCCAATCCAGTCCTCCTGCAGTGAC
>VZSR01001065.1:3127547-3145348 GCA_013398615.1 Brachypodius melanocephalos | reverse complement strand
GGAGCCTCTCACTTGTTTTGCTTTCAAACCACAACACTTGCCTTTCCCATTGAGGCTGGAGGCTTTTGAGGAAAGGACTCTCCTGTAAGATTTTATACTTTATACGTGGATATATGGATTCATTTCCATATATAAATTTTATCCTCCCTAACTGCAGCCTCAGGTACAAAACACACTCTTTAAACACAACTTATGAATATACTGTATTAACCTTTCACTTTATACTTTGATTTAACCTCAAAGCATAGCATTTCAGTGCGTATATTTGTGTATATTACCTTCAGTTCTCATTCACAAGGTAAACTTTCAACTCACCGTTTTCTGTTTGCACAACCCAGTCAAAGACAGGCATATTTTAGTGAGGGCTAAATTGATGAATGACACAAGCTGAAAGCGCTGCTCGTTAGCAGTGAAAAATTCACCTCTCAGTGACCTTAAAGTAAAAAAAAAAAAAAAAAAAATTAACCTATACTTGTGAAAGGTATACAGTTACTGTACTTGGGAAGCTTTTTGGACAGCAGCTAGAGAGCTGATGTGTACATGGCAGGAGACTGAACAAGAATATCATGAAATGAAGTACTGTGCCCACATGTGTGCCACACTCTGGCACTGTGGGCTCTCCCTTGGCTCTTTTGTAGTAAGAGAAGGATGGATGCTGAAAAGAAAACAAACAAAAATGGAAATCCCATTCGTGTTGTGCACCCAGCGTGTTGGAAGTTATTATATATAAAATATTCTGGGCTGCAAACCGGAGTTGTAAGGCAAAAGCACACACTGAAGTGTATCAAGGGTTTTGCAATAAAGGTATGGAACCAGTGCCCACTTCCCATTAATGGACTGCTCCAAAAGCCATGAAAAGCAGTGATTTGGAAAGAAAGCTCGTTTTCTAAATGCAATATTCTGGAGCTGAAGGTTTTGAGTGTAATTTTGGGAAGCTAGGTCTATGATTTGGGTATGAGCTTTCTCCATTTGTATCACAAATTGATTTCTCATATACTAAATTTACTACTTTCTTGGAAAGATGCTGAAAGCAACTGAAGGTAATGAATTCTCCAAGTCATTGCTACCATTGTTATCTGTGATATAAAAGAGGATTTTAAGTAAGTTTAATTACAAGGCAGATGTCAAAGCTTTGGGTGTATCTGTAACACGACTGAACTGGGATTGAGGCAACCCTTGACCAGCAAGCTGAGAGAGCCAGGCACTGGAGTTTGGGACATTAAAGCCCCTTGCTCTTGCAAACCCAAAAAGATGAACCAAACACAATTAATGTGAATTTTATGTGCTTCACAGTGCTGTCAAGAAGCGAACAGTGCTGCACTGGTCCCACTACAGCTCCAGGGCTACCAGGCACCAGGATTTCCCTCTCCAAAGACAGCGAGTGCTAAGATCTGCGTCCACTTCTGCACTTTGTTTCACATCAAGATCTGCCTGCAGGGAGGCGTAATTCAGGCAAGTTTTCTCAGTTTCAGAAATCCCACCTGGCTGATCCCACACAGGCATCAGTGAGCCCATGGCAGATGAGAATGTCAGGAGAAGAGATGATGGCAGATGAGGAGGGAGGCTCTTAATGCCTGGAGCTTTATCAGTCAGGATTCAAGATGTCAGAGGAGAATTTTCAACAACATTCAAAGTCACTGTAGCTTTGGGGAAAGGTCATGAAGACTACACCAAGCAATGACTTCAGCAGATCTGGTGCTTTTACATGCCTGGCTTTCACTTTGAAAAGGGTGTTTTTCCCAATGACAATGATAAATGGAGTTTCAGGTTTGATATTTCTTTCCCAGCAAGTATTTGGGTCTCTCAATGAATACAAGGGACTGGCAAAAGAGATAGGGTTTATTTAATTTTTTTTTTTCCAAATTCTTCTCTCCCTGGAAGCAATGAACATCCCCTGGCTACACACTGCACTGTACTTCTGAACCCCCAGCAAATAAAACCAGTGCCATGCTCCATGTTGGCTCCATAAATCCCACTTTTACTAGAGCCAGGCTTGCTTGTGCGAAGAGTAAGAGCACAGAACAAAATCAGAAGCCTTCAAGTGGCCTAGAAGGTGAGATTGAGAATATGAAACATATTATTCTACTGGGAAAAAAAAAAGGAAGAAGAGAGATTAGAGTAAGAAAATACTTCATTATAATGACATTTATTTAATTATTTGTAGTCATACAATAAGAAAAGAAAGGAAGTGAAATAATAGTGCAGATACCCAGAGTCCAAAGTCCCCCTGCTCCCCACAGCATCCCAGCAAGGCCACCACAGATAAGAAGGTGCATGCTGATCAATAGGATGCTCTCAGCCTGCTCATTTATGCATTAATGAAATGTGTGCAGCAGTTCACTCAGCTGATAAAGGCTCCCACGGGGAACTATGTCCAGGGGAAAACAAATTATCAAAATGAACCAAAGCGATTAGAGGAAGGAAAGAGCTGATGGAGAGCAGCTAGGGGAGAAGTCTGAGTGCCTCTTTCATCCCTGTGCTCCCCCTTCCTCTCCACCAGCTCGCAAGGGAGAGCAAGGAAATATCCCAACACAGAGCAGTCTGTACACAGAAAAGCAGCCTGGATTGCACCCACTTAACCCTGTTGGAACTCTGGAGGCTGAGAATTTCAGGCTTTCTGTGCTAAAAGGCACTGACCCTCAAGCAAGCACCACATTTGACCTGAGGCTGTGGAACAGGCTTCCAAAATTGAGTGACAGCACTGGGGTTTTGGGTGTGTGGTTTGAATAGAGGTGTGTGATCTCACAGGGTGAAAAACTTAGAATTTAAGGTTTTAGTATATGGTAATATATATGGGGCAAGATGGAGGATTTAGGGCATTCTTGAAGTCTTCTTCTTCAACTTATTCTTGGTTTTGGGTGGGTTTTTTCCTAATTGGGTGAAAAAAGTCCACATTGTGGACCTTGTGTGACCAGTTATTGGGTTAAAAGTATAAATAGTATAGGTGTCATCTTGTTATTGGGTAGTTTATGCTTTAAAAAGACCTTAGAAAGAGTTAGAGTGCCTATTTTCCACCTTGTTAGTTAGAGGTCATGACTGGTGAGACTGTATTGTAGATAAGAATTGATATAACCCCTTTATTTTAACAGCGTCCTGCACATGGATGTTTCTATTTAACCCAACAGAAAACAACCCTACCAGCAGCTACTGAAGCAGCGCCAAAACCCTGGCTTTGGCTTTAGAAACCACATTTCCTTTGGTATTAAAGGGCACTTGGGAAGAAATCAGGCCAGGTGCAGTGGCTAATATCATTATCCATGGCTCAGCCTGGAACCAGTGATGCCTTTTGGGGGCTACCTAAAAACAGAGGGCAGGCAAAATCAAGGGAATAAAAAGCTGTTCTATTTATTGAAGGGCCTTCAGGTACATTTAGGGCAGATGAACCCACCCAGGGGCTGCACCTAAAAATGGATGACAGGTCATGGGTTTTCATACTTTTATAAAGTTTGGTCCATTTTTATGTTGGGGGTTCATCTTCCAGTTACATCTTCAGGTAATGAAGTCATTCACCCCAAGTTTTCTCTTCCCCAACTCCCTTTTGTTCCCATCTCTCAGAGCCTGAAGCAGTGAGGTGTCCTTGATCCCCAGGCCTGCAGAGGAATTGTTGTGTCTGCCCAAAATGGGAAAGCAGCAGCTCACACTGTGTGTGGAGTTTAGAGTGATGCACTAAAGAATTGCAGGATTACAAATAGATGAAAAATATCCAAGCTGAAATCCTAAAGCATCAGCAGCACCACGTCCCCACAGCTCAGAAGGGCTCCACGTGCAGGGCTGCCCAGCTTCAGTTTGCTTTCTGTTCTCAGCTCCTCAAAGAAACCCAAACTCCACCCAAACATCTTACTGCCTCCTCCAGCTTCTGCAGAGAAAAGGAGCCTTTGGAGCCTTCAGAGGAGCAGAGGATTTTTCAATCCTGAATTCAGTAGGGCACAGATACCTTTGTGCAGCATGTGAGGGAATCACGTCGCTGCATATGCAGGGTATGGATTTTTAACACAGTGATTTCGTTCTGAGAAAGCTGCAATTTGCTATTAGAGATGTCATGGCTTCTCACAGATGAGGTCAAGGTCAGTAATTCTGGTCACTATCTGCATTCCAGCTAGGTTTCTGCTTGTTTCTATTCACCCTGTCACTGCCTGGGACAACTGGGTAGCTGTGCTGTGAAATAACATCGCTTTACCAAAAAAGCCAACTGCACCAGCACTGACAGGAATAATGGAATACTAAAATAATCTGTAAAAACTACATGGCAATGAGAAGCTCTTTATAAGCAGATGATCTTATTATGATAGAGCTGGAATATCAAGCTGCCCTAAACAGCAGTGTGAGGTGTGTATAAAACCTGTGTAATGCAGAATCACTTTGAGCTGAGATCAGAGATAACAAATCTGCACGTGTAGGCTGTCCAAAGCAGTACAGTCCATCCCACAATAAAAAAGGAGAGAAGAGCAATGTTCCCTGTCTCTTCCTGATGGAGCACTTCCCAGCACTGTAGGTGCACATGTTACACATGGAACTGTGGGGTTTGTTCTCCCTTTTTGAGGGCTGTGCTTGGACAGAAAGGGCATCAGATGTAGGGAGAGAGAACTCATTTCTAAAGCTGCACCATGAACGATTTTGTGTGCCTTCCCAAAGGAGAGAAATGAATCTGGGGGCAGTGGAAAGCAGAACAGCTGAAGTTACAAGGAAGGCACTACTGGGACCAGCAAAAAGGGGAATTTGCCTGCAGTTTCCCATCCCTGAGTCTTTCTCAATTGACTGAAAGCTGAGGCAGCAGCTCCATTAGTGTTTTATAGAGTTCACAAATCAATGTGAAATTCCATATGCTTTGCTGAGACACCAGCACAAACGTGTTTAGGAGTATTTATTCACATCTACAGCTGTATGCAAGCACACAGAGAGAGATAGGGGCCCCTCCCCTGCCTCCCATTTGCATGAAGTCAAACAAAATTGATGTGGAATTTGGCAGGGGATGCAGGAGGATTCGCAGAGCCATGCCACTGAACTTGTCAGCTAGAGTATTTCATCCTCTTATTGGAAATCATTATTCTCACTCTCTAGAAATCTTATTTCTGTATTTCGAGTGGTTTGTGAAGCAAATGGAAGTGCACCGGTAAAGCCATTCAGAATACAGAGTGTCATAGCAAAAATGGAATGTATCTTGAGAATTAAACACTGGTATTGAGCTTCTTGCCAGGTTAATCACTCTCCTGCCAGTAGTTGCATCTCATCTTTCCAAACTGTTAACAGAGGTACACTTTCCTCCAGTAATCAAACGTGGAGAACGCAATCTGTTTCAGCTGAAGGAAACTCTCAACTTTCAGTATTCAGAAGTAACTTGTAGTGACCCCCTTGGGTCAATCAACGAAGGGTCAAATTCCCTTTGTTTCACTCTCCCTGTGCTGATCCCAAAAGTGCCTGCCTGGTCATTTCAGCCACTCTGCCTTCCACCCTCTGCTAAAAACTTTAGTGCTTTTCTTTAATACTGCATTAGGATCAGGGAGATAGATGGAAGCAGCAAGGATGGGCAGTGAAATTTAGCCAAACTCACAAAATAGCTGTGTACCTTTACATACCAGACACAAGATGAAAACAAACCTACAAGTTGATACAGGGGACTCCCACTCAGATTTTTCCCAACATCTTTTCAGTCCATTCCCATACGAATTCAGAGGATGGGTTCATCTCCTGGAACACTCCTGAGGAAGCATTTCCATGAGCAGCACACTGATCTTGTAGGGCTGTGCTGCTCCTTGGAAGGCGCTGGATACCCACACAAAGGTGGATTTGTCCTTTGTCACAGGCAGCATCCTGGGTCAAGCTGCTGCCTCATAAACTTTCACCCTCTTACCCTGATGAAAGGCACCTTCATTAATTTAATCACTACTGCAAGCAGCATCTAAAAATAAGTAGCTTGAACATGGAGAAATTTCCCAAATTCTCTATTTCTATTTCTTTTTAATAATGCTCAAGCTTGCTAACAATATGCTGCAGCACAATGGAAAATTGTCATTTGATAAAATAATGTAAAATCTAGCTGGTCTGTCGGAATAAGATAAGGGCTGTTTATCAACAGGAATGAAACGACTGAACTTGGGAATAAGATGGTGGATATCCTTCATTTGCAGGCTGCACAGATGCAATTAGCAACACAAAGAAGGTATTCACCATTTCAAAAATCTTAGTGCATCCGTGCATCTTGCTAAAACTATCTGCAGTGAAAGGTTCTGCCTCAGAATGCTATTAATTTTAAATGCAGAAAACTTAAAATTCATCTCAAGTGGTGTATTCTAAACAGAGTTGATCTGTTTAAATGATGTATATATTCTTGATAGGAGCACACAAATGTATATGCTTGTACCTCCCTGTGATAAGATTTCAGTCATTTTTATTTTCTATTAAATATCTGTGTAATTGACACCAACATTTTTTTATCTCATTTCATTCAGCATGCACAGTCATTTGTAGTTCTATACAAATACCATCTGAAGTGAGAATACAAAATAAAGCCTTTTCTCTTAATGTGAAAATTTAAAAACTCTTTCTATAATTTATTTTCTCATTTCTTTTCTACCAGATTGTACTTGCATTTAGTATCACTTCAGCTGAAGTACAAAGTAAATTTCTCACCCAGAGACTCCATCTTCAGGAGAAATGTCTGTTTCCAAGCTTTGTACAGCCTATTTAACATTTTTCATGTTAAATCTCTCCTAGATGAATCCAGTATATTGCTCAGCAGTTATTGAAATTTATGAACGCGTTTAAGCTTTTTCATACTGCTGTTAACCATTATGATTGCCTCCCTTAAATCTCTCATTTCACAGCTATCACTGCAGCAGGCTGCCTTGGCGACATTCACGAATTTCTCAGATCACATTTTGGGGGAGAGTTTTGCTTCCAGAGCCATTCCTGCACTGTCAGTTTAAATTCTGATCTAAAAATCCCAAAGAGCTGCAAGAGTTACGTGAGGAAAGGTGAGTCTGCTGTCAGGACGCTTGCACTCACTTCCCAGAAATCTGCATTATTTTCCTGGGAATTCTTGACACACACACACATATATCCACACAGAAACAGATAGTGGAGGAAAAATCAGAGAAAACTTGCCACCTAGGTGAAAATGTCTCCCTTTCTCTCCGCAGTGTAGGGGGTGTTTTTACAGCTGGAAAAAGTTGCTTCAAATTGCAACAGAAAAGAGAAACTTGGGTGCAAACTATTCTGTATTCAAGTATGAAAATTCAGGCTTGCCCAGATATCAAGGCTGGAAGAAGAAGGCTGACCTTTCCAAAACAGAAAATCCTAATTTTGCTCTCATTCATGCAGCCAAATCCAAAGCTTATGAAGACACAAACTTAACGGTGAACATAAATTCTTCTCTTCTCCCCATCTCCCCCAGTCATTTGAGCAGGGCAGCAGCCACCCCAGCACACAAATATGTTCTTGTAGCTAATCCTGGAGAGCAAACCCCTCGTCAGCATCTCTCTCTTTTCACAGTGCAGACACACTCAGAGTTCCCAGCGAGAAAACACAGAATTTCTATGCAAAAACTATAGAGAGAGAATCCAGTAGTGATTATTAGTGAATTTTATTTGTTCTAGATGGCTGAGGTGTTTTTCAGCAGGGATATACCCTGTTGATTCTTTCCTGGGGACTTGATTCAGACCTCAGGGCTGGAATAGCTCAGAGCCCAAGAGGGCTCCTCACTTGTGGAGTAAAACACAGCTCTGCTAGAGATGCTAACAGCTCTGAACACACTGGCTTTAGGCATGATTTATAATTCTTCCCAGCCTCACTGCCCCTTGCATTAATGCCTAATTCTTCCTGGTTATAAACGGTGGTGAATCAGCGCTGAAAGAAAAATTAAGCCTCAAATTTATTTTTAAAAAAGTTAAATTACATGCTAACAGGTCTGTCCCGTTAATTGCTAATGATATTAAACCTGCACTATTTTTCATGAGAACATTTTCCATTTTTTCACTTTATGTCACACGTACCTGATAAAAATATTTGGTAGGCGCTGATGTTTAATTAAAACAAGTTTTAACGAGGGATTTTTTTTTCCCCCAGATTCCTTGCAAGGGTGATTATAATTTGCTCCAGCTCATTTAAGCATAGCTCAGTGGGAAGAAGAAGCAAAGACCCTGCAGTGAAAGGACAGAGTGCAGCTGCTCTGCCCTGCCCAGGCTTGGAAAGATGTTCATTCTGTCACTTTTTAAAAGCATGAAGCTTCAGAGGCAAATCAACTGGCAGAAGTGTTTGCTGAATTAGGAAGTTCTGACATTTTTTAACAGTTCACTCTTTTCATAGATGTGGTCATTTGCTGAGGGGCCCTTTCATGAAAAGAAATAATTTACTTAGATGTTATTCCTTTTTGAGGAATCTTTCCTGATCAGGCATTTCTCTTAGCCCTTAAAAATGGAATTAAAAGGTCAGCAAGAATAGGCAGGTGATGTGATGCTTTTAGAAAGTGAACACTCGCTTCAACTCTCAGCAACAATCACAATGAAAGAACAAACTTACCACAACTTCCCACTAGAACATTTATATGGGATAAGTTAAAGCTTCATTAATTGCAAAGTGAAGATCATAATTTTCAGAAGTCATCCACTTGGGGCTGTTTCCTGTGGAAACTGAGGTTTCAAAAATAAACATGGGAAAAAAAAATCCCTCTTGGTAACCACTTAAAAAGTTTTCTAGTTTTTATTTAGTTGTTAAAGATTGCTAAATACAGTCTGCAGACAGGCTCCTGGGGCCCAAATCTACTTTAAATGCATATTTAAATTGAAGTTTTGCTTACATAAATTGGTTTATCAATGATATGGGCTGAATACACTTATTAGAGAAGTCAAATTTCTGAATAGAAAACCTCTTGTAGGAAACCTCTAACCTGCTTGTTAGCTAGCTAGGAGCTATAAACAACATTTGTGATTCTGCTTCAGAAGAATGTTATGTTTTGCAAGATCCTGGCCACCTCCACTTCCTAATCCTCCATTCCTCATACCCAGCATGAGATCATTGATTGCCAGGTAAACTCTTCCACAATTTCACACTGCTGATTCATCAGCCAGAGGATGAACCGAGTGACTGTGTGAGAGTTCTCACACAGTAAACAATGAAAATGGGATTTTATTTATAATAATAACAATAATAGAAGCACAGAAACCTATTGAGCCTTTCCAGTTTAAAATAGCTTGTTTTACTCAACATCAGGAGAGGAAGGAGACTCACTTTACCATGCCAATCACAAACCATAATTTATTACATGCCTGTTTGATTTTCCAAGTTAGTATAATCACATGCTGTTGCTTCTAAATACAATTTAGGGAAAGGCAGGTACCAAAAAATACCCACACGTTCTGATTCATTGGTATGCCGTGCAGCCAAAAACTTGTAGAAGCTGTTAATGATACATGAATTATGTATGCTACAGCTCGATATAACATTTGGTGTGATTTAAACAGCATGAACTTTTAGTGAAAGTCATTTTGATTCTGTGATGTATTACACTTCCAAAACCCTTAGCAGGAGGCGGGGATTGAGTGATGTTCTCTCTGAAAGCTTTTATTTGTTAAGCATACACAATGCAGCTGCAGCTAGACCCTAAATAATGGCAAGGAGCAAAATGGAAGAGCTGATATAAAATTAGGTGGCTGCACAACTCGATTCTGAGGGGGAATGGGAGGCAGGAAAGGGGAAGAAGAGAGGCAGGAATCACCATTCCCCTTTTTCTCTGGAGCAGCTGCACTTCCAGCAGCTACCCCAGCAATACTTTTAATTTCCTCACTGATCACCTGAACGTTTCAATCTCTGCAGCACCGAGCAGCTGGCTCTGAGACCTGCGGCTCAGGAACAGAGCCAGCAATCTCCAGGTGAAAAAGCTATCCAAGGGCTTACAAGGAGGGAAAAGGGGATTTGCCTAAGTACATCACTCGTTTTTAAAAGGTTAGATGCAAGAAATAATAAAAAAAAATGATTAAAACTTCGACCATCTTTATTTTCATTTGCTCTTTAAGATGCCCAAGATTGTCTGGAAATAATTTAAACACATCTGGACATGGCAGCACCCATTTCTGATGCCCAAGGAAAGCTTCAAGCTTTTTCTCACAACCCATTTCTCACATAAGTATCTTCAGCAATCCTTCAGAGGAAACCATTATTAAGATTTACAAAATGTGTCCATGGACAAAGATGATTCTTTACAAGCTCTATTCCTGCCAAGTGTGGGTTTATTGCTGTGGTATTATAAAACAGCCTTTTCAGCACAAATCCCTAAAACAGGGACCCATTTTATTAAACTTTAAATGTTTCAAAGTACAGGAGTTTCTGTCCTTACTGATATTTTGTAATTTCTTTTCAACAGCATTTAGCACTGAGATTAGCATTTGATACCTTGCTTTGTAAGGTATTAAAGAGAAACTTGTCACCTACATGGTAATAGGTACGGGAGCAGCCCAAACCATACTCTGAAAACCTTGTCTTGGAAGCAGCAGGCAGTGACAAAAACCAAGTTCCACCCCTGTTTTATGAGTGGAAACACAAGCAGGCTCACTCAACATCATTTTAAAAAACTTGTAATTTAGCAGAGAAATAACTGAGATCTGTCATGCCACTCACTAGCTTTGAAAAATAATGCACAAAAGCTTAAAGTTACTCATAAAATAGGATCACTGTTTCAGGGCTGAGTTTGAACATACAGAGGGGGTTTCTGACTGAATTAATCCCTCCTTCTGGAGACAGAGGGATAAATGTTATGATTTTCTTGGCAGATATTTCTAAACTTCCTGGAAGCACAATGCCAAACAGCATCAGTCACCTCTCACACCAGCCCCTAACAAGAACAGCCTCTTTTAATCCTGAAAAAAAGCAATAATCAGGCAGATACTGTGGGGTTTGTGTGCTTCAGCAGAACCTCCTAGGAGCTGACCACGGAGTACAATCTGATGCAAACAGCACCTACAATTATCTGTCTACTGAAAATACGATTGTAGTCCCTAGAGATAGAATGGCACAGAACCTTACTCAGTAAAATGAAGTGAAAAAATAATTCAGGTCTAAGCTCCCTGGGGCTGGAAGTGTTTGGTTGTGCTCTGTGGAAAGGACATTTCTCTAATGCCTTAGGTACACACTTCAGAAAATCTGCCAAGATTTTTTTTCCAGACACGCAGAGCATCAATTGAAGGATTAAAATCTGCATACAATTACTTGCTCTACTCACAAAAAGAATTACAGAGAAAGCTTATAAACTCAAATCAATATGAGCACAAGTAGGTGTCAAAGGGAATCAGAGTAGTTGGTTGTAAGTGTTCAAAGAAAATAAAAATTCATCTGAGTGTGTTTATTCTCAGCACACTCTGTAAAGGGTTCAGGCTTCATTTCATGCAAATGCTTGAGGCATATTTGCAAGGAATGGTGTGCTCAGCAAAGGCATAAGAGCTCCTGGTCTGGAGACACAATTATTTCCAATAGCAGAGTTTCTGTTTCTCCACAATCTAATCATCAGAAGATAACAGCTCCTCAGATACAAAGCCCATACTGCTCTTGCCTGCTTCTAGAAAGCAAGAAAAACAACTACTCCTGGAAGAATTTTCAAGATTTCAAAAGCTTTCTTGTGCTGTATCCCCTGTGACACTGTTTATGGACTCTGAATTGAGTTCTGCTGCTTCAATGATGAGTCACTTTCTAAACTGAACTCATCCAAAGAGAATCAAAGCTGTCATTGCTAATATTTTGGTCCTTCCCAAGAGCAAAACAATTGAACAGCAATCCTCAATCCATTACAGACTAGTACACTCTACCTGCTCCTCTGGAAGAACATGCTAATTTAGGCTCTTGGCTGGTTAAATTAATACATTTTTATTCTGACTGTGGAGAAATGGGAAGAAATGATCAGCAACTGCAGCGTTTGCCAGAGTGATTCACACCACACACGTAACTTGGAGTCTTCATTTATTAAAACTCAAACTTGGTCACACTGGCCAGACTTCTTCAAAAATTCACTCAAGTTTGTACTAAAAACCCTGCATTTAAACAGATATGTATCTCTAGATATAGTCATACTATACAGTCATAGATATATAGTCATTAGTATATGTAATGGCTTCAACTTTTTCAGGTTAGCTCATTAAAAATTAACACGTGGAGCTGGAGATTCGTTATCCTGAAAAACATTAGCCTTAAACTTAATTTTAGAGACCCTGTAATAAAAAGTAAATTGAGTGTGTGATTTTTGAAAGGTGTCCTTGTACAGAAAACATTTTTTTTCTCTCCTGAAGGCAGCGGAGCAGAGGGCAAAGACAGCTGGACAGAGATGGTAAGAAAGGGGACATGGTGAGAAAGGTGGCCCATCCAGACTCTGCAAGGTGCAAATCCCAAACCTGTGTTGACAAAAGCAAAAGTCCAACACTGCTACCCTAAAAACAGGAAGAAATTGTTCTTTACCCTTGGACTGCGTGGCTGGATGTACAAATTTCTGTGAATGTCGTTGCCAGTGCAGGGGAATGCTCCAAACTCCTTGGTTGCATATTATTGCCACAGGATTTATCCAGACAGCTGCAGTGCAGTTATGCAACTCATTCCTGCACGTCATCCAGCATGAGACTGAACTCAGAACTCCTTTTGTGCAGGTGTTGATGCTATCAATTCATTCCAGACTGGGATGGGGTCTGTCAAGGTATCCAACACACACAAAAAAAAAAATCACAAAAAAAGAGAATAATACCGAGTATGGCAGCATTCCCCACTAAGCCTCGTGAAAGGAAGGATTTCTTCTTTGTTTTGTCACATCATGGCATTCTAAACATAACATGCTCAGTAACAGGACTTGAGATGCAGCAGAGGAAGGGGCCAAAACCATTAAAAATACAGATATCTCATCTGCTGCAGCATACAAATATAATTACTGCTGTGGTAGGTTAACGTGACAGTAGTTACAACTAGGCAAAAAAAAGAGAAAATTATTTTATTGATTTTCTTTTCCCCTAATACAAACTTTTTTTTGCAAAACCACTCGCTTCAGAAAAAAAAAAAAAAAAAAAGACACTTTCGCTTGCTTTTAAAAGAAGTAAGAATTGGAATTTTGACTTTTTTTCTCCTACATTTTCTTCTTCTTTGTCTTAGTGCAATAAAAATCCTGCAGGAGCTGTGTTTTCTTCCCAGTCTCATTCCCATTCTCCTCCTTCTGTCTCAGCTCTTCCATTTTCAAAGCTTTGCCAGCTTCAATAAGCTAGTGGCAGGAGGCAGAATTTCATTTCTCCTTTGTCCCTAACTTTTCCAAAGCTGGAGAAGTTTTGCAATGTGTGTAGGAGCACAGGGAGGGGAAAAAAAAAAAAAAAGCCTGTCTGAATTGTGTTTTGAAATTCTGTTTCTTTCTTATTTATCTAAAACTGAAGTTGAAAAATATCTGTTAACTCAAAAAAGCATCTGTTGAGCTTTGGGAGGAGGAGAAACATGATGGAAGTAGCAGAGCATTTGCTGCAGGGACAAAGGCAGGGAGAAACCTCATCCAAAGACCAGGAAAAGGCATTTCTTCTTGCTCCTGTCACCAGAGGTACAGATGAACATCACCAGGGTTGTTCCTGAGGGATGCTCGATGCATTGACAACAACCTGGAAGAGCTACTAGATGTGAGACAAGTGTCTGAAATTAGAAAATATAGAAATTCCTGGCAGACAGCCAAAGCTTTTCCTTCTACTGTTTCCTCTACAGTCAGTGGGGAAGGACAAGTTTTGTTATAAGGGTGATCTCAGCTCACCCAGACATCTGTTTAGCTGTTTTAGGAGAGGAGAAACAGGGTTTTGAAGATGTCCCTTCTCTCACTAGGAAATCAAAGCTAAAAGCCTAAGTTGAGATTGTTGGAGTCACCCAGGGTAAATCCTACCCCAAGTGGCAAAATGAAGAGGACACGGTATGGTCCATGTCTTCCTGTCACTGACAGCTGAGTGTTGCCCCCCTGGAGGAAAAAAAGCAAAGGGAATTGAGTTTGCCTGTAGCTCTGTTCTGCATTTCAGTGCTGGCTGTTAATGGGAGGATGGTGCTTTCAGACAGCAGTTCCACTGGGAGATCATCTCAGGGGAAAGGATGGGGGACATGCTTCTTCCTAGGCTTCAGAAAAAATGACTTCTAAGGAAAGAAACTTACTGTATGTACTGGAAATGTAAAGACAGTCAGAAAAGCCAGCTAAAAGCTTTGCTCTCCCTCTTTTCTCTTAAGATTCTTTCCACATCCTCCTTCCCTATTTCATCCTTATAGCAGGCCAAAAACTGAAATAAACCCTGTAAGCCCTAAAATACATCTGCTTTTTTTTTTTTTTTTTTTTAATTGAAGCGTTATCAGAATTAAATTTGTGATTTTTTCAATGCTGTGGAAAACAAACATTTCACTCTTCCCATCACTCTGTTCTCATCAAAGCTGGGGCACAACCTGCATTTCACAGCTGGAGAGGTGTGGGCTGGCAGCAGCTCAGCAGCCTGGGAGCAGCAGGAAAACAAACACTCCAAGAGGGATTCACACAGGAGAACCTGTGCTGCCCAGGTGACTGGGACTGCCCTCACACTGTTGACCCAAAGCTGCCAAACAGAGCAGCAGGTCACAGGAAAAAGCAAGGATTGAAAGCTGAAGAAGCAAAGCTAGCAGGTCTACAGGTGAAAACTGCTCTCGTGCTGTGCCTGGGGCTGAATTACAGAGAGAAAAAAGGCTACAAAGTGCCTGCAAAGTGAGAAAAAGCTCCTCATCCAATTCTAATAGGCTGTGTCTGTGCAAGAAGAACTCAAAGCTTCTTACACCAAGTGAAACAGGACAATCCCAAAGCCCCATGTGCTGTAATGCTGCAGATAATCTGACGAAACCTAAAAACACTGCAACAAATAAAGATCTCTCTGTTAATAAATAGAGTATGAGGGGGACCCAGCCAGGTGTCTGACTTGACAGAGGCTCCCCCAAAAACAGGGTGGGGTGAGCACCCCGTGTCCTGGCAGTCCTGGAAGGACACAAAGCTCACACACAGCCAGGTGACACAGCTTGGTGTCACCCAGAGCTGCACAGTGACCTCCCAGAGCAGCACAAAGCTCACACACAGCCAGGTGACACAGCTTGGTGTCACCCAGAGCTGCACAGTGACCTCCTGGGGCTTCAAGAGAATAGCACTTCCTACAGCATTTTAAGCTCTCCTCTAAGAACCCATCCGCAAAATCCCAGTCTTTTTCCACCTCCTTTTTTTTGTATTTAATCACAGAATGTGTAGGTTGGAAGAGACCTTCAAGATCATCGAGTCCAACCCAGCCCTATCACCTCAACTAGGTCATGGTGTCAAGTACCACATCCAGTTTCCTTTTAAACACATCCAAGGATGGTGACTCCACCACCTCGCCGGGCAGACTATTCCAGTATTTAATCACTCTTTCAGTGAAAAGTACTGCACCCACCCACCTCCTCTCCAGGGAGAGCCACCACACCTGTCCCAAACTCCTCACAGACCCCAGGGACCTGATGCAGGTCACAGCTACCCAGGAAGAACAGATTCTTGTTTCCATAAATACAAGTGAGCAACCAGGTCTTTCAGCAGATGGCCAATTTATCATTCTCCCAAGTAAAGAAGCAGATATCCTTTTCCCAAAGTATCAGGGAAGTAACAGGCTGCACAAAGGGTCTCTCATTTATTTTCTTCTTTACTATGAACTCTTTTCAAGCACAATTGCTCTACAGATGAGAAAGGAGGGAAAAGAGGGACATTCTAGTCTGTTGCAGCAATTAAATGCTGGCAGTAGCTTTCCTCCTGTGATACACGTCCAAAGCATGGTCAGGGGTTTTTTTTGAAAGCAAGAAAGCAGCCTCTGTTGATAACAGCTAGCCATTCTTAATGTCAGAAATTCTGCAAACTGCAGTTGCTAAAGATTTATCCTTTATTCAGATCAAAAGATGCTGACCTAGGGTTTGCTAGTTAGGAGGAAAAAGAGACAAACCTGAAAAAGCCACAGAAAGTTTTGTTTTCATGTAAATGGGCATAAGAATTCTAAGCCTCGGATGATGCACCTCAATTAATCTTGAAGTAAATGCTCAAAAAACCCACAGGAACAAACAGCCTTTAGTAGAGGCTTGTTAGAAGCAGCAAGAGACTCTTCTCACTGCCCCCCTGCCCTCCAGCCCCTCTGTCCTGCTGCTGTCTCTACAGCAATGGGCACAGCAGCCCCACGAGGAGCACAAATGGCTCATGTGGACCAGCAAATCTGCTCGTTTGCCCAAATTACGTGGCTGGGGGGACAAAGCTTTTAAGCACTGACGCACAGAACCTTTCTGTGCTGCTCAACAACATCCCTGAAATGGATTTTTGGCGTGAACACGGCACCTGCCTGAAAAAATAGCTGTTGTGAATAGTGTTTGTGTGTAAGGGCTGCACTAGCCTCCTTCTCACAGGGAACAGATTGTTTATAGATTCATCTTTATTTCCTGTTTAAAGTATGAACATAATGCTAAAAAGGCTATGCAAAGCCAGTTCACCAGAAGAAACAAAAAAAAAAAAAAAAAAAGGGCCCACATTGATAATAATAACTATTTTGTTCCTGAAATTAGGTATTTTGAATGGATCTTGAAGGTCTCTTCCAACCTATATATTCTGTGATTCTGTGTGATTCTGTGATTTGCAGCATATTTCATCAGTGGCTGATGCTGGATTAGTTTTGCACTGCAGTAATTCTGGGTCACAGCAAGGATACACACAATGTAGACAACTCTCAACTTGGATTCAGGAAACAAGATTGATATTCCCATCCCCACCCGAGGCTCAGTATAGGGCTTTGTGTTTTAGGTTTTAATACCGTGCCCTCTGAAAGTACAGAGAGAGAGCATTGCTTTGTAGAAACCATTGTTTTGTAGAAACTGGCAACAAGTCTAATGATTGAGAATGATAGAAAATTGCTCTGAGTTCAAGTTAATTATGTTAATTGGGAAATTTGGGAAAGAAATGTGGTTGCTACCAGAGGGAGAGGAAAATTTAGGATCTGTGGAACAAGAGACTTAGCTGTGGGTCACAAGGGGTTAACTGGAGCTTGCAAAAATGGGGAGCAATAAGAGAAAGAGCTTTCTCATGGCTAAGGCAGCTCCTCTTGTCCCAGAGCACACAGAGTATAATTGCTACTCTGAGTTCCTACACATCAAGTGTGGAGTTTTAACCAAATTTCCCACAGGAGCCCCTCATCACATTGTTCATTTCTGGGCATTCTGAGAGCCCCCAGTGCTCACAGCTGCAGCTGGGTCAGTGCACTGCAGGCTGTCAGCATCTACCACAAGCCAGGGCAGTGTCACATCAAATTAGGCAAACAGAAATGAGCTGCCTTTTTTTTTTTTTTTTTTTTTTTTTTTTTTTTTAAACTCACTCTAAGTCTCAGCTCTTCATCTGGAGAGGGAGAATGCCCACCATCCTGTCACTTAATGGGCATGCTGAGGATTAATTAGCATTCGTGAAACACTCATCTCAAAATGATGAGTACCACAGAAAAGCCCATGAGGAAATCAATACTCCTCTAATCAGAACAAGGTGTGAATAGCATGCAATAAATAAAGGAGAGTAGGAGCCACCTCACAGAGAGGTTTAAATGAAGGGAGACAGGCTGTCCTCTGGATAGGAGCAGCATTTATAGGTAGGAGAGGCAACCAGATGGAGGCAGGAAGCACATTTCAGCTCCTGCAGGTGCCCCTTTGCTCCTGTCTTGGGTTGCAATGCAAGATGTAACCAAAAGTATGAATTCTATTACCAGCTGTTGAAATTGGTTGGGGCAATGTTCTTTATCCCTTCCAGGACCCATCCTCCCTGCAGG
>VZSR01001065.1:3104548-3127447 GCA_013398615.1 Brachypodius melanocephalos | reverse complement strand
TTTTTAATTTTCCTAGTAAAGAACTGCTATTCCTATTCCCACATCTTTGCCTGAGATCCCCTTAATTTCAAACAGCTCTGAGGAAGAGAGTTTACATTCTCCATTCCAAGGGAATCTCTGCCTTTCCCTGGCAGACACCTGTATTTCCAAACCAAGACAGAACCCTTGGCAATGTTCCCGTGTGGATGGGACATTTCCTGTGAATCCTGTAAGGCAGATGGCTGAACTGCCAGCAGCCACAGCTCAGCCCAGGCAGAACCTCACTGAACAGCACCAGCACTGCTGGGCTCTGTCAGGGCTCCACTGCTAATGCCAGAGACTGCAGAGAGCAAAACCGTGTAAGAGCAGCTGGCAAAGGCTTAGTGGTGAAGTAAGAAAAGGATGTGGTCAGTGAGAGGGGGAATCACAGCTTCTGAAGCAGCAGGAGCAGCCTCCAGAGACACCTGCTCTGGAATCAGGAATTGCTTTGCAGCCAGAGGAAGTGGAGGGGTGACAAACTGGGAAGGCACACAGGGGTGATGTGGCAAGTTTGGGACAGCACCGGTGTGTCCCTGATGCTCTCCCTGCTGAATGCAAAGCAGAACCACGGGTGCCAAGTGGAAGCTCAAGCCTGATGAAAGATATTGCCATTGAGAATTTGTTTTCAGTCCATGAGCACACTCAGAGACAACTTGATCTACTTGTGCTGTGCTGACAATAACTGCATTTTGAGAAGGTTTATGTGCTTCTAACACTGGTTTCAATGGAGAGCATTGGCCAGGAGTTGTGGGTAGATGTCCAGACTCCCAGAACACACTCATTTTGGGAGTCAGAGCCAGAACATTATTCTAAGTCCACAATTATGAATAGATTCAGTTCAGACAGAGTATTGTGGCAGTAGTAACTTCATTCTGCAGATGCATGTACTTCTCCAAGAGAAATGCTGAGGATCTGCAGGCAATTTTTTTTTTTTAAATTTCTGATAATCTTAGAAAAGAAACAGACACGTAGAAATGGAGCAACAGAGACACTCCCAGTTACCTCACAGTACAAGAATTCCCTTGTTACTGCTCCTGGTTTCCATTTAGGCTCAAAGACTGCATTTCATGTTTGCTCAAAACCAGAACAGTTGGCTAAAGCCAGGTCACACGGTAATCATGTTAAACAAGCCTTGATTTGTTGTACCTTTGGGCTTAGCCTCTCCTGCATCCAAAGCCCAAAACTTCACCCTCCTCACGCCCATGTGTCTTGTGTTAGCTTGAGTGTATGTAAAAATCCATATGGAATTGACTAATTAGAAGCATATGCTACGTGGGCACGCACAAAGCTAATTACGACACAGAACACATTTCAAAGCATCAAGCTTGAGAACAACCATCATGGGGCCTGCTTTAAAAGTTTGTTACCTTTAAAAAAAGCAACCCAGCTTTTGAATATCTCTGGTACAGAACAGGATTAAGGTTTCTGCATTCCAGGCAAACCCTACAGCGTCTGAAAAGCGTGTTCAGAGTCAGAGCTCAACCCCTACCACACGGAGTAGGTTGAGTGTGAGAATAGAAACCCCAAAGTTCTGTATTTTATCTGCTTCCCAGGCTCCCTGTGTGTGTCTGGGCATTTCACAGGAACTCTCTCACAGCAGAAACAGAAACAGGTTCCAGGTAAAGAGGGAAGACAGTTACACCAGCAGAAGGTGAAGTTCTTATTAGAAGTTGTCAGAATCAGCTGTTGGACACTTCAGAGGTCTGTGGGACTTTGAGGCCACGTTCTTCCACTACAGTAAAATACACCACTGCTCTGCACAAAACCAGTGGCCTCAAAGTGGTCCAAGGAGCAGCCAACTCCTCAACCAGCTCTTAGGAACACTCTGTCTCTTCAAAAGATGAATGGCTGCACAGCTGGTTCTTACACAAGCTGGTGTTATCTTCACAGATGCTGATTTATGAAGAACAAAATAATTACATTTTGATTTAAACTCTGGAGTGCTTCAGGTACTGCAATTCAAGGAAAATGTTTTGGGATGCCACAGAGCTTGCACTATAGTATAGATTCCTGTGTGAGAATCAATTACCATCAGCAGAACAGCAAGTGCCAAGTGCTGTTCAAATGTATTTAACTTGAAAGTTCTATCGGGGATATTATAAAGGAACTCATCTTCAGAGGTCAAACCCTGTAACTCCTGAATTACTTTCCAGTATTTCCGTATATTATATTTTCTTATGTAATATAATATCTTAAATTATACTTTCCAGTATAATTTAGTGGCTTTCTGTTGTTGTCGGCTTTTGTGTCATTTTTGGTTTGTTTATTAGTTTGTTTTTAGCGGGGAAAAAACACAGAGCCTTGCCAAAAGAATAAAGAAACAAAACAGCAATGAAAGGATGACAATAAAAAATGTTAGAAAATCAAATCTAATAATCTATTATTTTCAAAAAACCTCCAGCAAATGTGATGATGATTTTTCATCATCAAAAGGGTGGGTTTCTTGCCCTTGAAACATTTTAAAGTTCTCTGATCTGTGGTTATGTGCTGTTCCCACATCTGCTCAGGCAAAGCCTGGTTCTGGAAGGGCACGTTCTGGTAAAGGGTGTCTGTTGGTTGGGCACTACACCAAAGCTTACAGGACCTGGATTCATCTCTCCAGTCTGCTAAAACTCTTGCAGGACAAGGTTTTGGATTCCACTTTAGACTACACGCTTGAGGAAAAGAAAGCAAAACATTTCTGGCTGAAGTGATCTGGTGAGATGCAGCAGCTTCACAAGAATGCACTCGGAGCTCTGGTGGGTTCCTGCTCAGCCTGTCTCTGCAGCTTCAGCTCCTCTTTGCCCATCCCACAGCTAACAAGCCGTGTTTTATAAAACTAAGGCTCCACTAAACATTTGAAAGTCAAACCAGATTTGTTTTGATGCCTGGATAAACAATTCTGACCGAGTCACGTCACGATCAAAGCCAGATCAATCTGTGGATTGCGACAGCAATGAGGCCAGTCCATAGCAGAACCCAAGTTCCTCTGATACAATTCAATTACTTTGTGCTGCTTTGATAACTTAAAATTAGTCCAAAATAAAGCAGGTGTGGCCAAAATTAAAAGGAGCACTTCTGAGACCCTGATACCAACTTAACTCTATTTTCTTTAGAAGTGACTCTGTGTCACCAGTTAGAGGTTCCCAAAGGCAGGGCAGCATACAAAAGCCATTCTGCTCGAGGCTGAGTGAAACTTGCAGTGCCAACAAACACTGCAAAGGCAGGGGTCACTAACGTGATGTTTCTTATCACACAGCAGGGACCAAACTCTTCTTCCACTCGTGACAATGGAAATCCAAAGAGTGCCACTTCTGGGATTAGTTGGTGTTACATTGCCTAGAGAAAAGGGCAGAGTAGCTGGAGCAATGACGTTCTCTGGTTTTCTCCTGTCTACAACTACCACATTTTTATGCATCCTGACAATGACAGCAGCTGAAGAGGGGGCCAGGTCCTGCTATTTGCTGTTTCACTGTCATCTCAGGAGATCAGAGTGGCGTCAGACTTAATCAGTTAACTCAATCCTCCCCCCATGTTAAATTTAAAGTATTCCCTTAGACGTTCTCTGCATCTTTGTTTTAACCAAAAATGTGTATTCCTCCCTTGGTCTGACTCATCCTGATTTTGGCTGGCATGAGAGTTCATTTTTTTTCCCAGCAGTGAGTACCATGCTGTATTTTGGATTTATTATGAGAATAACGTTGATAAGACACTGATATTTTCAGCTGTTGCTAAGCTGATCTTTCTCTGAGTCAAGGATTTCTCAATTTTCCATGATCTGCCAGGGAGAAAGTGCAGGAGGATGGAGGGAGCATGACCAGGACACCTGACCTGAGCTGCCCAAAGGGACATTCCACCCCACATTCCCAGTGTATAAACTGGGAGGAGCTGGTCACTGCCTGGACAGGCTGGGCATGGCCAGCTGGTGGTGAATGCATCATTTGCCTTACTTAGTTTTTATTCTTCTCTCTTTATGTTGTCTCCCTTTTCATTTATTATTATTATTGTTATTATTGTTATTGTTATTATATTTTAAGTATTAAACTGTTCCTATCTCAACCTTTGGAGTTTCCACTTTTTTTTCAGATTCTCTTCCCCATCCCACTGTAAAGCACATCATAACCTTTATTTCTGTTCATGTCAGCCCTGCAGGAGAAAGAAAAGCAAGTGAACATCTGTGAAAATACCTTCTTGTCTATACCTTCTTGCTGCTGCTGCAGTTGGTGCCAATTCCTCCCTTCCTGGCACTCCACTCAGTGCCCAGCTGGCTCTCCTTCCCAGAGAGCAGTTCACGAGCTGTTTGACAGGGAGGTCATAACGTGCTAGTCTGAATTTATGCAGTTCCTGTCCTGGAGGAAATTAAGGATTCCAAACTGAGAGAAATCCTGCTTATCTCAAGGTGCTGCTCTGACAGCACAAACCCCATGCCCTAGCTGATATCCACTGCTTCAAATTGCCTCTAAAAGTTATAGGCATCTAAAAATAGCCAACTACCTAATCCTTGTGATGTTAACAATGCCCATCAGAAAACAGTTCCTGAGCAATAGCTGTGCTCTGATGGGCTTTTTCTGCCTCCCACCCCTATTCTGAGTGAGCCAGCTCTCCCCTTCATCTTGCTGTGAATACAAGCACGGAAATTAATGCTCAGCTGTGCTGTGTGCTTACAGGTAATGCTGGGCTACAAAATAGGCCACTGGAGATCTGATTCCCTTTGTCACTTCTGCCAAATGAGAAGGCAATCAGTTCCTGGGTTTCTTAAATGCCACCTGTCCTCCATGGCAAAACAACTGTCCTAGAGCAGAGAACAACCCTGTAGATGTAACTGAGAAAATCTCTCATTTTCACTAACAGGACAGGCTCTACACCACAGTTTGACTCAGAGCTCCAAGAGGCAGCTGTTTAGTCTGTATTTTTCCAGTGTCTTGGTGCAAAAGAAGAGACACTCACATGAAAACATTCAGAAATTCAAAATTATTTCAACGCCGAGTCAGCCTCCTCCAGAAAGGAGCTGCTGTGGAACATGGCAATACAGAATGTGTATGGCACTCCAACATAAATTATTCCACCATTTAATGCCCAGCTAGTGGTTTGACTGGAGCAACCTTCAGGTTTATTCTCTGCCTAGAATCACCTGCCCTGCAGCAAAAATCCATTACGAGTGCTGAGAATATCTCATGCTGTAAGATGAAGTGCTCTATTCTACTCGTATTGTGCCTTCTCTTTTCTGCACTCTATCTCATTGCAGATTCCCTGAAAATCTATTCCAGTGTGAGATTCTTAGGGCCCTTTATGGCACTACAATGTTAGCTGCAAATGAAGCCATTCTTTTCTTCTCCTCCCCATCCCCAGCCACTCCAACCCCAGGAGGAACAGACTTTGTGCTGCTTGTCTGTAAGTTTCAACAAAAAAATAATTCACCGTATGAATTATAATTCCTTGAAGCTTGGAGTGAATCCTAAGGGCAAAGTCTATCACCAATAAATGACACATCTGAAAACCTGTCCCAAAAGGATTAAAAACTATCCTGCAATTTTAATCACACCTATGTGTAAAAGTTACTTTTTAACTTCCTTTTTCTGCATAACTGATCTTCACATTTTTATATTCATTGCTAAGGAAGTTTCCAGTGTTTCATTTGCAAAGCTGACAACCACTGCATGTCAAATTGAGAGCTGGCTGCTTTTTAGAATTCACATGATTATACTTGTATTCCAGGATTTTCTTACTCTTTTATTGGCCTCCTCTAATAATATTCTCTCCATACCTGTTCTTGCACTTACCATACAAACTAAGGACAGCTCCTGAATTATTGATGAATCACTTTCTGTTATGAACATGTATGAAACAGTTGTCTAGAAATTATCAGAATACTGTAAATACCAAACAGCCAAGATGCCTTGAGAGCAAAATTACTGCATTAGTCAATTAACACTTGTGAGAGAGCTTAACACAAAAATCCACTGTGAACAACCTACCCCAGCAACACCTTTGTAACACACAATTTGTACTTTATGTCTTTAATACGATATCTAGACTTTGTGTATAAGCTTTCAATTATGTTTACACGGCAGCTTCAGCAGTTTCCCTCCCCTCATCACCAGAAAAAATATATTTCAAAAAAAGAGGTAATTTTAATATTTCTGTCAAAATAGGGGTCATATTCAGTTTCTGCAAAATCTGCACTGTAATGGTGAGAATAAGACACCAGAGGAAGCAATATCATCCACCACCAATGTAGATTAATGTTTGATATTACACTTCCTTTGCCCTTCTGGGCATTGAGAAAAATGTGGGTATTTCTCTGCTCTATAAAATTGCTGAGAGACTAATTGAGCAAGTTTGCCTAAAAGCAAAAGGCCACCTATGATAAATTTGGAAGCAGCAGCCCACTCTTAGAGTATCTACTTTTATTTTAGTGCAAAAAATACACGGGTATAATGGATCAATGGCAAGCAAAAATTTCCTGATCATTAATGAGACATTGGACTACTTAAAAAAAAAAGAAAAAAAAAGGGAAAAAAGGAAAAAAAAGAAAAAAATAAGAAAAAAAAGAAAAGAAAGAAAAAAAAAGAAAAGAAAAAAAAGGGGAAAAAAAAAGGTAGCCTAAACTGTGCTATACACAGAGTTTCTTTTCCAAATTCTTTCACAGGTGAAATCCACTCAACCAGATACTGTGCACTGAAATTTTAAAAACCTCCAGAGTAACAGAAAATGATCACTCCATCCTCCCTCCACAGAAACCCCCTCACCTCACAACAATTAAACAAACAGAGGTCTGCCAAAGGAATATACAGGGGTGGGGGGGAATGACTGAGTATGAAGCTAAAGGATGATAGAAACAGGTAAATTCTAATAGCATTAGGAAAGTATTGCCTCTCCAAAGGGTATCTTCACACATCTACCTGACCTGCACAGAGCACAGCCTAAGATCAGCAACTGAGCACAAGCTATTGGTACAAATATTCTGTTCACAAGAGTTTCCTTAAAATTAAATTCATTTAAATGAAACGAGCAACAGTAGCACAACAGCCAAAAGTACTTCTACCAGAAGAATGAACCAGCATTGGAACCTTAGGATGAACTTTCCATGAGCAGACCTAGATCCAGATTTGATGGTGCAGCTCTTACAGCTGAACTGTGAGTGTGACACCTGAACCATGGTGGGGTAAAAGAAAACCCTTTTCAGCCATCAAACTGTCTTGACCCATTTGTTTCTGCAGACAGGATAGAAGGAACACTCTTTTTTAAAGAGTCCTCTGAAAACTGCTGGTGGTTTCTCGCATCTCTATTAAATGTAAAAAAAAAAAAAGAAAAAAGAAAGAAAAAAGAATAAAAAAGGTCAAAAAAATGTAAGACTGAGAGACAGAGCCAGTAAATCTAAAGGAAATTCAGTTTGAAGAAAGGGTCAGTGGTGCTTTTTGCAGTGCCCCGTTGGAGATATGTGAGAGAGGGGCTTCCATCCTCACAAAACCCTTAGTGTGATTACAGCTTAAGCAGGGGTGAACTGAGCTTTACAGAAAATGGGCAGGTGAAGGTGCTTTTTAAGGTGTCAAAAATGAACAGATATCACAATTTGGGATAATAGTCAATAGGTGAACCAACTTTTATCTGACACAGTTTTAAAAGTGCAAGGGGAAAAGCAGTGATTTTCTACTGAACCTCTACAGAAAAACTAAAAAAAAACCAAAATCCCAAACCAAACTGCCACTGATTTGGTTCATAATGGTCCCAGCAGCAATTCCAACCAAGCCCCTGGCAGCAGGGAATCCTGGCAGCTCTCAGGGCAGCTGTTTCACATTCTCACACAGGGTCTGGAGTGTAAGGTCAGGCTGACACACAGAGAGCACCAGAGACCCAAATCCGCAATTTGTACTTTCCAAATAACCCTTGTATACACATAATTTGTATGTGCAAGGGCAGATTTGCCACACACAGCTGCGTCTCAACGTTTTGCTTTTAGTCTGAGGGTTTTTCAGAAATGAGGACGAGTAATGCCCAAGGTGAGATGCTGGCATTTCAACAAAATATTGATTACCCATCACAGTGTTATTTCCAGCTAATGAGAAGGTCAATTCTGCTGCAGGAAAGAAGATTTGGAGACCTGTTTTGCCTCTGATGACAGAGTGTGTGATGACAGACCAACACAGTTGTGGTATCAGTAATCACAGAAGGGAAAATGTCAAAGTTAAAAATTAGTATATTTGGTCTTGTTTCTGAATATAGGAATATTAGAAAATCTGAAGTCTGCCCTAGTGTCTTGTGAAAGGAAGATTATTCTTAATATTAGTGTTTATTAGTAATATTCCTAAAAATAATGTTTATTTCTCACCATCCTGGTTACATTAACCTCTCAAGTCCCTTAGTAGTCTCAATTTTTACAAATTTTTACAAATAAAGTCAATTAGCAAGGTGTATTTCTTAGGATAAGTAATGCACTGCTCACGCAGCATTCATTCGAGACATAAACCCTCAGTGCATGTGCATTAAAAAATTCCAGTTCATCCAAATCACTGAGTGCTCCCAGCAGCTGCAGGTAATGGGGGGAATATCTGCAATTATTCACCAGCACACAGCCTCAACAGGCTTCTGGACAAATATGAACAAAATCCACTCAAGCTTTTATCCAGCTGGAAACCACCAATATTTGAGTCAAGCTATAACCTTTTAATTAGCTCAGAGTCATCTTTGATTCACCAGATACAGACCCCAATTTGAGGTTAAGTTTCTTCATGGTTCACAGGAAAAGCAGTTTTTCTCCCAGCTAGAAAAAAACCCAGAAGTTCATAGAATTTATATCTTTAATAATTCCAATTTAAGCGTTTTTGGTTCATGGGATGGAAAATAGGTATGGAGCCTATGTGGTTCCATTTCAGAGAAGTTTAGTAAATGGAAAATCAGAGGGCACTTCAAATCAGAAGTCTGGTGGCTCAAGTGCCCACCCACACTCTGCCCTGATTCTCAGTGCAGGAGAAGATACAGAGAGACACGGTGGAGCAGCTTTACCACAGTCTGCAAAACCAGATGTGAACAGCCCAAAATCCCTGCTGTGGACAGCACTGGAAGAGACCAGACATGCAAGGCAGCTTCCAGAACCTCTGTTCCATCACTACTTAAAAACCCAACAAAGCAATAGGAATTATTTTAATTTATAAGGGTGTTGTTAGCAGAATTTTGATAGAAACAGTACCTGTAAAGTGTTCTATGGATATGTCTACTTACACGTACGTGCGTTTGCATACATCCCTTCTGCACTCTCAAGATACTCAACCTGGCTTTTCTGTAATTACCAAGGATTGTAGCTAATTGTAGAATAGGTCTGCAATATGAAGTACTGTCTCTATAATTCCTCTTGGCTAAACTTTCTCCCATCATGTTGCACATGGATGGTGAAGCCATTCTGACTGTCAGGGTGGATCCAGTCACCTGTGTATCCAACTACCTCCACAGATGGGAGCTCTACTACTTCATCCATTTCTGTTTTCTCTTCCAGTGCACTTATGACAGGCATAAAAACTGCAGGATGAAGTTTAGGTGCTGAGAAGCTGAAGAAAATCCAGGAATAAATGTCTTTCAAGAGACTTCAGCTCTGCAGCATTGCAATAGCGCAGGGACCAAACAGGAGCTGGACTTTACACCCAAGCCCTTGGTAGCACTTCAAAATCACATTTTTACAACTGAGGAATCTGAGTGGACGTTCACATAAATGCTGCTTTGCTTCCTAGCTAATTGGCAGTCAGGTAACAGGAGGAAAGGTTTTGTCTGGCCAAACCCTAAGGCACAACACTGTCCTAATGTACAAGGAGCAGAGTTATCCCAATGGGAAACAGTTTTACTACTTGAAATATTTCAAGAGTCAATCTCAATCAGTCAGCTGCAAAGTTGACAATTACCAGGGAATAACTGAGTGTATGAATCACCCACATTTGAGGGCCTTCCTTACCATTTCATCCTAAAAACTGCAAACTGAACAAAATATTCTTCGAAAAATCCTATTAAACCTGTGAGATTTTTGTGCAAACTGGGATCATCATAAGCACAAATGCAGGATAAATCTCTACAAGCATTCGTGGGTAATTGGACACAGAGAACGGAGCTAAGCATGACCACAGGGATGATGACAGGATTCACATCCGAGTCTGATGGATTTTTAAAGCAGCGCTGGTGTAAAGCAGGTGTCCACTAGGTTTTGCTCACCTGGACCCCAGCATTGCAGAACTGGAGGGACACGATGTCACAGCTTGCATCCCTCCAGAGGAATGTCACACTGAAATATATCTATGCACGCTTTTTAAACTGCATGACTACCTTTCTGTTGGGATATTATCAGGATCACTGGGAGACGTCTTAAAACATGATTTATTGCCTCCATCTCGTGAAGGGTGAGAACGTCTTCGCTGCATATGCCAGGAGTTTGTGGTCAGTGGTCACAAGACCACAGGTTACAGGGGTTTTAAAAAGTTTATTAGACAATAATCTACTCCAGCAGATGCCTCTCCCCTGCTGCCTCCTGTAAAAACATAACCTTATATGGAACAACTTCATTAACATGCAAACTCCCATGAACCTTTGCTACTCGCCACAACTACAAAGGGGTTTCCAAGGAAGGCAGGGGGGTCTGGAGAGCCCTGTGGGAGTCGGCCAAGCTGAATCAACTCTAAACCTCAGGCTGTGGGAAACCCATCCCCATGATATTGTCATGTTTTCCTCAGTTCCAGCTCTTCACTTGGTTACCCCCACGGGGTTCTCCTGGGTACTTGGGGCACTGTCCCTGTTTTCTTTTATCCATTATTAAAGTGTTGCCACACCTATTGTTTTTGCTTTCACACCAATGGCTAATTAAACTGTGTCACATATCCTGCCGCAATGCAGACTTTTTTTGTCCCATCATAAAATCACACAAACTTACTTGCTGCACCTTAAAACTTTTTACTATTTCTATAACTATGTCTATATCCACACTTTAATGCTTTAGAACTTTCCACTACCTAGCTTAATATTCTTCTATCTATATTACAAACCCACGTTCTTTCTTATGGTCTCTAAAGCAGGTAGCCTTTTCCAAGGTCTCAAGTCAAACCCTGTATTCATTTTTATATTTGGGCCTGCATGCACGAGATTTTGGGGATTTTCTGTGCCTGGAATTCCCACACCTTTCTACGTAGTGCTTCCTCTGCATATTTTTATGTCAGATTAAGGGATTTTTCTCTGCATTTTGCATTATTATTGAATGGATTTAATCTGCTGTTCTGTTGCTCTAACAGGTAACACCCGGATTATTTTTTTTTCAGTCTCCAGACCACCAAAGCATCTTCAAGACACAGAACAAATTTATTCTGCTCGGGAAGCAAAGGTTAAGAGACTCCCCATTGATCAGAAAGTTCCTTTTATTAATCACTAAAGGATCACCTGATTGAGCACAGCTCTATCAATGGCAACACTCTGAGCACCTTTCTAAAGACTAGAAAGGCTTGGAAAATTAGCCAAGGCTGATGGGCTCTCTTAAAGAAAAGAAATTTTGTGAATAGCTGACTCACAGCTGTGGCACCTCTACTTGAGAATAATTATGTGGGAAATCACTGCTTTTCTAGTAACTCCTCATGATAATCCAATGTATTGAATGATTTTGAGCCCACTTGAAAATACCTTACAGGGTCTCAGGCGGGTAAATGGTTCAACACAGAACATTACGTTTTCTAATAAAAAAGTATCACTCTTCATATAAAGATCATCTGAATAAATTCTTTTCTTTTGTTGCACTCAAAACTCAAGGCCTAATTCTGGAGCATGTAAGGATATATTAAATAATTAGTACCGAATGCTGACATTGTGCAATAAATCCTCTGGTAACTTTTAGAAATAAACTTTCACCAAGCAGGTATTTTTGTGGCTTCTTCTTTGTTTTTTTTTTTTTTTTAACCAGTTGCTTTAAAAAATCCCCATCATATGTCTTGCCAAATGATAAATGAACACCTCTGAAGAGAGGAAAGACTGACAGCCAAAACAAGCTGTGCTTTAGGGAAATTAACTGACTGGATACTTGTTTTGATCAGCCCCATCAGTAAGGCCCTCTGAATACTTAAAAACATGCCTGAAAAAGGATTAAAATCTGAAATTCTTGTAAAAGACAGCCCTGCAACTGTGTGTAAGTGATAGACATACAGACGTTCTCCATCAGGAATTTCAGAGCTCAGGGCTCTTGGGTATAGAAAGAGAACACAAAAGTACATCATATTTTTAAGACACCTTAATAAAATACTTAAGTAACTCTGCTACGAAATCAAAAGGAAGTTATTTTCTCTTTTCTGGTAGAAAATTCTTTACTTTTGAAGGCATTGTGGAAAATGACTACAATTTGACAGTAGAAACCTTCCTGTGAAGCTGTATTCTCCTTCCCACAGATGTAAAATCTCTACTGCTCTTCACACAATTTTACCTAGGAAAAAGTGGTGTGATCTTTCCATGCAAATGAATATTTGAGAGCATGGCTATAACTGGAGTTTTATCAATTTACATCAGCAAAATATACTTCTCTCTCTAATGATCCCCAGAAAAGACAGCTGTGACCTTTTTAATTGCCAGAACAAACCCTGTGGGACTCTGCTGCTAAATTGCTAGTAAGAAATGATCACTTTTAATAAATAACTAACCACTTCCATTCCAACCCAACCTTTTTCAGCACTGGGCTTCAGCATCCAGGCAGGAAGAAGCCTGGGTGGCACCTGACCAGGAAATTGAGACTGAAAATTAAGCTGCAAAGTCACAAAGACAGAAACAATTGAAGTGGGTGACTCCAAACTGTTCTGCTCTGCTTCCCACTATGAGAAGCCCTCTGTAAGCTCACAGTTTGCTAAACTTCTTAAATCATTCCCCTTGTGCTTTTTTTAAATCAGTTCTTCTTCACATTTGTAAATGTTGCCCACAATTCCTTGCCAGTGAAGAATACACACTTGCATATAATTAAGATCTAATCGCTCAAAGACATAAACCAAGAATTAATTTCACTGGCATACACATTTCAACAGCAACAGGCAGCTCCAAGTAACCTTTGGGATCCCCTTTACTGATCTGTATGCAAACATGGTCACAAAACCTTGGCATCTAGAAAAGCAGAACAGATGGGAACCACATCCAGATTAAGTGATTTCAAGGAATGCTGGCACGGATCTAAGAACTAAGCACAGATCTTGCAAGTCCCAAATGCACAACTTTTCCACAAGATCATTTATTCTCCGTCAACAGAAACTTCTGTGTGAAGCAAACCCAAAAAATAGAAGGCAGATATCAGCCTGCAACTCAGGTCCTGGACAACAAATACAAGTTGTGATTTTATGTCTTCAAATAAAATATTAATTCCACAGGTTATTTAAAGCTAACCCAAACGCTTAGGGAAGCACTAGTAAAGCAATTACTGGGTTACAGAAATAGCTCATTAAGTAACTGTACTGCAAAAACTGTGGTTGAACCACACCTGCACAATTTCTCTCTGGACCATTTTCTACTCTGAGCTGATGTGTCACCAAAAATTCCTGAAGTTTTGGGAAGTTTAGTATCTCAGCTGCAATTCAAGCTTCCACAGCATCCGTCTTGTAAAATTGACATCTCTCTGTGTTTGCATCCAGATCACAGGTAGCCTTGTTCAGTAAAGTCAGGCCACCTAGATCTGCCGTCTGATTCCGTGGTAAAAATCATCAAGGTGCTGCAGGTCAGCCCATGGCTGCTCTTCCCTCCCACTCAGCTCCTGCACAAGGTGAGATGAGCAGACACATGTTGATTAAAAGAAGTTGATCTTGAGACTACTTGACAGGTATTTTTCATTTCTGATATCTTGTCCATCTGCTGCAGAGCCTGGTTCTGCCACTCTTACTCCTACTGAGTTTCTTTTTCTGTAGAACAATCCCACCTATTTCAATGAGATTGTTTGCATAATAAAATATTACTCAGTGAGAAAAAGCCCAAAACATATCTGAGCACATAAAGGTTCTTGTATCTGTCAAAACATTTTTCAACAACTCATTTTTGTGGGTTTGGGAGCAATGGTCACCCAAGGCATGTAAACCACCCGGTAACAAACCATTCCCTGCTGTTCATTACTAGACACATCTACTTCCAGCAGCAGAAACACAGTGCCACAGAGCACTGGGCCATTAGAGAATAAGGCCAGCCCTTTAAACATTTTGAATTTGACTAATTCTTCCACTGAGGCCTTTCTTAAAGACTCCTTTTCTATTAATGTGTTTAAACTATTAAAAAAAAATAAACTAATACAGGGAAAAAAATCTATGGATTAATGTTAAGCCCCTTTTTTCTGCTATTATGATTAAATCTTCCTTTCCCTCCCATATTTTGCAGGCAGCCTTGCAATTTTTTTTTTTGCCTGTGCAGTCCTGTTTGAGAGCTTCTTTAATTTTCCTTGTGGCACAGAGCAGCACACGCAGGGCACAGAGCCAGGGCAGTAGCAGCACACTGGAGGGAGACAACTGTCTCCTTCATGCACACACTGATGTATGCCTGCACACATTTTATTGATGCCATCAGTGCTCTGTGCACTCAAATCACTGCCTGTGCAAAGGTGGAACAAGGGAAAGCAGCAAGACACGTGCAGTGAGAGAGCTGAATTACACAAATGCAGTAGCTTAAAGTACTCCCCTCCCTTAAGATACTCACTTTCAGCTTGGAGTGATAAGAATGTGTTGAACAATTGGTGTGGTTTCCTAGCAGAGCTCAAATGATTTTACATTGTGCGTCTACGGCCCCATAAAGTCTTCCTGAAGTTTTTACAGTGTTTATATGAATATTTAACGTGCAGCAACGGAACACTCTTTTACAACTTTCCTCCTTGACTTAGTGCTTGCTGTTTTATTTTGGCCACTATATTGCCGGCAGTTTTTATTTGCATAAAGTTGCTTCACTAAAGAAATAAAGACGTATTTCAACTGAAACAACCTGGAGTAAGAATAATTTTTTCCCTTTCTTCAGCCTTGTTTCCTTAAAAAAAAAAAAAAAAAAGAAAATCTTAAATTTCTTGAAAACAGGAGCAAAGAAAAAGACAGATTCCTGGTAGGAAACAAGCCTTGTAGGAAGCACTTTAGGTAAATATACTTCAGGGCTACCTTTCATATTGAAAGTTTAAGTAATTATCATGTAATGAATACATACAATATAATGAATTATTAGGTATCTAAACTGATTCTTAAACTTTAGTGACAATGTTGCTAATAATTATCTGTGCAACATTATACTTATCTGCTGCATCCAGATATAATTTTACTACCCTCAAGAAAAAGGCAGCTATCAGATTTCACCTTCCTGAAGGGGCAGGATTTGGACACAACTGATTCATTAAGTCCCAATACTTATGACTTGGACTGAAGTAAGCCCTCTATTAATAACAGAAATTAAATCCTTCAAAAGTTTAAGACTCTTAAATTGTTTGTTATTTGCGTGGGTTTCTTTACATTTCTCCACATTTATCTATTTTACTCCTCTCACCTTGACCTATTATTTCCAACAGCATGGAAATCAAGCTTAAACTCATAGTGGCACATACTGCATAAGCCCAACATGGAAGATTTTACGTCTCCAGATAAAAAGAAATCCCCAAATCTACAGGCTGTCATCCACAAACAGTTCTGATAACAATGACATGCAAGGGCAAACACGCCGTGGCAGGAAGGGTCTAGACTATTATCCCTCTAGCATTGTTGCAAGCAGGAATAGCATGAAATGATCCTAAGACAGCACCCTTGACTTGGGCACACAAGCAGGAGCAGGTTAAGGAGAAGGAAGGCACCCCCATCTTCCTCTCTTCCCCCTCTGCTTTCAGGACATCTGTCTCTGAGGATTGACAGTTTCTCTAAAAATGTAAACCATTTACTTCAATGCTCTTCCTGAGGAGGACTTTCCCAAGTCTACAAATGTTCGTTGAAACACAAGCTGGAAAGAGCCACCCCCTCTTGATTCATTTGTGCATTCCATGACAACCTCTGGACCAAAATCCTGCCCCTTTCTCCCTGTATCGCCTGTGTCATGGTGTCCCTTTCAGAGGCTGGTCTCATCTTTTGAGAGAATTGCTTTTCCATGACCAGTGCTGAGTTTCTGGAGGGCTTGGCAGATATTAAATACCATCCTCTCCATACCCTCTTTGCTTGCCACTAATTTGAAACATCTGATTCTTCCCAACATCAGACATGAAGATATGCTTCATGTGCTTCAGATAGGAAGCACCACAGAAAGAAGCATAAGGAAAAAAGATGAGAAATATAAAACTACTCTGTAATAATACTATGAAGAATGTATTTAAACCCACATATAACTCTGTCTTGCTGGTGTACCACAAACTCACTTTTTCTCCTGTTATTTCATCATTTACCTCAGATTAGAGAGAGTCTTCCTGAGAGAGGCAATGAGGTGTTCCCAGAGTGCAGCTCTCCAGTTCACCTTGCTTCAATGTCACCAGGTACAAAACCCTCAAGAAAGCTGAATCTGTGCAGAAGATGGAAAGGGAGAGTTCAGCTTAACTGCATTACTCTTTTATACTTTGGAAATGATTTATGGATTTGCTGGAACTGTTTACAGAAATGCTTAACTGTAAGCAAGTATTAAAGGATCTTAAGAAAGTTCCAAATTCTAACTGATCAGAAATCCAAATATTAATCCTGTGGTAAGGACAGAAATAATGCTGTGGAATTCAGTGGGTTTAATTTTAACCCACTGATTTTGAAAGCATGAAAGACACTCCCAGGCAAGAGGATGTAGCACATCACTGTCCTAAACCAGGGACCTTTTTAATTAGCTGTAGCCAGGGATAGAGGAGAGGAAATGAACTTGACCAATGCACCAGGTGATGGAGAGCCCACCCTCCAGGAGTGTTCAGAATGTCACTAGCTGAACTGTCCCAAATAGCAGCTAAAGACCATCCAGAGTTTTTTGAAGCCAAAATACAAGCAAAAATACAGGTCATTCTGGTAATTCCTGTCTGCGTTAGGCCACTGGGTAGATGATCCTACTGACAAACCTTCCTCCTCCTGCTCATAAATGACAAGATAATCTGAAACAAAAGAGGTTTGACAGTCTTGTAACATCAATTACACATGAAAAATACATCGCTGCAACTGCTTCTCCTTATGAAATGCATTATTAACACCGCTGGCATGTTCACTGCAACACAGTGGAGAAATAATTTAATAAGACCGATTGAGGCAAGAAAAAAAAGTCTGTCTTACAAGAAGAAGTTAAAGGTTGCCGCTCTGATTTGCTGCTCAAAATGTTTGAGATGATGTCAAATGAGTTCTAGCTTTTGTACATGAATACTATTGCTCTGCAGAACCCAGATATTGATATAAATTTAGCTTCAGGCACAGCTACCCAAAGGTACAGTAGGAGATTGTGATCATCATATAATAGGAAATAAAGCTGAATTAAAAGCTGGCCCAATGCATTTTAATATTGATATGTAATAACAAAGCACCCATGGGATTTACCAAAGAGGAGAAGTCCTATATATAGGACTTTTATATATAGGGAAAGTGCTAGAAGAAATCTGTGCAGTATTTATGAACTGATCACTCAACATCTCATCACCAATGATTACCACAGGTGTACTAAAGCCAACAAGAACCTGCTGCCCTCCTGCACTACAGGAACTCGGTCATGCACTAGAGCTCGCACTGACAGTGGCAAAAAGCAGCGACTTTACCAACTGATAATAAAACAGGTGGCAGAGCCAACTCTGAAAGGTTTCCAATGGTGAAACACAGCACACTGCACCAGCCTGCTGTGGGGGCACTCCCAGCTGCTGGGGTTCTACCCAAAGACCCCCCAGTTTGAGTGCTGAGAGAGGAGTAGGATGATAGGCGCAAGGTCAGCAGGAGGCACCAAGCCAACCCTGATCTGGGATGATTCAGCACCCCCACACAGGGGAAACCATTCTGACATTTCCAGGTGTCTTTCAGAGCTTGAAGGACTGAAATACTGATGGGCACTCTTTGTCTCCTACAGTATTCAGGATCATTCCCCTTCCCTAAACAGCCCAGCATTTTAGAGATGCCTGCCGTGCTCTCCCGGCTTGCCCTGCCCATGAAGCAAAGGAACCTTGGCTGTGAGAAATGGATTTCTGGAGGATTCACAAAGACCATTTCCATGGGAAACTAAACTCACAGCCCCAAAAGCCTGATGTCAGTTTGTAGGAGGCATTTGGCACTCCAAGGGCAGCCAGGTTTGCGACTTGCATTTGGGAGAACTCCAGCTACATTCGGAATTGTAGCAGCCAGAAACCCAGCGACAGGCACAGAAAGGGCATTAGATGGTGGCCTTTTTCCATGGCAAACTAAACTCACTCCCCACCAGGTGCCTGATGTCAGGTGGTAGGAGGTGTTCAGCTCTCCAAGAGAACCCAGGCCTCCAACTTGTGGCAGCTTGCATCTGGAAGAAATCCTGCTGCATTCGAAATCAGAGCGCGCAGAAGCCCAGTGCCAGGCACAGGGTAAGCGTTAGATACAAAAAGTGCCGACTTCCTTGAGAAAGTAAACTCTGCCCCCCACATGCCAGACGTCGATTTGTAGCAGGCATTAAGCACTCCAACAGCAGCCAGGTTTACAACTTGTGGCAGCTTGCATCTGGTGGAAACCCTGCTCCGTTCAGAAACGTAGCTGAAAGAAGCCCAGTGGAGGGCACGGGGCGGGTCTAAGACACGAACGGTGGCCTTTTTCCATGGCAAACTAAAGTCACACCCCCAGGTGCCTGGTGTCAGTTTCTAACACCATTTAGCACTCCAAGGCCAGCCAGGCTTCCAACTTGTGGCAGGTCTCATCTAGGAGAAATCCTAGTTTGTTCAGAATAGTAGAAGGCACAAGCCCAGTGACAGGCATGGGTTAGGGTTAGGGCCTTAGACACAAACAGCGGTCCTTTTCCATGACAAAGTAAACTGGCAAACCCATGTATCTGATGTTTGTGTGTAAGAGGCGTTTGGCACTCCAAGGGCAGCCAGATTTCAAACTTGTGGCAGCTTGCACGTGGGAGAAATCCTGCTCTGTTCTGAATGCATGAGGGTTCGGCTTAAGGCTAGGGTTAGGGTTAGGGCTTGGACACGAACGATGGCCCTTGTCCATGACAAACTAAACTCACCGCCCCAGGTGCCTGATGTCAGTTTGTAGCAGGTGTATGGCCCTCCAAGGGCAGCCATGTTTCAAACTTGTGGCATCTTGCATGTGGGAGAAGTCCTCCTCCGTTCAGAAAGGGTTAGGATTAGCATTAGGGCCTTAGACACACACGGTGGCTGTTTTCGGTGTGAAATGAAAGTCACCCCCCCAGGTGCTGATGTCAGTTTGTAGGAGGCGTTTTGCACTACAAGGCCAGCCAGGTTTCACGGTTGTTTCAGCTTGCATGAGGGAGAAATCCTGCTTTTTTTGAAATGCATTGGGTTTGGGGTTAGGATTAGGGGTAGGGTTAAGGTTACGGCTTGGACACAAACGATGGCCCTTTTCCATGGCAAACCAAACTCACATCCCCGGCTGGCTTATGCCAGTTATTAGCAGGCATTTAGCTCACCAAGGCCAGCCAGGTTTCAAACTTGTGGCAGCTTGCATCTGGGAGAAATCCTGCTCAGTTGGGAATGGTAGCAGACAGATTCCTAGTGGCAGGCACAGGTTAGGGTTAGGGCCTTAGGCACTAACAGTGGCTCTTTTCCGTGGCAAACTAAAGTCTCCCCTCCATGTGCCTAATGTCAATCTGTAGCAGGCATTTGGCACTTCAAGGGCAGCCAGGTTTCAAACTCGTGGCAGCTTGCATGTGGGAGAAATCCTGCTCCATTTGGAATGGGTTAGGGTTAGGCTTAGGGTTACGGGTTTAGGCTTGAACGGTGGCCCTTTTCCGTGGCAAACTAAAGTCACCTCCCCAGGCGCCTGATGTCAGTTTGTAGGAGGCATTTGGCACTCCAAGGGCAGCCAGTTCTCAAACTTGTGGCAGCTTGCATCTGAGCAAAGTCCTGCTCTGTTTGGAATTGCCGCGTGCAGAAGTTTAATGGCAAGCACAGGGCGGGTCATAGACGCCAACGGTGGCACTTTTCCGTGGCAACGTAAAGTCACCACCACAGGCCTGGGTTGCCACAGGTTCATTCCACAGGCCTTGTTTGTTTCTTTTGATTTTCAATGCGTTTCATGATCACATGTAGAGGATGAGTGGGGAGGCCAATAGCTTATTAGTGAGAGAAAGGTCTAAAGTACTCATTAGCAGAATATTAACAAAGTTTTAAGTGGTTCCTTTAGCTGTAAAAGCCTCACCCCCCCTTACTTCCTGCACATGCTTACAGCCTTCAGTCTTGCAGAGATGCACGTCTTGCACCCATTAACAGTTCAGTGATTTCTCTGTCCAACTGCCTTCAGAGACAGGGAAAGAGTGTGGAGCAGTCTCAGCATCTGTTATCCCTTCTGCCAAATTCCTGCAGCATGGCAAGCAGATGGGAGTGATGCCATTTATCCTGAAGAGTGAAACACCTTTTGAGTGAGACTTTTCATTAAGGACAAAATCCTGGAACCTCAGGCTCAGCTCTCCCTCTGTGCTTTGTGCGGGGCTTCTTTTTGTGGTTTTGTTTGTTCGTTTGGGTTTTTGTTGTTTTGGGGTTTTGTTTGGGTTTTTTGGGGGTTTTGTTGACTGTCAAATACATTTTGATTAGAGACACTGCAGAGTGGAGAGTTAATTTAATAGGGGGAATATAATTGTTTTATTCTTGTAAGATGAGAAGGAACAGGAGAAATCAAGGGCATATGGTGAACAGTAAACTCCAACATTATTCTTTGATAGAGATACTGATGTTTACATTTCGCTTTAGCCACGTGCTTTCAGCTTTCCTCATCCATTTCACATGTTAGCACAGGTGAAAATATTTAATTAGTGTTAACAGAGTTGCCATAATTTTAAATGTGATTAAACATTTGGGGCACACTATTCAAACTGCATTATAATGTGCATACAGTAGTGAAATGCAGAGCCACCTTTGGGCACCTGAACAGAACTGTTCCCTCAGCTTGTCCCTGTAATCAGGTAAGTATGTGTGCAACGGCAAGAAAAAGCTCAGAAGTCGTGGCACTTCCTTCAGGAGTCTGTCTTTACAAATCTAATATTTAGACACATTATGAAATTTCAAATCATACAGATTTAATCCAGCCGGGTTTCTTTATGCATTAAGTAAAGGCATTAGCCTCAGTTATTTGCGGAGGAATTTCATGCACATCTTCACATACTTGCAAAACTTTGCCTTGTGCTCCAAGTAACTTCATCCATGTCTATATCTGGGCAAACCATTTGCTGAGGTATTTTCTGCCATGTGTGAATGTTGTCTGCAGTTTATATGCCAGATGTGTATTGGCAGCATACATGCTACAAAAAACAAGGATCCAGAACTGTAATAGTAATCCCTGTACTGCAAATTGAGAATACCTCTGCAACCTACTATCTAATAATGTAAATTAGTTTGCTAAATAAATGCATTGTTTATAAATAAAGAACAAAATAGTGACTTGCTGTAAACATGGGTCTGCAGAAAGCCATTTTCACAAGTTGGGGAATTCAGTTGATCCTAGCTGGTCTGTCCTGGTGACATTTAAGTTATTCTCCCATGACTTGAGTATTCCAGTTGCCTTACAGCCTACTTTGTGTCATTTAACCTTGGCTGACTTGTGGAGGATCTCAAAACCACTGTTTTAGTATTGGATTTTTCATGATACCACCAGTGAATCAATTCCCTCTCTTGGTCAGTGTAGGGGGCGAGGGGCCAGCACTGTGTAACCCCAATTTAGTACGGTCTCAGAGAAAGAGGAAGCTCTGAAACTGTGATTTAGTTCATGCAGCAAGATGCATGTATATATATCTAGGATGGGGTGTGGTGAGAAATCCTTTGAATGTTCAAGTTGTGTGGGAGGTATGCACACAAATCCACTTAACAGTCAAGTTACTGTGGGGAATATTCTTCCCACAGAGTATATTGGAATAATAGAGGAAGTGTATTTGACAAGAGCCTAAGAGCTGCTAATAAAAGCCTAACCCAGAGACCCGATAGGCGAGTCAGCTCATGCTGAGCCCTGCGATCCTGTGGCTAAACTAACCTGCTATCAACTGTGGTCTAAATTTACCTTTGATATCTTTATATTTCCCCTATCTGTGACTACAGCAGACATTCCCTAAGGCTGCACTTATGCTGGAGGGGCCCCCTCATGAGTTCACATGAAACTTTGCTAATGAGTCCTGGAGAGCCTCACATTCCTCCTCCAGGAGCTGCTGGCTCTTGGGAGATGTCAAAGGTCTGACTGAAGTGAGGCTGAAAAGCAAATACGCTGTCCTAAGGATCAAAGTAACTCTTTCTCTATCCCAGGGACCAGCTCAAGCATGACCAGAGTCTTCCTAATCCTCAGTTTCTGTAATCAGGGCACCATCACAGTCTTTGTTTGCCTAAACACCAAGACTCCTAGTTCCCAGCTGTAAGAGCTGTCGAGGTGGAGCTGCAGCCAGAAATGTGCTCCCAACGTGGGAATTGCTCTCTGTGTCTTTGTAGACTAAAGCTGTGGGAGGTGCTACCCATGGACCTGAGGGAATTAGGGATGCAGTAGATCGAGCCCTTCCTGCCCTAGGTGCAGTCCTGTTGCTGGGAGTGACAGGATTCTTTCTTAGAGACTTTTTCTTTTGTCCCATACCTTAAATTAGAAGTCCTTTTTGGGAGTTCTGTAGTCTGCTCACAGGCTCAAAAGAGAAGTTCATTCCCCCATTCTCATTTTTCAGGAGTAAGAATCCATAGTTCAGGTTGCTGTAGCACAGCCTGTCCTGGGGCACGTCACTGAAATCACAGCAATATATAGCACCCCTGGGGAACCAGCTTCCACATCACCCAACAAGACACATTTTAGGATTTGTGGA
>VZSR01001065.1:3076236-3104448 GCA_013398615.1 Brachypodius melanocephalos | reverse complement strand
GCGGTGTTTGATAAGCCATTAACAGAAGATGGTGATAGAATATTTTTGTGCTAATCCTATACTACAACGCAGGACAATTAATCATAGTTTTCAATCTCTCATAGTCCTACTCTGTCCACCACCACTAACCTATGCTACTTGTGTTCGTAATGTGCTTAAAACTGCTTTTCATTGTATTGGAATTTAAGAAGCTACTCATAAAAGCATTTTTAAATTGTGATCCGATTCCTTGAAGTCAGCTTACCTGGTATTTTAAATGTCATCTCTAAAACTTCTTTTAATGTATAAGACATTTTAAAAAATTTTAATTATTACACCTCTAATGCTGATCTTTGTACACGTGCCAGTTAATTATGTTTCCATGCTGAATGCTGTGCCTTGAGTTGAATGGATGACATGGGAATGTTTGCCATGTGTGGTGCAAGCACCTTCCTGTGTGTGGGCTCTCCAAAGGCAGAGGGTACAGTGCATCATTCTGTTTCAGGTACAGTGCATTGCTGTGCAGACACCAAAATCAGGGGGAAAAAAAAAGAGTATTTCAGAAAGCAAAAGTCCAAGTCATTTTGCATGCATAGGGGTTACAGGGGGCTTGGGTGTAGATTGGCATGTAAAATGTGTTCTGGCCATACTCCGTGAGAAGCAGGCTTTAATGGCTTTTAGACCCCACTGGGTGGGAAGCTTAAGGTTATCCTCTAATGTTTAATTACATGGAATGTGTGTTTAGCAGGTTGTTCAGCTGTCACCTGGAAGCCTTCAGGCTGGATGCTGCCAGCTGCTGATAGCCCCGGTGGTGCAGCTCTGTGAGTGCTAATTTGGCAAAGATCAGATCCCTCATCTGGGGCTATTTACAGCAGCCCTTTGCTTTGGGAGTTATCTGTCAGGCCTGGCCGGGTGGCTTTTCACACCTAGTAATGGATGTGGAAAACTGCTGCATAATCTTTTCATAGAGCTGAGATTTGTGTGTCTTGATAAAACCAGGTTGGTTGAGGCTTTTCCCTATGCAATTGGTGTCTTTGGTGGAAACGTTTCAATTTTCTTGGCTTTTCAGTTTTTCTGTTTGTTTGTATGATGTGGCATGGCCAAGCAATATCTGTTCCCTCTAAAATTTGCAAGTGGAAGTTAGTATGGGAATGGAAATAGGAGCACAGCTGCTTTTACAATGTGTGTGAGAAGAAAATAGGTGTCATTAATAACTGTGTTCGGTTGGCTTTGTTCTGGCTGTTTTAGAATCTATTACTATTACCTGTCACTCATTTTTTCATTTTCTGGGAAAGAAAAAAAAAAAAAAAGTATTTTGGAGATGAAATAGCAAAGAGAAAAATAATTTTATAGTCAGGTGATGACATATAACTAAGTCAAAACAACTGTAAGAAAAAAAAAAAAAACAGATTACAAATTAGCTATTGGGGAGGAAAAAAAAGAAATTAGTTCATCTGATGGCAAGAAAGACAATTTCCCCAAATCAGGAAACTAAAAAGAAAAGTAACAGTACTTTAGGATAAAATGAGGTGTGTGCAGGAACAGCATAGTCAAAACAAAGAGTGATGGATGCATGAAAACAAACCTCAGGCTGAGGAATACCACACAAAAATGTGTCAGTCTGGCTGGTGGTTTTATCTGCCTTTGTAGCATAGAGCCAGGCAGCTTGGGGGTAAGGGATGAAAACTCAGTTTTCTGTCACTGGCCTTCAAGCAAGTCAGTAGTAGCTAACATTTTTGATAGCTGTGATAGCAGCCTTTGGATTTCTCTGAAAATACCCTGATATTTCAGCTATTTGCTGACAGAAACCCCTTAAATGCTGGTCTCAGTGAAAAGGGAAATTAAATCGAGTGTCCTTTGAAAGAAGCACCCCAGAATGAGAAAATACATTGAATATTTGGTTTTGCATGTGCAGTAACTGAAGAGCAGCACTGGAGTAATCTTAAAACATCTTCTAACAGTTGGGGCTCTAATGTGTGTCTTGTCTTATGCTAATATACTACTTAGTCAACAACATGGTAACAATTGGGCTTTGTTGAAGGGTTTCCCTTGTGTAGAATCACTGTAGGATGCTGCACTGGTACAAACTTATGAATCCTTCTCCAGCTATCCCTGTTAGCAGAGTGTGGTGTTTCCATGCTGGGAATCTGAGTTGCTTTGCTGGAGGGATCCCCACCCATTTATCTTCACAGATGCTAAACCTCCTCATGCTGAAAGAATGAATCCTCCCTCTTAGCTGATCTAAGTATGTGGCTTACCTTTGGTGGTAAAAAGCAATTTATTTGTTATCCATGGGATAACAAATTTGTTATTTATTTGTTATCCATGGGAAGGTGAGGGCTGAGCCTACTCACAGGGAGGAGTTACCTCCAACGAGGACCCAACAATAAACTTTAAAAATATACTCTTCCCCAAATGAGTCTACGTCAACCTTAATGTTATTTTCCAGGTGGAATATTTTGCTCGATAGGTATCGCTGAAGACCTCAAAATGAATAAGGCTGCAGTGCAGGGAAGGATTTCTGCAAATAAACTGCATGCACAAATGACAGCTGCATAATTGCAAAACTCTCCCTTCTTATTTTCTGACCTGTGGTTGTTCCTCTTGTCCTCTAAGTCATGGACAGGCCAGCTTTAGTAACCACCTCTTTTTCAAGGAGATCATGAAGTTGCAGCACGGGAGGTAAGAGATTTCAGATATTCTCCAGGCGAAGTAAAGGATCAGCCAAGATGTGCTTCTCATGTTTTAAGTGGAAATCGAAAGCAAATCTAAAGAAAAGTTCAGATTCTCTGAGTCTCAATATTCAAACTGATTGAATAGTGTAAACAGTCCCAGTATTAGAGACATAATTCTGAATAAGGGATCTGTCTTAAAATACACTTGGAAGAGATACCTTAAAGAGAGAGGAAACGTAAGCAGTTCAGAAACAAATAAAAAATGTACCTCACGTAGACTAGCCAAGATTACTGTTTGTTTTGCATTAGCAGAGAAGGATTAAAGCTGAGGCTGGAAATCAGAAGAAGAATCTGAAGTCATAGAGGGGGTGGCTGAGACTGTCATTGCAGCTTGTAATCTGTAGCTGACAGGATACTGACAGAAGTCTACAAGAGAAAATTCCTGTGCTGAATGGTCAGGGAGGTCAGTCTTGGGGGTGTTGTCATCCTGATGAGGCATGATTGTAGTATAAAATAGACTACACACTCTTTTCTACAAGTGTAGAAAATTTATACAGCCCTAGTCACATCAAAGGAAGGTTACCAATATCTGTAATTATTTGGGTCTGGTCCTGTACCCTGGCTTCTTTTTTTCTGGTGTGCCATCCATTCCAGTACATCTTTCTGGCTCTGAACAACCCTCACAGCTTTAGCAAAGCAATATTGCATACGGCAGGAATTACTAAAATTGGTATTCTCAATTTTAGCAGCGTCCCTGGTCAGGTTTCAGCTTCAGGATCGCCAATTTGAAACAAATGGAGCTCACATAAACGTTTGTAGGGTACAATCTCAAACCTGATCTGCCAGTGTTGCCCTCCACAAGCTGACATTGGGGAAACCATCCAGATAAACTCAGTTTATTAGGTAGGAACCAAGGTTTTAATGCCCCAAGTGAGGGTTCAGCAATGGGTTTAAGCTTAGGTGTACCAGAGATTAGGGTTGAGATATGTATCCTTGTGTCCACAGAGGAGTGTAAGAGCTTCAGGGCCACTGGAATAAACTTTGTCCTTCAATTATCCCATATAGTCTTGCTGGAAAAAGAAGACAATGCCTCTCTGAAAGAATGTTGTATTTTCAAAATATTAAATCGGGAAATAATTTCCAAAGCTGTGAACTAAAAAAAAAAAAAAAATCTCTGTCCCCTTGGGCTGCACAAAGGGCACATTTTTCCCATAGTATTCTCCCTACTCAAGCAGGAGCAATAAGGAAATCCTCTTTAACCAAGCCAGAGAAAGGTGAGGAAATAGTGATAGCTTTTCCTTAAGGGAATCAGCATGCTGTAACATCCAAAGTCTCAGGCTGGCATCAGTTCAATTACCTGGCTTCTTCTGGAGTCTTACCAGAGCCTGGGAGAGCCTGGATTTGCTTCCTGCAGCTGCTCCTGTTGCAGGGTGGAGAAAATCATCAGTGGGCAGCAAACACAGTGAGGCTGAAGCTGTAACATTGCCAGATTACTCAGGCTCATCAAGCCATGGGGTTGGGTGCATACAGGAGGGGAAGGGAGACAGGAGGCTGACTTGAACAGTGTGAGCTGAAGTGAACCTGGAGAAGGAAATGGTTAGAGTATCTGGGTCTTTACTCAAAGGTGTGAGTAGGCATGTATGGAAGGCACCTGCAAATGGAGGGCAATGCCTTTTTTAGCAAGTGAGGCAGCTTTCTCAAAATCTGAATGTGAGTGTTCTTTCTGTCGTTGCTGTTGAATCCCACTTAGGGTCACAGACTGTGCAGTGTTCTTGTCAGCCTTTGTAAATACATAGCAATTCATGAAGCACTACAGGAACAATGGAGTCACTTCAGCCTAGCATTTTCTGATTAAAACCAAAAGAAGGAGAACAGTCTGAGACTGGATTTTCTCGAGCAAAGGTGTTGCTGAAGCCAAATAAACACCCAAGACCCTAACAGGATTTTAAACAGAAAAACTCTGAACTAGAACAACTTCACAGACAGTGAGATTTGATACCTTTCTGAACAGCAGGAGCTTTGCCTTGGATTTTATCTTAGTACCTTGCTACATTCTATTGCCAGGTTATATTTCCTCAAGAAGTGTACTCTGCTTAGCTGCTCAGAACCAACTACGTGATCCAAACTTAATGTTAAGAGTTTGTGTTAACAGGAGCTTCAAGTACAATCTGTACAAATACGTGTCAGGATGGAACCCAAATTTATGTTCAGAAGTGCTGATCTGTGAGAACAAATGGCTGCACTCAAGGAAGGACACGTTTCAAGGCAAAAATGTCATGTTGTGGAACCTTAATTGTCCACTTATTTTTTTCAATGCCTAAACATAACTACATACACTTGTGAGTACTTTTTCTAGGAAGTTATTTGATTATTTATATTATTTGACTATACAGAGAAATCACTGTTTTCCTGGCAAGAACGCTCTTCCTCTTCAAATCTACGTAAAACCAATTAATAGAAAACACATCATTAGAACAAAACGGGAACAGATGTGTTTTGAGAGGCAGTGTGAAGATAGATCTCCATTATATTGCTTTCATTGGAAGGAGTTTTTGGGAAAAGAATAAATATGTGACTGAGGGTAATGATAGAAGATTAGGAGGAACTTAACGTACCTTGGGAGGGGATAAGAGATAAGGAGTGTTACAGGGAAGAAAGAAATGAATACATCACAGAGAAAGTTGGCGGTTAGGAAAAGATAGGAAATTGAGATTTGCAATATGCAAGTGGATTTAGAGGAACAATGGACCAGGCAAACTGTGAAGAAGAGTTCCTGGAAATAAGGGTAGGTTTCAAGTCTGGGCAGCAGTTGCTTTCCAAGCCTCAGAAGCAGCGTGTGTCTGATATTCAAAAGACTGCAAATGATTGAGGTGGCTGCATGCCAAAACTGATCCATGTTAACCGTACTAAACCTTCTACTGAAAGTTACTTTAAGCGTATTCTAAATAAGCTAAAAGAATAAAGGTGACCTGTTGATTATGAATACTGATTATGACCCCTTGAATATGAAAACTATTTATAGTTCTGAAAATGAGTTGTGTTCAGGAGCCTGAGCTTCCAGCTGCCTTCTCATGTGGGACCACAGTGTTGTACCTCCCTTTTTCTGAATGCAAGGAACTACTTTAGTTTGTTTCTTCAAAGATGACACCTCAAGTGACCTCTGTGTACATTAAAAGACTTTGTCAGACTGAAAGACACCCCCTCTCCATTGCCACTCCATGCATTCTCCCCAAATACCTATTTATGGGCTGAGAAAACTGCACGGAACAATGTGCTAAACATACGGTGTTTGAAATGATGTGCAGGAGTGCACAGTTATCTTTTATTATCTCCCTTAAGCAGTCCTGTTATTCAGAAGCTCTAACAGCCATCCATTATTCATCAGCTGTCTTTCTGCTCAGCTGATTGCCCAGCAGAGTTGCCATGTGGAACAGCAGCCTTGCGGAGTGTGAAGTGGGATGGATGCTGGATTGTGCAAGGGAATTATCTGCTCCTGTAAAGGTCTGCTTTCCAGGGCTGCCGGCATTACTAAGCAGAAAAAGTAAGTGCAAATGTAAGGACATAATGTTATACCTGAAAAGATTAAGATACTAATGCCATGAGTAACTCCTCTCTGTAGAACTAAATCCAAGGCAGCTTTTGCTAAGGCATTCTGATGTGGATGAGCTTTCATCCTGGTTTGGAAGCTGTTTCAAGCTCCAGGAGTTCCAGGTGCTCCAGGCCATTTGATGTGAAGCTGGGTGGCTCCTAGGGCACAGTGTGGAGCAGATGTGCTGTCAGATCCTGGCTTTGTGTGCTGGAGGTGCCAGATCAAGGGGTTTGCAAGAGCCACCTGCCTGAACTTTGTCCTAAACTTAGCTAGCAGACATCCACCCCATAGTGCCAGTTGAAAATGCCTTTCCAAGGAAAATACAGGAGTTGGGATGCCTTGGTTTATATGTAAACACTCAAGGGCTTGGCACAGTGATTAATTTACCTACTTTCTGAGGGTATCCCCATTCAGGGATGTGTAGGAGCCCTTCTAAGCCATTCCAGCTTGGTTACCACACGATGATCACACCAACATCTGCCTTACAAAGCAACCTATTCCAGCTCCTCTAGTTTTCTGTAGGGGCAAGCACAGCATTTCAGGACCTTCTACCACACATGCTGTATGTAGGGCTTTCAACCCCAAGAATAAAATAATTGATGTGCTGTGCATGTAATTTACCTTGCCTGCCTCAGGCACCAAGTATCACACGTGGCAGATCAGTGATTGAAGTAATTGATAGTTGAGCAGGAGGCTGGAAGAGCTGTGTGATGTGCAATGTGATGAAACAATTTTGATTTACTCAAGTTTTTAGCCTTGAAGCAAGAGGACACCAGGAATGTGGTTAATTACAAGAATGAGTGCTGTCTGTCAAAGTGTTTGAAGTTTGTGGCGTGAACTGTGATTAATATCAAGTTCACTTGATGGCCTGAGGACTTCCCACCACCCCTACAAACAATGCAGACCTGTTGTGCAGAAATTAATTTGTGTTTCAATGTTTATAATAACGTGACTGGTATGAAAATAGCACCCCAAAATAAAATAGCAAGAACAGGGATTAGCTATTTAAGGTCAAAATATTTTGTTTTCTAGAAGTACCTTGGGATCTAGCACAAGAGCCAATGATTTCTCTGGGTAATGTTCAAGCAGAACTGAATTTTTTTTTTTTTTTTGATTATATAATCAACTCAGCATTAAACAGTTATAACGACCTGCTAAAACTGAAGTATTTAATGAGAAATCAACTGTATAAGGAGACTTCAGAACATTTCAAAGCTGGGGGGTGTTTTGAACCCTTTTTGTAGCTGACCTGTTTTTGTAATGGTGCTTCTTTTGAGACACCTTTTAGGCAAGGCTTCCAGGAGTAGAATTCTTGGCTATGAGTGCTCCAGGTCAACCTCTGTGTTCAGGACAATGGACAAGAAATGAGCAAACCAGTGATCAGGCTGCCTGTTCTTGCAAGTGGCAGAAAACTCTTTTCATTCTGCCTCTCAGCCTTACAGACCCTACACAGCTGCATGATGTTGTGCCAATAGCAAGATGAAGGTATCTTGTTTCAAATACCTGATCTTGGAATCAGGCTCCAGGATGCCAACAAAGCTGGTCCACAAGAAAGGATGCTCCTTTCTTTTGTGCTGCTTGAACTTCGTCATCCTGCTGTGACGCTTAATGGAATCGTTGTGCAAACTGTGAATGCTGATATTTTCACAAGCCAACTACCAAACAGTTCTGTGTTTTCAATCAGCCGTGAGCTGAGAGAAGCCTTGTCACACTCCATCTTTGGAGGCAGCTAAAGGACAATCCAAGCATTAATATAACATATTTACGTTCATAAATACGAATATGCTAAAGCTCTCTCCTGAATTAAACTCCTTGTCCAAAGAAGACCGAATGGGCCTAGCAGGAGCTGATTTTTGCCAGGACAAGGTCAGGACAGCTAAAGGAACCTGTACTTTGATTTAGATGCTGTGTTCACATACTGCGGCCAAAGTGTTTTCGAGACAGAGAAATCTCATGATAAGTAACAAACAAGGAGGAGCTTGAAAGGACTTTAGGATAAAGTTATTTTTGCATATCTGTACAAGACCAGTATCTGTGAAAATCATGAACACTTGCAGCATCTTTGCTTGGCCTGTAGCAGATATGTCCAGTGGCAGTGAGGTGGCAACCAAGACCCATAACACCCAAGAAAACAAAATGCTATTTTTGGGTGGAGTTTACTACTGGAGTGCCACTCACTGCAGACTCTTCCAAGAAAAGCCTGAGAATAAGCTGAAGAAGCAATTTTTGAATTGTGCTTAGGGGCTGAAATAAGCTGCACACTTCAAAATTCAAAATTCTGATCCTAGCATGATATGAGATATTCCAACAAATTCAGAGTTTGTTCGTTTATAGCAACAAGTGTAGATTTAATAGCAAGATATTCAAGGCAAAGTTACATCATCAATATAAAAGGATGCTCAGGTGAGGTGCCTGCAGCCTGAATTTCTCAGGTAAAGTGTGCTCTAAATTAAACCTGCAGTAGAGCACTCAGGAGGAAGTAAATATTTACTACAGTAGGAGATAATTTTGTGATTTAAACCTAGCATCAAATTCCCAACCAGGTGCACACACCTTGCAGGTCAGAACTCCTGAAGAGCTGAGGACTTCCCCAGCTTTTTTTTTTCACTAACAGTCTGTTGTTATTTACTTACAAAACAAGCATAATTTAAGGTATAAAATCCTATCCTCACCCTCTTAGCAGCAAAACTCTGAGTGTGTTTGGTATGTTTTGTCAAAGCTGGCAGCCAGTCCACCGTGCAGTTCTTAGGCTGATACTGAAATGTCTTTGCAGGATATTGTTGATAATGCCCTAGGATTTTAGATTTTTTATTTTTCATGTATTTGTAATCCTGCAATTCTTTAGTGTATAACTCTAAACTCCACACACAGAGTGAGCTGCTGCTCTCCCATTTTGGTCAGACACAACAATTCCTCTGCAGGCCTGGGGATCGAGGACACCTCACTGCCTCAGGCCCTAAGAGATGGAAACAAAAGGGAGTTGAGGGCAACAAACTTGGGGTAAATGATTTCATTACCTGAAGCTGTAATTGGAAGATCAACCCCCAATACGCAAATGGACCAAACTTATCAAAGTGTGAAAACTCATCCATTGAGTGACCATCATCCATTTTTGGGTGTAGCCCCTGGGTTGCTTTGTCTGACCTAAATATCTGCTCTGACTAATAATATATTATTAAATATATTTAATTATATGTAAATATAACTGCTTTTTATTCCCTTAATTCTGTCTGGTCTCCGTTTTTAGGTAGCCCCAAAAGGCATTATTGTGACAGTGCTTTTCAAAGGCAAGGAACATCCCCTCCTTTGAGCATGATTCAAAGCCAGCTGAAAACACAGATAACCTGATTGGAGCTTTGCATCAGGCACCCTCTGCCATCCCAGATGGTATGAGGGAGAAATAGATGCAAACTGAGAGCTCTGAGCAGCTTTTCACATTTCTTTCTTGAAGATGCTAGGGAATAATTACGGTCTGAGACGACTCCTTTTTCTGCTTGATGTGGATTTGAAAAGAGCTTTTTCATTAATGCAGCCTCCTGTTAAATGGGCAGGGCAAAACTTCTTTGTGTTCTAGAAACCTGCCTATCCAAAAGGTGTGTCCACATCCTCTAGGGACAGGAGACAACAACTGCAAAGAAGTGAACTCTGGTGATGCCCAGAGTTATATCTCAACAGCTTCCTCTGTTCTGCAGAAGAACTGGAGTTGATTTAGCATTTAATTTAAACGTTTAATCTGTCATACACTGATAACAAAGTTTATTATGAGTGCCAGCGGTTAATCTTAGCATATTTACAATCTGTTGAATGTTAAAATATTACAGCATTGATATTTCCAGTGCAGGTAGAAATCTTGTGTCCTTGGGAGATACTGTGATTTTACCATGGTGAAGCCAGAAAAATTAGGTATATCCAGGCCAGTGATGGTATGTCTCTCTGGATCTTGGAAGTCAGAAAGTTTAAGTCAAATATTTAAAATAAGAGCTACCATTTATTTTGCAATTATATTTGATCACAGTGAGCACCCTTGGTAGAATGCCAGAAGAGTCCCTTTGCTCTTTTATTAGTGTAAAGGCAAATAGAAATATGAAAACTGGAAACCTAAAAAGCAATACATTATATTTCAGATTTTCCAACACCAATGATTCAGCTTTTAATATTTCAAATAAAGCACATTAACATCTTGAAAAAATAATATTGATAAATGTATTCAGTTCAAGGTTAGTTTAGCCCCAAACACTTCGACTAATTTTTCAGAAGCATACTGGTGTGGTGGTAGGAGCTTCTCCTATTCTTGAACAGTCATAGAAAATTTAGGTGTCTTTTTGATTGTTTACCCAAAGCTTGCCCATAAATATTAAAAATTCAGTATGATAAAGTCACAGTACAAAAACAATTTGAATTCTTTATAGCCTGCACAAAAACCTACTGCAGTTTGTGCTAGGCTAGTGTTGAACGAGGCATGAACTGATATCCAGCTGTGAGTGTTTCGATTTTCATTCATTGTTGAGTTGCACGTCCAATTCAACCAATCCTTTACTCTGTGTCAATCTACCCCAGCAAATCCCACTGCATGACACCTTTAAACACTACCTGTGCAAAGGTGGCAAAAGCAGAGGCTTTTTCTTTGGAATCTGGCTCCAGTGAAGCACATGACATGCAGTTAAAAAATACCCACAGCTCCAAGAACAACAGAAGAGAGATGGTCATTTGAATCATAGCAAGCAACTGCCAGAACAAACCCTTCGTGTCAGAAAATCCTCCATGATTGCAGCAAATAGTTTGAATGAATTTGAGTTTTGAATTTAGCAAGTCAAAACAGACCATGCCATTTACACAGCTTTGGCTCTGTGGTTTCCCCAGTAGCTGAGAAACTTCCCAGATGAAGGAAGGACAATTATGGAATTGTTTAGACTGGAAAAGCCTCTCTGCAGAGCCTTGCTGTGTGAGTCGGTGTCAAAGGTGTTGCTGAAGCCCAGGGCAATGTCCACAGCCTTTCCCTCTTCCAATAAGTGGTTTTTTTTTTGTCAGAGAAGGAGATCAGGTTGCTCAAACTCAGCCTGCCCATCAGGAATCCATGCTTTGTGGGCTCGATCCCCTCGTTGTCCTGTGGGTGCTGTCTGATGGCACCCAGGATGATCTGCTCCATTGTGGGAACTGAAGAAGCAGAGGAATTTTCACAGCTTTGCAATAAGCTCACACAGATAGAGGTTTGAAACAGTGGAATTTTAGGCCTTGAAATATTTGGGGCGTAGAAGGTTTCTGAGCTGCAAAAAAACATAAACCAAGCAACTATTGCATGCTGCAAGGTGTACGTGTAGCGTTTAGTGATTGGCTTAAGTAGATGCTTGTAAACTTTTAGCAGAAGATTATTGGCTAAAAACCTTTACAAAGGCTTTTTAACAAAGAGAACTTTCGCTTCTGTTGTTGTGGTGTGAGTTTTACCATCCTTTATGTCTCTGCCTTCACTGAGACTGATACAAAAAACTCGTGGAATGCCTCTGAGTTGCCCCATCCCATTATTGGATATAGATCCAACACTCCATGACATTCCCCAGCACTGAGATCAGACTGACAGGCCCAGAGCTCCTGGGATTGTCATTCCAATGTTTCTGGTGGATGGGCATCGCATTTGCTAACCTCCAGCCAGCTTGGGCTCACCAGTTAGCCAGAACCGCTGGAAAATGATGAACGTGGCTTGTCTACCTTTTATCTCCGTGCACTACAAACTGCTTGCCCTATTTCCCTCTGCTCTGGAAAGACACAGGTCATGGAGCTGCAAGGAGCATCTCTGCCAGTATGGGCTGCCCTTCCTGCTCAGCTGGAAGTGCAATGTGTTCCAAATCACCTCCTGACACTGGCCCCTGGGGAAATACACCCAGGTTGTATAAATGGAATAACCAAAGTGCTATTTATACCCAAGTGTTTGGCTTTACTGTCTGCCCACGTGCTGTACGTCTGTAAAGGTTGACTATAAACTCAGATTTCTTTTTTTTTTTATCTCAGAACAGCAGTTATGTGGTACTTCTATGTTTCTTTTTGGGACTAAACGTAGTGTGGGGTTGAAAACAAAGCAGGACCTTCTCACTTCACCAGGATCAGGGCTGGAGCTGTGTTTGATTAGGGATAGACAGAGCCTGTCGTTTCAGGGGCTTGGGTGTTGACTTGAGAGCAAACCCCACTTATCCTAATGTTGACAGTCACCAAGGTCAGAATGCAATCTATCATTACAGAGGGACTGTTCTTTGTAATCATGCTATTTATCCTGAAGGACCTGGAAAGACATCTGTACTTGGCAATCCCTGTCTCTCAGGAGTTATAATCTCTTGTTGGAATTGCTTTCCTGGGAGAACTGTCCTGTCTTCTGCTGGTCCCTGTTTCTCTTTTTCCCTCTTTCAGTCATGATCTTTTGGTGTCCTGCCTGATGGAATCAGTTTGAGGTAATTTCAGCCAGCTTTCTACAGACCCTGTATTCTGGATCAGCTCCCAGCTTTGTTTCCTTTTTACAGGCTGAAAATGCTGTGGCTACCAACCAACTTGTGACAGAGCTGAACCCGTCAAAAGAAGCTTTAGCATTTGAAAAATACTGCTTTCCATGAAGAAAGTAGAAATGAGGGCTCTTAAAGCAGCAGAAATTTAGTCTGGTAGTGCAATCTGTACCTTTATCAGCTTCTCCAGATACTCCCTTTGTATGATTCAAGGAAGAACCTGTGCCATTTTTATTCCTGTCATTGCTGTCATGCTTCTTTTTGCAGAGAAAGGTAAGAGTGTCATCCAAAACAAAGCAGAAGCTTGAACTCACCTCTGCAAACCTCTTTAAGAACAGAAACTTCTTTCAGAGCAAATTATCTGATGAATACAGAGTGGAAATCTTTCACTTATTCAGATCACCAGGATGAGAGTATGTTTATTGTTGTTTGCTAGGTATAGCGTGTGTGGATGTGTACAAATACACGTGAAGAAAAATTTTAAATTAACTTGCAAAACCAGTTAGGAAAAGGTTTTTTTTTTTTTTTTTCTCCAAAATCTTTGGTAAACCTTTGAAGCAATATTCAGGTTGAAATTCTGTTTGGGTGTTTGCATTTATCACATCATCCAGTTCCTGGTGAAAGAAAACAGTGGAAGGAAAGACTTTGAAAAAGGAGAGAAAAAATAACAAACAGAATTGAATGTAAATTTATATAAATAAGTTTAGAAAACACAATGTTCTTTGAAAAGCATGAAGGTTTTAACCAGATTGTGTGATTTAAAACCAGGTCAATCATGTTTTTTTATTAAAAATGTAGACATTTGGGCTAGTTCTGATTTTAGCACCAAGCATGTAAATATGCCATTAAGAAACACTTCCAGTCTAGCATTTGAATTTCCAGAAATAGTGCTTTAAAATCCTACTTTCCTGTAATTTGTGGTGAAAATCTTGTGACTGGGGTTTTCTCACAGGCATTAGGGAGATGTTTGTACCTGTGAATTCCTGGACTGGGAGTTAAGATGGAAAGCACAGGAAACACACTCAGCTCTTGGACAGATGCAGTTTAAATCTGTGACCTCTTCCCAAACCTTTTAAGGGTTGAATTTTTTTTTTTTTCCTCTCCAACGAAACTCTCAACAATAATAAAAATATTTGTGGTTGTCTGCTGAAATTTTTAAGAGCCTGTTTGAATTGAGGAGGAAGCAGAATAAGGGAAGGAATTCTGAGCAGAGATCACCAGTGTTGCCAGATACTTCAAAATGTGTTTACAAGCCAGGAAAGAAGGCTGCTCCTCTCAAGGAATGAATCACTGATGTGGGAGGTACAGTGTCATCCAAGAAAAGAGAAACTCTCCTCCTCTGCACCCAAGCCAGCTGCTTACAGGGTTAAATAACATTTTTGGATACACTGGTGTGTTGCAAAGCAAGGCGAGCATCCTCAGCTCTTCATGTTTGGCTGCATCAATCACTGTGGTGTTCATACAGGGCTTCACTCCCCTGTTACACACACATGATAGATGGAACTGTGATTGCAACACCTTAAAACTTCTGCTTAACACATTTTCTGAGAGCTCTTCAGCTTGCATGTCCTTGGGTCAGTGCTGGATCCCCAGCTGGTGGTGACCTCCAGCTGCTGAGGAGTTGCAGTTTTACCCTCAGCATCCACAAGGAAAAATACACTTTTGATTTGCTGAATGAAGCACAATGTTGTCTAAGCATCCCTCCCAGGATTTGGCACTTGGTAATTTTAGTCCTAAAGTGTTGAGGTTTGCATTTTGATGTGAAAAAAAAAAAAAAAAAAAAAAAAAAAATCCCACCCCCCACATTTACTGATATTCTTCTCTTGGTTCTGGGTTTGAAGTACACAAAGGTACCTTTCCATCTCCAAAGTTAGAAGGGTGCTTACATTTATAACCATTTCTTGGTTTCACCCTAAACACCAAATCAACTGTAAATGGCTTCTAGCAAAATGCTTCCATGCAACTGGAAACCTGTAGAAAATGTGATTTAGAATGTACTTGATACTAACCTTTCTACCCAGAGTTTGGTTAGGAGTTTTCTAAGGCTTGCCTTGGACCTTGAAAGGGATGAACACGACATGGTCATGCTCAGTTTTGTTACTGCCTTTCATAGAGGAATTCAGAGCTATTGTAAGGACTGGCAATCAAACCCTCACTCATTTCCTTGCTCGGTGCTTCTGTGTGGCTGCACTTTATTTTCAGGGTGGAACTTCCATTTCTCTGTTCTCTTACTTTTATTTTCCAAGTTTCCTCTTCATTCGTCCCGTCATTTCTCAGACATCGAATTGCAATTTTCAAGGGGGATTGAAAATTGTAAGGGTTTTAAGATTATAAAATGTCCTGTAAAGGTGGTTTTCACTTGTCACTTGATCCAAATTTTTAGAGCATAAGCTGAGTCAGGTACTGGTCTCATATGCCATCCTGAATTTATATTCACTACTGAAACAGGATCTTCACTAGAGGCAGGAAGAGGTATTGGCCATTAAAAAGTAATATTATGCTGCACTAGAAAAGGTTGTATGAGGAGCCCCTGATTTAAATGAGGCTGGATGAGCTTCCTTTTTTATTTACAGCACTGTAATTATGGACAGCACTTTTTTTCAAACAGTTATAGGACTTCTAGTAGTTTTTCCATCCTGACCACCTGTGGGTCATTGTACTCTCAGTGTAATTAGTGTGATACAGAGGAAAACTGATCATCATCAGTAGCTGGAAGGCAAATAAATCCTACTAAAACATCCTCTCTGCTGTCATGAAGCATCGTGATCCGCAGACAGAAAGCAGAGAAGTAGAAATTCTAGATTCGATATGTTTTAAGTTTTAAGCTCAAATTTTTTCACCTACTAAGAGTAATTTCATCAAGCTCTTTGCCACAGTAAATTAGTTCTGCGAAAGCCTTGCAAGGGGATCAGTGATGTACTTGGAAGCTGCACTCTTAGATTAGTGCTTTTTTAACTTCCATAGCTCCTGGTAAAAAAGGGGAACTTGTTGAAGCTGTGCTCATTGGAGTCAAAAATTGCTGTCCAATATTGATTCAAAGCAGTTCTCAACCTCAGTTTTCTATCTCAGGCCTCAGAATTTCCCAAGTCTGCTTCACCTGCAGTCTAATTGAAGAACATAACCATCAGGGTTGGATCTTTATCACGGTGTTTTTTTACCTGAACAAGCTTCTTCCAGATTATTGACCTGGCACAATGGATCAGCATACAATAATGGGCCCAAGGGCACAGCACACCAAGGCAATTGCAGTACTGGGTCATTGCCAAGTTTGGCAAGGTGAGGAATAGAAATAATATCCTGAAAAATGTGTGCACTTTGGATTTAGCACAAAGAGTGTGTCTGGGAAGCAGCCATTCTTCTGTTGCTGGCAGTTTTGCACCTGTTTCAAAGGGTATAAAAGTGTTTGTGTACAGGCTGTGTAACTTCAAGCAACAAAAACAACACTGGTGGTTTTTCTCGGTATCCAATCTGATCAAATGATATTTTGGCAGATCTAGAAATGCTGTTTCCTCTTTGGCTCCTCCCCAGTGTTATTTCTAAGGATGGATGTGAGGGAGTCAGTAAAGATGAAGGGGTGATGTCACCCTGTTTTTACATGTCTTAAACTTGCATTCTGATGTTTAGACTAGCCTTTTGATGTTTTGGAACTCTGAGATGAGTTCCCACACTCTTTCATGTAAATAAGAAAACGTTTGCATTCTTTTGCTCTGAGAGAAGCATTTGAGTGATTGGGATGTTCACCAATCCGAGTGGATGAGGTGACATGCCTTTGGCCAATACTTGGCCATCTTTGTACAGTGTGTATAAATGGAGTCAGAAATTTGAATAAAGAGAATTCTTGCATGCTGACCCCGGACCTGTACTGCCTCATCCTTTCCAAACTCCACGAGTGCTGCACCAAATAGTGCAACAGGGTAACTATTCCAGTAGTCTGTAACCACACAATACCAAAGCATTCTCACCAAATCAATCCTGTTATTAAAACAAGGCATGGAAAACGTTCTATTCACTATCCTGGCAAGCAGCACTGAAGCACTCTTTCCTGAATGGTGGCTGTACATTGAGGCTTGTTGTTCTGAGTTCCAAATGCCCAGGTTTGGTTGGTAATCTGTAGCCTTCCCAATGAGCCCTGCTCCTTCAAACTACTTTTGGAAGTTAATATTTGAGTACTCTGCAATTTATCTTCAGCCTACCTAGTTCTGACCTAGATTTCTGAGTAGAACACTAGTGCTAACGAGTCAGGGTAAGCCAGCAGTGCTTTCCCAAAGCTCAGAATGTCCTAAAGCACCAACAACTGATGGGGGCGAAACACTCAGAAAATATGGCCAAAGAAAATATGGCAGATGAGTAATATAAATTGGGTCTAACATTGAGAGAAAATGTTCTGAAATACTGCACTGTAACAGCCTACTTCAAAAGACTAATCCCTGGAGGTGGGCTTTATATGACACAGGATAAAAACTGCTCTTTAATGTTATGTCTGGGAAACCAAAATACAGGAAAACCAGATCATTGGCGCAGGCTTGCCTTAGACTTTTCCCTTTGTGTGAGCTCTGCCTGCTTGTAGGTGTCCAGGACTCATTTCCTCTTCATAATTGTCTGTAAATGGAAGAGATCTTGCTAGTTTTAGCCAGTCTGCAAGCTTGTGCAGGGAGGTGTTGAGTGGAATGATGCTTAGCCAGGGCAGCTGCTGCACACATGTCCAGAATGTATCTAGCTGCTGTTGGTGGTTCCCAGTCCCCTGAAATCCATTTGTGAGGCTACAGGGCTGTTACTTGTGGTGCTCATAGCTCTGCAGTTTTGTCCAGGCCACTGGGAAAATGTCTGAAACACCTCATTTAGGGTGGGCTTTTGTGAGTTTCCGTGTTGATGTCATTCATTCCTGTCGGAACAAATCGTCTCCAGGTGGCTTTGCTGCAGTGGGCACAGGAAGGGAACACTCAGAAAATGGGGAAAAGCCCATTGTGGGAAATGGATTTGTAGAGGATTCTCAAAGCCTGACAGAAGGCTCTCATAGTCCTGTACATCTGAATGCAAACTCTGAGATAAGATACGCTGATTTAGAAAGGCCATGGAATGGGACAGACACTGCTGAGAGAGAAATGGAACTGGAAACAAGCTTCAAATTATGACCTTGCAAATAGATCAGATATTTTTGAGAAATAGAACTATGAAAGATGCATTGTAGCAAGACTCACGAGAGGTATTTTAATAAATGATTTGCTTTAAGGCATTAGCAGCATTGTGTGACAAAAGCTGATAGACCAAAAAACCGGTTCTAATGTATTGTAACTGGGAAATAGTTTGGCTTCTGATTGTGATGGCGTGAATTGTAACATCTGTACCATCTCACCCTTCTCATGAGACTGAAAATGGAATAGAAGTCTTTAAAATGCCTCTCAGGAGCCTCATCTCTGGGTTAGAAAAAGGGCTTTTCCAACAGCCCATTGCCTCTGCTGCTGCAGGTAGTTCCAGGAGTGTCTTCAGACTGTGGAAAGAGTCCAGGAGAAACAGCATATTTGAGCTCAGGGTCTGTGGAGAGCCTGTTGCCCCAAGAGAAACAGCATCTTTGAACTCAGGGTCAGTGGAGAGCCTGTTGCCCAGCCATCTGTTGCCTTTGGTCTCTTGAAGTTTTCACATTAAGTCAGTCCGGAGACGCATCACAGTTTGCATCTCACACCATCAAGCTCAGCCCATCTGCACTCCTGCCCTCCCTGGCTCTGTGCTCCCAGTGCTGCTGTACACAGATGACTCTGCTTTGGTCTCCTGGAGCTTAGAGGCTCTTGGCTCACTGAAAGCTGTAGCTCTGGTCCTGCTCTGGGGTTACCTCACACTGCTCTGATAACAGCAGTGTTTCCCAGACCTTGTAGATCTCTTCATCCCTGCGAAGCTGTGAGTGACAAAGCCCTAGGGACTCAGCTGCTGCCGCGTCCCAGTGAGATCTTGGTTGAGTTTTAATGTACTACCATTATGTCCCTTTAATCAGTCTGCTTGTTTTGGGTTCTTTTGGGTTTTGTGTCCCAGGAAGCTTTGACTCTCATGGAAAATCACTATTCCAAAGGGCTTTTCCTGCAGTAAATTGCTCACAAATCAGTGAGAAGAATTCTGCCCTGAAGCAGATGTTATTTCTCCCTTGAAGTGTGCGTTTCAGAGCAGTCTACTAACATTTGTCTGATTTGACAGGTGCTGTGGACTCCAGAAAGATGAACACCCCAGGCCAGGGTAGGGCTTGTTGCTTGTGAGTGGCATCATCACCCTGCAAACCTCGTGGGAGCTCTTGGTAAATAATGAAAATGGTGAGATGGAAATGCAGTGTCCTCCTGGACAGTAGGTGCTTTGAGCAGCAGGAAATTAAGAGCTGCTTACAAGTTGCTGTTTTGCCTAAACAATGGTGGTAGAATTTGTCTTTAACAAGTAATTGCTGAATAACTGTAATATCAGGAACACATAGAAATTGTTTTCTCTCTCTTGTACTCATATACTATTAACCTGAAACGAATGCAGTGCTGGAAAAAGTAAAAAAAAAAAAAAAAAAAAGGAAAAAAAATGCATTTAGTTTTGCACTGTCTGGGGAATGAGCTTGTGTATTCAGTATTGAGTTTCCGATGACTTAAACTGGTACTGTGAGGCACAGAAAACTTTGCTATTAAACTATAAATCCTATTTAAATTCCTTATCTGACATCGAATTTGGCTGAAGAATTTGAATTTGGCCTCCAATTCCAGAGATAACATTTTTCCTACCTTTTTTTCTTCTTTCTAGCTTAAAGAAAGCTGTGCAAGCCTGATCGTGGAACTGGTTGGGTGCAGCATATTTTCTTCCTGACTGGTGGAGGTGGATATCTCTCAAAACTCTCAGCTCCTGGAGTGCCATGGAAAGCTTTTGGCATTCACCTGCCAAAGATGAAAAGGGCACATGGTGACCTGTGTGCAAAATGGAGAGAAAGATGGAACTTCAAGCACTTCAAACACTGTAACCTGGAATAACAGTGACACTGAAATATTTCAAGTGGAGCAACAGTGTCTTCTTCCAGGTGACTTCAGCACTTTCTACACTGGTGGATGCATATTGTTGAATTCTTCAACTTTTAAACTCTGTTTTAATCTTCATGCACCTGAATAATGTTATTGGCACCCCAGGACAGTGCAGATGGAATTGCAAGGTTTGTATCAACTGTGCAGAGATGTTCTCTAATTATTTTTTTTTTAATGTGAAACGTCAGAGGCATAAAACTGTTGTGTAAATTGAGGTGAATACGAAATAAGCAAAGGTTAATTTTTCTTAGGAGCATATATTTCTGAGGGAGCGGGAAAGTAGTGCAAAAATCAGATTTTAACAAGACTGATAGTAAAATAGTTTTTCTTGAAACAAGGGCAAACAGTGCTCTTGTACTACAAAAATACAGTGAAAAAAAATAGTGAAAATTCCATATTTCCCTAAAATACTGGCAGTTTTCCCTGTTCATATGAGGGAAAGGTTTCTTTCAGTAGCAGGATTTAGAAAACACTGGGGTTTTTTTAATTTAGTATTTTTTTATAAGGAGGCTAAGAATTTCTTATGTGGTCAGTAGTAAGGCATCATAATTTCTTTCTCTCTAGGAGCTTGGATTTCTTTCTCTGTGCTCACATCCCACTATTCCTGCTAATGTGCTGTGCAGGGAGAATTACATTACACAGCTCTGCTGTGCAGCTGGGGCTTCCTGGAGGTTTGAATTTTTAAGATTTTCCCCGTCACACCCTGCAACCAAGGCAGAAAATAAATCTCGCAGGTCACACAGTGTAGAGAGCGCGTGGCATTTGTGGTGGGGGAAGAATTGCTGTCTGTGCCCTGTGGAAGCCAAACTATTCCATGTGCCCCAGCACTGAGCAGTTCTGTGCCCATCCCAGTGACCTTTTTGGCATCTATCCTTGGGAATCCTGCGGTGTAGCGGGAGGGAAATGAGGTGCAGTTAGCAAAACTGATAATTGAAAGTAATAAAAGCCTTGAGCAAACGCATAAAACTCTTCCCAGTCATGGTATTTATGGGCCCAAACTGCTATAGAGATATTTATAGGTTCGATGGAAATACAAAACATATGGTTTTTTTACCCAGAAATATTCTTTCAATTATACCCTGCATGGATCTCATAAACATCCCTCTTTCATCTAAAAATTCTTCAGTACATTAGGTAAGAAACATCATTCCATTTCGTGGGGGAATGTGGTAAACAAGCATCTTGTTCTAACAGATGCTCAAGTGTCTTACAGATTTCAATCAGTAAAAGGAATATTCTATGAGTTCTGGCTCTGGCAGCTCAAAGTATTGCAGCTGTTGGGCCACACATTTTGTATTTTGGTCTTCTATTTGTTACAGTGGAGAATGTGTACAATCAGTGTATTTTTTCCTGATTTTCATCTGTTAAGCATAAGCATCTTAATCTGCTTTTTATTTTTCCTATGTGCTAAGTCTCTTCTGCTTTGCAAATGTAAGAGGCTCATACCTTAATGCTTCCTCGATTATCTCTGTGAAAGAAATTTTTGAGAGCATCTTCTCCAGCATTTTATTCTCTGGAAACTCGTAGGAGCAAGTCTGGCCTCTCCATTAATAATTGCTGATTCAGAGCAAGCCGATGTTAACGAGGCAAGTGACTTCTGGAATCTACAACTGGGTTTGACATAACTCTGCTGGGGAGGAAAATACTCTAGGAATAGCTGTGAGGGGCAAGTCAAAAGGCAGTTTGATGCCTCGTCTTGACTGTGAGTGAAGCCTGGTCCCAGCCAGTGCAGCTGCTGTCTCTGCCTTTCCTGGAAGGAGGGATTAGCTCACAGCTGCCCCTTGCTTAGGAGTGCAAAATATTGTGCAACCTTTCTGCTGAAGTGGTGTTTTCCTGAGGTGGGATTCATAAATTTTGTGCTTGTGTTTGTCATGGGTAGGCAGAGAAACACACCTGGGATTTTTTAATTGGTTTTTTTTTTGTGGGTGTTGTTGCTGTTGGTTTTTTTTTTTTTTTTTGCTTTTTCTTTTTCGTTTTTAAACACCTCAATGGGTCTTGGAAAATTATGCTTTGTCTGAGACACCATGCCTGGAAGAGTTTCCTGAAGGGCAGGAATCTTGCTGGAGCTGAACTGTGATGCACACACTGTGTTTGAGCTGTTTGGTGGAAGCCTTTCCAGGCTGGAATAGATGTTTGATGAGTCCCTTAAGCTGTCACTGTCAGACTTGTTCCAGATATTGCCATTTCTGGAGGGAAGTTCCTGTCCAGCCTCACTTGCCGTGGCTGCACCTGGATTCCATCAGCCTCTCCTTTGGTTGATCAATTTTCCTCTACAAACTGAGTCTGTCAGGCATGTTCTATATTAAATCAAAATCAACTATTTGTGTTGTCTTATCTGCATTTGTTTTGTTGGTTTGTCTCGTTGAGCACACTTGTCTCTGTCCAAGAGGGTTTGTAGGAGGATGTCAGCCCATGGGATGGCTAATGAAAGTTACAGCTTTGGTACTCTCCCCAGGCTTTAAAACCCCTTTATAAAAGTTTCCTTCCCACATTTTCCATCTTTTTTTCAGCTTTAGTGCTACCAGTCTCCCACCTGTCTCCTGGTTTGACTTCAGTATTTCTAGAACACCTCTTATTCTGCATCTTTGGTGTTACAGGATTTCCCTCAATATCCCACAAGGGATGCTGTTGCCCATAAGGGCTGCATACAGCTAAAGGAAATGTCACAAGGTGTAATTTTTTCTTCCTCAGCTCCTTCTCTTCGCTCAGTTTATTCTACAAAGTGCTGGAGAGAGGGGTATCTACTTTGGAGTTGTTTGTTTTTGTTGTTTGGTTTTGATTTTAAATGGCAGCACAGCGTGAATTGGTGAAAATTACGGTTCTTCCCATCTTCTTGATCCTTACTGGATCGTTGTAGGGAAGGTGAAATTTATTAGCATGTCTAATGGGTGTGTCTGTATGGCTACATCCTGAGCACAGATCATCCTGTGGCTCCCACTCAGAACCTCTTGGCACGGGACTTCCTTTTATTGAAAATGCAAACAACAGAGAAACAATATAATTGGATGGGAAAATACGTTGTCTTAGAGTCAGGGAGCACCAGAGGAGCTAATTTTCCTGATTCTCTGACACACGCATCAGTGATCACTGTATATAAATTATTCAGATGTTAAAAAGATCACAGTTGTAAATAGGAAAGGAGTTTGTAGCAATAATCACAGCAAACCAATGCTGCTAAATTATTGTGAAACAAATTATTCACGTCATCATGCTGCAATTCTTTCTGTTTGACCTTTAAACTCTGGAATGTGCTTTGAGTGTAAGTACTGTGGTAGGAGGGGAAGCCACGGTGACGGTGGCAGAGGGTTCTCCCAAAAACTCTCCCAAAAAACAGCAGCACAGCGGGCAGGAGGTGCCAGCAGGGCTCATGGCTCCTCATTAGCCTGTCCTTGAGTGATATCTCTGAATCTTCCATCCTCCAAATGTGAACACTGCTCCAAAACCAAGTGACCTTAGGGGAAGGTCACTCTTTAGCCTGAAGCCACCCTGTTAAAACCCAGCTGTAGTGACAAGGAAGAGTAGAATACTCATGGGTTTCTTGACCTGGGTGTGGAGTGGTGACAGCCATGGGACTGGTTGGGCTTTGGTACCATTTGGAGCCTTGCCTGTGGAACTGGTTTAGTTGGGAGAAAGTTCTCTGTCCAAGGCTGTGTGAAGCCCTGTCCCTCTGTCCCAGCCGCTTGCTCTGTGCTCTATGAGCTATGCAGAGGAAATTGTAGGGTCTGGCAGGAGACAGAAATATTGATAGAAGAGTTTTTTATCTGAACAGGTAGTCTGAGGACCCTGTGAAGGCCTTGGGGTGGACTTAGACTTAATAACACACAAGATAAAAGTAAAATTTTCTTCTAGATGTCTCCCTATGAATAATAAATTCGTCCTCATAGCAGGTGAGAACCATCTTTCCTCATTCATGCTTACAAAGACCCTACTGCTAAGCAGCGATGCAGCCTGCTATTTGACTTCTTCAGGTTAAAAAAGCCCTCTGTAGAGACAGTTTTGTGAAGCTGGTGTTAATGGCTGCAGCTTCAGCATTTCCTCTGCTTCAGTGTGTGAATTGGTGCTGTGGAAGACCAGGGAAGGGCGTTACAGCCCACGTTTGGTTGCTGCTGCCCCAGACAGGGCAGTGCCTGTGTGATGCTGGTCCAGCCAGCTGCCTCACAGGCTTTGCAGCAAGCAGGTGCCACCCTGAAAGGCCTGACAGGATTCTTTCTCAAGGTTTGATTACAGAAGCATCATTTGAGAGATACTTTATTTCACAGATGTGAAATCCCGCAGGGAAGCCTGGGCGCTCCTGGGTTTACCTTACGAAGGCAAAAACATCAATAGGCTGAATACCCACCTTAATTTAAAGCAGCAAGCAACTAATACAGGTTCCAACGTTAATTTTGAGAAGTCCTGTGTGTGGAGAAACTGGGGGAACAATGCTAAGGGTCAGTGATTACCCTGTGTGCCCTGTAGAACTTTTTACATTAGGAGAGAGCAGGAGCTCCATGCCAGGCCATGGTATCAGCTGTTATCTCACATCAGCTGCCACATCTAGAGCTGTCAGAGAACTGTGAAAACACCTTTGGGAAAGAGGAACAATGCCTTTAGGGGACCAGCACTTGAAAAGATAGTGCAATTTCAGCATCTGACTGGTTTCTAGATAAAGACAGATGACTCTTGTGCTCCACCCACTGCTGCACTCCTCTGTGGAAGATGACAGGCTACCTTCACCCTGAAACAATGCAATTGTTGGTATAGAAAACAAATCCTTGAAAAATCTCTTGTTCTTGCCAGTTTCCACTAAATCATTTGTCCAGTGCAAAGAGATGAAATATTGCCTTGGAATCACACGGCCTGCTTTGGTCACTTTAAGGGAATAATGCAGCCACCTACGTGGCTGTGCAGTGTTTGGGGCAGCTGAACGAAGCAAATAACAAAATTGTGTGAGCAAAACCCTCCTCCCTCTATCTTCAAAACCTGTACTGGTATTGCACCAAGGGCTGGCTTGACCCATTTTAATCTAAAAGCAGATCTCCTGTCAAATTTGAGGATAAGCATGACAACCATTACACTGATTTATCAGAGTGGAAGGGGAGTTGCATTAGTACTTTTGCAATTTATTGTAGTGCATAAAAGGCATTTCCATCAGCAAAAAAATGAGAAAGTAGATTTATAACAGATAGCTCCAATAATTTCTGAATTTCCACCTTAATAGAGAAGTGGTACTTCCATTTTTGCTATTATCCCCATATGTGCCATCTTCTTATAAATATGGAAATTTGGCAATTATCTGAGAACTACTTTATTTTCAAATTATACCATAAAAATTAATGAATAGATTTTTTTTTTAAACTATCATATTTTTAAGTGTTTTATTGGATCTGGACTCCTGCATTGAAAGATAAACTCTATTTGGCAATGTTTGATACTGTATCTAAAACTAGGTGCCTGCTGATTAGTTAATTTTCCTTTAACCAAAAACACAGACCTGAACCATACCCAGATGAGATGCTATTGATTTGCTTCTTCTGTTTTATGCCTTTCAGGATAACATGCTGAATAGGAACTTGCAAAAGATATATTGCTCCTGGAAAGGGAATTCGTGTAAACAGCATTGATGGTGAATAAAACTAACGCTAAAAGTCTACCTGCTAAAAGTCTACAGGGTAAATATTGACACCTGCACGAAGGAGTCCTTCCACCCATGCAGGTGGATTAGGGATGTGGTGGTGCCAGGCATACAAAAGGAAGAAGCTTTGGAATACCTGGCAGGACCTTGATGGATAGTACGGTACCTGGAAGAAGCAGCAGTGTCTGGGGTTCAGGGGGTCCAGAAGGGAAAATTGCCCTGCTAGAGGTTTGATTGCACATTATCACATAGCTTTTAGGCTGTGAGCAGGCTTGGCATCAGAGCTGTCCTGTCGTTTTGGGACACTCAGCTGTTGTACAGTGCCACACATCTCCCTTGAGTCATCCTGTAGTACTGCTGCAATAAAAACCAGAGTGGCACTTATGGAAATGGGCTTATTTCTAGTGGAAAACCAAATTTCCCCCCCTATTACAAAAGCCATCAGAGCAGGTATCTGCTGATGGGGCTTTCCACAATGAAGTTCTGAACCAAGTCAGCCATGTGAAAGTTGTTCTTGTTTCGGTAAAGATGCCTGTACCTGAGGAGTCATGGTTGTCTTGAATTCTGCATCTAGGGGCTTTCATGATGAGAAGTTAAAACTTCCTCCTAGATATCTCACTTTGATTTCTTTTCTAAGTGCAATGTTCAGCTCAGGGAACACAGATTTCAGAGGGAAGTACCATTTACTGGGAGATGCCTTATTTCTCAGGATAAAGCACCTTAAAATGTGCTTTCATTTGTTCTTTCAGTTAGATGTTAGACACTTTATACTGACTTATATTTACATGGAAGATTAGCAGTCTGTATATCACAGAATTGTTTCACTTGAAAAGCTGATGTATATGACATTACTCTATGCCTTTTTCTCCATTTAAACATGAGAAATTTGTGGTGAGATCCCCACGTGCTTTTCTCACTGCAAGCACTGCTGACAGATTAAGTGATGGCCCATTTCATGTAACACCTGTGTTGTGTGAATTGACAGGAGGAGAGCTGAGGCACAAGGTTTAGTACACCTTGCTCAAATTTGGAGCAATTGTCTTAGCACTTGGCAGGGGGAAATGTGTTTGTTGATTTTTTTTTTTTTTTGGTAAATTTTCTGTATCAAAAAAGGAGTTTTGTGTGCAGATTTCAGCAGAGGGTGAGAGTGGAATGTGGAAAAGCAGTGACTGGGACAGCCTTCATGGTGAAAAACAAGGAGGAAATGGATCATTAGACATGGACATGGTGTTAATAAGGAAAACTGTTTAGAAAAGGATTTGGCATCTTTATGAATATGGATGTGGTGATGGTCCAAAGGTAGTTACCAAAGCACTGTTTTTTACCAGAGTGAAAGTGGCACCAATCTGAATGTTGTGAAGATCTGGCTTTCTCAAAATGCTCTTTCTGCATCATTTGTAAGATGTAAGCTTTGCTTTTTGTCTTTGTGTGGTTGAAAAATGCCACACTCCCTGAGCTGTGAATCCAGCTGTGGGGAAAAGCCACACATGGAATGTCAAGGACTGAAACTGCTCCCATTTACAGCACTGGACACTCCAACCATCACAACGGTTCTGTCGGCCTCACTTCGGAAAACAAGTGATGTTTGACTTACCTGAGCAAACTGAGATTGCAGAGCTGCCTTCAGAAATCTCTCTGTGGCTTGACAGTCGGTCTGCAACACACGAGACAGAGTAAACACTCCTTCATATTTGAAATTGGAAGCAGGCACCTTGAAGCATATCTTGAATGAGCTTCTGTTCCATATGGGACTATGAGAGAAGATTTATTTTTTTAGTGTTCCTGTGGCCTTCCTGCTAAAATGTATACTCATTCTGGGGCACTGGGAAGTACAGAGCTTGGATGCAACAATAGTTACACAGTTCTGGGAATTCTGCTGCAGCTGATGTCCTGTTATGTCTTTAAGGAACCTGTCTTCCTTTCAAGCTCAGCCACTTTTATAACCATCTATTAATATTTTCTACCCACCTGAATAACAGTGCATGGAAGTCATCTTTCCATCCTGTTCAACTGTGTTTTAATCAGGCTCAGGATTTTTTTTTTCCCTGAGGAGCTGAGTGTCTCAGCTGTGAAGCAGATGTTTTGTTCCACACAGAATGACAGAACCAGTAAATAGGGAAAATTGAAGGCATTTGGTTTTCTAGCATGTCATTGTCACTACCATGCACTATTGCTTTTCACTGCCTCCCTCTTGAGACAAAAATGGGGTTAAGTCCTTGAATTTATGGAGTTCAATCCTTCTTTTACGGATTCACAGCCTACAGACATGGCCTTTGGCTGGTTCTTCAAGTAGAAGTGATTTGCACGTTTCTTCTGTTTTCACTCTGCTGCAGAAGCATCTGTCCACAGGCTGATGACCTGAACTTGATTCCTGGGTGCATGGGATGCTACTTCACCTGACTTCATGGTAGGTTTTTCCTATGATTCAGCACAAGTTAATTAATTGGTTTCCTTGGACCTCATTTAGGGATGATGGCATGGTGTGGGTAAAGGCAATAAGCCACGAGTTCTAGCTCTAAACATTGTTCCAGCTGAAGGGGCTTCTGAAATCCTAGGCTGAGGAAAAAGAACATCCACTAATTACCTGGCAGCTTCAGTTTTCTCACTGACTGTAGTGGAGTTCAGTTATTGCTATTCTGCTCAGTCAGGAGTTTTGGCCTGGGAAGTTCCTTTCCTTTGGGAGTGATTGAATGTGGCTGTTTGGAAGGGGATGGGAAAGACTAAAGCAGCACTCTCCAATCTTTTGCACAATGGGCAAACAGATCACTGTCCAAAGGGGCTTCTCCAAAGGCTGTTTTAGGCTGCAATGCAGGATGTCACCAGCAGTGTGTATTCT
>VZSR01001065.1:3052793-3067707 GCA_013398615.1 Brachypodius melanocephalos | reverse complement strand
GTTTGTTTGTTTTGTTTGCTTGGTTTTTGTACTACTACATTTATATTCTTAATATTTCTAGTAAAGAACTGTTATTCCTGTTCCCAAATCTTCGCCTGAAAAGCCTTTAATTGCAAAATTATAATAATTTAGAAGGGAAGGGGGGAATTTACATTCTCCATTCCAAGGGAAAATCCAGCTTTCCATGGCAGACACCTGTCTTCCCAAACCAAGACATGCTGGCACAGGATGTCTGCTGGATGCAGTACTGCTCTCTATATGAGCCAGTGCCTTACCCTACAACATCATGGAGCTTTGTATTTCAATTTATATTTAATACATGCACAGTCAGGACTTACATTTTAGAATGCACATTATCTGCACTGTGTTTGGCTTTTAGTGCTTACTTTGTTTTCACGAGTCCCTGGGAAGTTGTTGAACAAAAGATTTAGAGTGAACCTGTCCCAGAAGTTAACATAGGTGAGGTTAAACCTGATTGTAAATGTTTATTTATCATGCATCTTAATCATGGTGTGTCAGGCTGGTTCTCTAGACCTTCCATCTAGCACATTTCAGGTTGCTAAATTCACTAGAAGTAGTCATAGAATCAGAGAATGTGTTGGGTTGGGTTGCGTTGGTTTGTTTTGGGATGGGATGGGATGGGATGGGATGGGATGGGATGGGATTGGATGGGATGGGTTGGGTTGGGTTGTGTTGGAAGAGACCTTGAAGACCTCGTTCCACCCCCTGCCACTGGGAATGGGGCAGCCACAGTGCCAGGATCTCACCACTCTCACAGCCAAGAATTTCTTCCAGATATCTAATCTAACCCTTCTCTATTTCAGTTTGAAGACATTCTCCCTTGTCCTGTCTCTACATGCTCTTGTCAAAAGCCCCTCTCCATCTTTCTTGAAAGCTCTCTTCAGGTACCAAAGGCCACATTAATGTCATATGAATTTTCAAGGCTGAACAATCCCAATTTTCTCAACCTTTCCTCATAGCAGGGAAGCAGGGTGTTCCATCCCTCTAATCATCTTGGTAGCCTTCCTCATAAGAATAGGTTGAGGTCAGAGATGAGCTGAATTCTGGAATAAGGGAAGATTTGTTGGAAAATAGAGGACTTTAATAGGAAAGGATGGGCAAAGGACAGTCAGTGTTTGGACTATTAAATGGAAAGCTGACAATGTATATAATTTAGACTCGTTCATGATAGTCTGTAGCCTGTGTGATAATGAGACCTGTTCAGGTTGGATTTCCCTGGCATTCAACAGCATCTTTTTAACGATCTCATCTGGAAGTTCTGCTTCTGCCTTGCTGCTCAAAATGATCTCATCTAAATACAGAGGAAAGTGCTGATAGAGACCACTTTATCACACTCCTAATGCATGTTATCAAGATAAGAGAAACAAAATGTTCTGAAAGTAGGTATGAGAGATTCTTTGTCCAATTTCAAACCCACACAAATAGACGAGGGTGAAACAATTAGTGTAATCAGCTTAGAAAATGAGCAGTGAACATGAAGTGGGAGGAAGGGAAATTCACCTATGGAGCACACTGAAGCAGCAAGCAGAGCACTGTTTAGGTATTTCTGCTCTGTCTAGTAAGATGAGGCACAACTGCAGGGAATTGTCTCATGCTTCATAGTATTGAGTGCATATTTTAATTATACACGATACAAGGCAGCCAGAGTTTTACTACTTAAAGAACAAAATCAGGCTTTGACAAAAATCTTTATCCACACGTGTCCAGAACAAATATTCTGAATGGCAGAATCTTGCAAGGACTCAACTCAGTGTATAAATTAGTAAAGCCTCATCCCAGCTTCCCCAGCACGAGTGTGAGCAGTACTCAAGGCATACAATCATCACTGCAACCTGTGGCAAGGCGATGAACTCAACAAAAGTATTCCTTGCAAATCCTCTGCAATATGTTTTTTCCTAACATTCAACGGTTACTCACTCAAATGTAACTTGGTTTAGCGTCATTCCGACATCCAACCTTGAAATACTTTGCCTCAATGCCTGAAAAATTTTGTTGACAACTGCTTTGGCAAGTGTCAGACTGGCTGCTATAGTTTCTCTTCTTCCCTGATTCCTCCTCATCTTGGTGTTTGCCTGCATTTTCTGATACTCTGGCCAGTGTTGGTGTGGTCTGCAGAACACAGGAATCTAAGGCTGAGTCTCCTGGCATTTGTACATCCCAATAAATTAAGGATTTAAATCATGGCTGTTTTTAAAAGAAATGTTTCAGTGTTCTGAAATAGGAGAGTGATTTAGTTTCACCAGTTACGTTTTCTGTAGACAGATTTTATTCTGTTCTCTCTTGGGTTAAACTGGGGGCCTTTGAGCCTTGAATAATGGAGCAGCCATCAGAGTCTTGAGGAGTAAACATGGTAGCTAGATACTAATTGTTGAGCAGTTAAAGCTTTCCAATTGACTGTTATCTGTTTTAACATTTCATGGAATGAGGGGGAGCTTTTCACACCCTCTGGACATGAGCAGAGCACAGCTCACATCTATGCTGTGCATATATATATGCATATATATCTATTCTGTGCATAGATGTGAACAGGGGTGTGATGTTACATGAGGAAATGTGGCTGTACTCGAGATGTGCTGCCTTTCCTAAACACTACAGAGCTGTTCTGAGTACTGAAGGTGGACAAATTGAAACTAAGCACCTTTTTAAGAGTTGATCTTGTGGGTGTAATATCTGCCTCGTTTTTGGGCAGCTCACTGGAGGCGAGCGGCGCAGTGCAAAATTCCTGTCTGATACTACACAGGAGATTGTATGGAATTTGTCATCCCTTTGCTTTGCTCTTTTGATCCTTAGATTGTTTTTAGCTAAAGCTTATGGCTTTCAATGATAAGTTTAGATTCTATAATACATAGCTGGTGACACCAGGAAGTCAGGGCATACACACATGGGGATTGCTATGTAATATTTTTTTCTGCCAGGATATTTCCGACTGTGGTATTTTTGTCCCAAGATAGGGATTAAAAATTCTCCAGGCACAGTTCTCTTCCTGTATATCAGGAATTCAGCATTTGCCCTTTGAATAGCGAACCTCATCCAGACATGAGATGAAATTCAGGGCAGTCCAAGATACTTCCCCCCAAAAAAATGTAAACTCCTGAACTAAAGGTAGGGTGTGGAACTGAAGCCCTGAAAAGGACAGCTGTGTTTTACCTCTTCCCACTTTGCACAGGTTACAGCTATTTCAGTTTGCAGCGTCATGCCTGACCATTGTAGTGCTTAAGAACAAACAACTTTCCAACCTAGCTGGAAAAAACCCAGAATTTGATGGCATTTTCCTTCAGTAAGCAGAGGGAGCTTGGTAGGCTGCCTGACCAGCTCTGGGTAAAGTTCAGCTGAGGGATTTTTGTATGATCTTTCAGCTGGAAAGCACAACAGAATAAGAAAGGTTGTGTGCTGTCAGAAATCCCTTGGGTCAGGCGAGACACTAAACAAGTTGCTGACTGTGTCAGTTATAAAAGGTCAGATTTTTATCTGTTAAACTGGTGTAAGTTAGAGTTTTTCCTGAAATTAAATTCTTACAAACATATTATTCAGTTCTCTTAATTACATGGGGTTTGAGGTATATGTGGTGAATATTTCTAAGGCAATATCTGCTCAGATAGGCCTGATTCAAACGGGTCCTCAGTTGCAATTCAACCCTTTTTCCTTTGTCTGCCTCCAAAGTCTTTTGCAGTGTGTGGATTTAGTGTGACCCTCCAGGTGACACCAACACACGGCAGGGCTGCCCACAGCAATTCTGCCTGCCATTGTCTCCTTTTTGTTTACTCCTGTTAAGCTTCTTCATCTGTTGCTACTAAGAGTCTCAGACTTGGAAGAATGGAAGAGGGAGGATATGGGTTCATTCTGCCTCTATTGTTAAACACACACCCCTATATACGTGCCATATAATTGGGCCAAAATCCAGCTGGAACTCGACTGGCCCAGGGCCACAAAAGGCAGTAAAAATTAAATAAACAGCACCAAAAGAAAGGTTAAGGAGAATTTCCCATCTTCATTGGCCACAGAGGAAAATACAGTGGCAAAAGATGAGGAAAAGGCTGATACTTAAAACCTTCTTTCTCTCAGTCTTTAATAGTGACCCCAGCTGTTGTCCAAGTACACAATTCCCCAAGAGGAAAGACAGGGAAAGGGAGCAGAACAAAGCACCACAATGCAGAGGGGAATGCTCAGGGACTTGCCACACGTCCCTTAGACACACACAGGTCTGGTGGAAGTGCTCACTGCCCATCGTTTACCAGCAGTCTCGGCTGCTGGGGAGGTCCCAGTTGACCTGAGGTGAGCAATTGTGATCCTTATCCACAGGAAGGGACAGAAGGAGAATCTGCAGACCTGTCAGCCTGACCTTGGTGTTGGAAAAGCTGTTTAATCTGGAGAAAATGAGGCTCAGGAAGGACTGCACCTCTCTCTACAACTACCTGGAAGCAGCTTGTAGTGAGGTGAGGATTGGTCACTTCTCCCAAGGAACGAGTGACAGGATAAAAGGAAAGAGCCTCAAGTCACACCAGGGTTTAGATCAGATATCAGAAATAAATTATTGATGGACAGGGTTTTCAAGCATTGGAAGAGGCTCCCCAGGGCAGTGATGGAGTCACCACCCCTGGAGGGATTTAAAAGATGTGTAGATGTGGCACTTGGGGATGTGGGTTAGTGGTGAGCTTGGCTGGGCTGAGGGAACAATTTGACTTGATGAGCTTAAAGGTCTTCTCTAAGCTAAAGGATTCTGTAATTCTATATGTGTGTGTATATATATATATATATATATATGTATATATGAATGAGATTTAGTTCCTCATACTCTAAACTTCGTGTTTCCCTTTTGGAATATTTCATTCTGTTTTGCAGTGTCATACTGTATAGATACGACCACTGAGGTGAGGAGCTGTCTGCTTTGGTGCTCTGCAGAAATCCACATTATGCCTTCAGTGCAGGTGAGAGAGAGAATGCAGTGAAAGAAGTATAACCCCTTGTTAGGAGAGTAGAGGTTATGCCAGGGAGGAACAAAATGCTCTGTCCAAATTCTAAAAAATGCAAATGTCAAATGTTTCTGCCCATGCTTGTGCCCAAGCCTCAGAGGACAACTTCTTGAATGTCTTGGTGTCTTAAGTCATGCTTATATTAATATCACTCCAAGATTAGCGATTTCCTGTAGGAATGTTTGAATTGCATATCATAGACAATTAATATGAAAGTCCTTCTGCGGTGCCTTTCATCTCAAGAGTCTGAGAATTTTTCAGTTTTGAGAAATGAAGATAAAAAAATGTTCATTTTCTTGTCTTTTTAAGCTTTACTGTATTAAAGAGCTCTTGTGGTTGGCATCACACCATTAAAAAGCCAGAAGCTGATAGCCACAATTTTTCATGTGTGGTAGTCTTTACAACAAATTACAACACTGACTGCTGAGACTATCTAAGTTGCTGGAAAAATGGATTTAATTGTCCATTCTGAAGCTATTTCCAGGATCAAATGGAATTTCTTTAACTACACATGCTCTTTATAACCCTGGTTCAATTCTGTTGCAGTAAATCTGAGGGGAGAGCAGAACAGCAAGTTAAAAACAGCACTGAGGTTTTATAGCACCAACATTAAACTACATGTCATCTTGAAATTAAAGTACTGGGCTGAAAGCTTTTCTACTTACAGTGATTTGTTACCACGTGGATATCTAATTTGCATTTTAAAATCTTTCCTTGCCTGGTGGCTGGGGGCATGGTCTGTGTGTGTGTGGAGGGGTGTGTTTCTCTGTGACCTCCACTGGCCTGTTGATTTTTTTGTCTTGCTCAGGTTTGTAGAAGTTACTCCCGTTTCCTGAGAGCTCTGTTTCGTTGCTGCCACCAGCTAAACAAGCAATTAAATGACAAATGGGGACAAAATAAGCGTTAAGCACAAGCAAGACTGATCATTACTGTTTTACAGTCCTTACTGGACATGATGTTCAGTGTGTGTTCTTATATATGAAATTAGTACAGACACTTTCATTTTGTCCTGGTTTAAGTGGTTGCTGCAGGTTCAAGGCAATGGAAAGTTTGGCCTCTTACACCTTACACTGATTCTGGAATATATAAATATTTTGACACTTGATATTTGTAAATTCCAATGATAAAGGGCATTGCTCTCTGGTAAGTTATATATGACTGCATGTTAAGTTGCCTGGAATGGGAAAACTGCTTTTTCCTTAGGTCAGAGGAGCCTGAAAAAAAAATGCTTTTCTGCATTCTGGCTGATTCTCCTTGCAGTTCTGACACTCCTGGCTCCTTACACCAGCCTCAGGCAGTGAGCTGCTGCCCTGTCACACCCAGGTGCCCCTCTTGGCTCCAACTGGCTCGTGAGTGCCCAGCTTGGTGATGCCAGAGAAGTCTTGTTCTCCTTTGGTGCTCACTGAGGTTGTGCAGCACCTAAGGGCACTTTTGTGGGTGGTCTCTGATGGGGTGCTGTTGTCCCCACACAACTTTTTGTTGTACTCAGCAGTGGCTCTCAGCATCAGGCACCAAAGATTTTTTTTTTCCCAAGGTAACTCAAAAGCGAAGTGTCCGAGGGTGTGATTTCCTTCTTTCAGCTTTGGAATGAGCGAGGATACCGAATCACAGATGTAATACAGGATGGCTGAGGTTGGAAGGGGCTTCTGGAGGTCATTTGTCCCCCAGCAGGGAAGCTGAAGCAGGGCTGCCTAGAGCTGGCTGCCCAAGCCGTGTCCAGATGGCTTTGGAATGCCTCCAGCAGTGGAGACTCCACAAACTCCGTGGGCAAGCTGTGCTGGTCACGCTCACAGTAAGGAAGATTTTCTGTGTTCCAGTTTGTGCCCATTGACTCTTGTCCTTTCTCTGGGCACCACTGCCAAGGGCCTGGCAGCACCTCCTCCACATCTTTCACTCAGGTGTGGATATGCATTAAAGATCCCCCTGGGCCTTCTCTTCTCCAGGCTGCAGTCCTGGCTTTCTCAGCCGTTGGAAAAACCCTTTTTCTGACCCAGAGATAGGGCCCCTGAGAGGCATTTTAAAGACTTTTATTCCATTTTCAGTCTCATGAGAAGGCTGAGATGGTACAGATGTTACAATTCATGCCATCACAATCAGAACCCAAACTATTTCCCAATTACAATACATTAGAACTGTTTTTCAGCCTATCAGCTTTTGCCATACGATGCTGCTAATGCTTCTAACACCAATCACCTATTATTTTACCCCACATGGTCTTGCTGCAATGCATCTTTCACACTTCTAATTCTCCAAAATATCTGGTCTTATTTGCAGGGCCATCATTTGAAACTCATTTCCAGTTCCATTTCTCTCTCAGCAGTGTCTGTCCCATTCCATGGCCTTTCTAAATCTTATCTCAGAGTTTGCACACAGATGCACAAGACTGTGAGAGCCTTCTGCCAGGCTTTGAGAATTCTCTACAAATCCATTTCCCACTCTCAGCCTTTCCTCACAGGTGATGTTCTCCAGTCCCTCACTCACCTTGGTGGCCCTGCAGCACCTTGGTGGCCCCAGCAGGGCAGGTGTGGCCCCAGCAGCCCTTCAGCAGAGGGGAAGGGTCCCCTCCCTCCCTCCCTCTGATGGTGATGTGTGCAAAATGGATTTGTAGAGATTTGGCCTTTTTCTGCAACTCCTCATAGCCTCAAACGAATCCTGGTTCATTCATGCTCATATTCCCTGCCTGAGGAAAGAATAATTCTAGATTTCTGCAAAACTATACCTAATTTCTCTTTTTTTAAAAAAAAAAAGCAGTAAACTTTTGAGAGCTGCACTTTCTGACACTTGATGCACTTTTCAAATTCTGCCTTGAATGGAATTTTGGAAATGGTGACTTCAGACAAAACTTTCAGACTTCCACTTCCAGGCCAAGGTGATGATGTTCAAAGCAGAACAAACATACAAGTGGGGGAAAAGTCTCTTGGTTAATAATGTAAAGGTGATGCTTAATATCAACCAGGTCACTACTTTTCTTTAAAAAAAAAGAAAAAAAAAATGCAGTTGCAGCTCCACCAAAGCCTTAGTCCTAATCTCTTGCATTTAAACCTGGCACTTGTCATCCTTGGGACATGATTGTAAAGTTCCTTTTTCATCCTCCAGCTCTTCCAGGGTGCTTTTTGTGACAGTGCTTCATGCTATCTGTGAAGGAGGTGCTTTAAATCCGTAGGAACAGAGATTGAGTGGGAACAGTGCAGTCAGACAGTGTTTTAATGTTGTGCTTCAAATGAAGATGTGTTGCTGATAAAGTGCAAATTTGCATAGTAAATTGAGGCAGATTTCTACCATTGTTCAGTGTCAAACTTGGAAGGAAATGGAGATGGGTTCTGGAGATAAGATGACGATATGTTTGCTCAAAAGACTTTGACATGCCATGGTGTGTTGCTATGTCCTGGGGGACAAATCTTTTGCTTTAAAAATGCTCCATTGGAAGAGGAGGGTGTGAGCAGAACAGTGATCTCAATTCAGTGAGCAAGGAGGAATTTCAAATGGATAGCTCCACCTTAATTTAGGGTGGAAGAAGGAAGTTAAGTGAATCACTGTAATGTGTTACTAATTTTTTTTTCCTGCGGTTTTGTATTATAAGTCATAAATTACATTAATCAAATGTGGGTTCATTTAAAATATATTAGCAAGGCTTTTGCAAATAATTAGCTTATGAAAATGAACAGAACATTTTTTTTTTGCTGTATTTTTGGATCATTCCTCTCTAAGCACTGTGCATCTCAATTCCTGGAATGCATGAGAAACAGCCTTTTTATTTGCAGATGTAGAGAATTCCACCGTCAGGGAGATGAGTTGTGTTACAATAGAGTAACAGTGCATTAGGCCTTGGTAAAGCAGTTGTGATAAATCTAAAACTGAAATTAATTAAACATGAATCTTCCTAGATTTTTATTTGTTACTTTTGCCTATTATTTTTAGTACTGTCCACTAAAGATGGAGTTAATAAAAAGCCAAAGTGCCTCATGAATGTGACTGTTCTTTGGTTATGTAGCACCTCATGAAGCATGGCAGGATGCTTGTGAGGCAGCCTGGTCTGAGGACTTGATATTCTGAAGAAAAGAACTAAAATATTTGGGTAGTTTATCTAGCTGTCAATTTTTTCAGGCTTTTCAGCCAAGGTTGCTACTGTGTGCCAGATCTTGCAGAGGCTTAATTTGAGATACAGCAGCAGTTCAACAAAACTGTGTCTGTCCAAAGCAGAACTGAAGGTGATAAAATTAAATGAATAGCTGTGTTGTTTCCAGGGTAATCAAATCCAGTAATTAGGAGTTCAGTAATCTCTGGTCTTTTACGTAGCCCCTCAGTGTTATAATTAATTCAGTCTTCAGTTTGGCAGGTTGTGGATTATGTTTAGATTATCACCCTGATGTGTGCCAGCCGGGCTTCATTGCACCTGAAGGCTTTAATTTGGAGATTATCTGGAACCTTGATCCCCGTGCTGGTGACCTCTGTTATCTCTGGCCTTCAGAAAGTGTTTCTGTGCTGGTCCATCTGCGCTGAGGAGCACAGCAGGCAGCCATCCTCAGTGTTTGTGGAGCTTCTGCTAATGACTTGGGATCAGCACCTATCCTCCAATTACAGCTCACTAATCTGGAAACCAACAGCTGCTGAGGTCTCTGTGGGTTTGTAGAAATGTGATATGTTTTCTGTGTCTAAATGAAGAACTGTGGAATGGTTTTGATTAGGAGTTAGAAGAGCTACAGGGACAACAGTGCTGTCTGATTAGCTAAGTCTGAAATCTTTAAAGTAGCTGGCTTCAGAAGTCAGTCAGGCTGGGAATCGAGCAGGGATATGTTTTTAGGGCAGTCTGTGAGCAGAGAACAGAAGAGATCTTTCTAAAAATTAAACTCAGCTGCTTACTGTTTATGTGTCCATATCCTTGATCTAACATGGAGTTGTTGCCTCCCTTCTGCTCGGTGGGATGAAGATTAAAGTCTTGTATGAGTTTTAAACAGCTCCACGGGTAAATGCAGATTTCTAAGATATAGACCAAAATTCTTTAAAAAGACCCTTTCAAAAATCAGGTATTAGAAACCCTTTTCAAAATACTGCTATTTCTATAAACTTACCTCCACGCAATATTATGTCAAACAGTCCAGCATGCATGATACTGCTCTGGAGGATCTGGGCACTGGGGCACTGATTGTGATGGTGCTCTTAGTTGTATCTGTTCCAAACTCATAGTTTGCCTCTATTTTTCACCACTATAAATAAAAGTCTGTTTTATTAAAGCCAAGTTTACTGGCTGTTGCCATTAATTTGTTTCTGCTCCGTGCAACTTGCTGGAGACTGGGAAGAAACGCTCCAAGTTACGTGGCATTACTGGCAACAAATGCATTCATGGAGAAGACTTAAACATGTAAGGAAAACCATGCCAAGGGGCTGTGTGGCTCTGGCTTTGAGCCACAGCCTGACCCTGACCCTGTGTGTGACACAGCCAAACTGCTGCTGCTGTTTATAATGTCATCCATGGAATCACTTTGCAACTGGCAGATTTTTGGGTTCTGCCTCCAACCGGTATGTCATGCGCATCCAGGAGTTTCAGCATCTCTTCTGATACAGTAGTGGATAAATTTTCTCTGGGATGTGCTCTCCCCATGATGCCTTAATTTTAGCTTTTATGTTTTTCAGATTCTGTGCTGCCTAGGTGTGTAATTCTGAGCCTCACACTCAGCTCTTCACACAGCAGGGACACAGAACAAATCATTTTCCTACTGGAGACCAAGGACAACTTTCAGCCCAACAGCACAAACAACAGTGGGCTGAAGGGAGGAACAAGAAGGATGAGACCTCACAACCTGGAGCTGTAACTGGACAATTAAACCCCAATATGCAAGTGAAAATGTGAGACTTCATGAGTGCTCATGCATTTTGTGACCATTTTGGGTCCACCTTGGGTGTAGCCCTGGTCAGGCTCTTGTCCTGCCCAAGGTGTATTCTTTAAGGCCTTTCAATAAATATCTACTTTATCTGTATCTCTGTTCAGTCTCTGTTCCAGGTCAGCCTTCCCAAGACACTGCCCATAACTCACATTACTGGTAATGGCAACCTAATGAATAAATTCCATAGTAAACATAGCACTGAATTTAATTCAAACTTGTGAAGAAGAATCTGAACTAATTTTTTTTTTCCTTTTGGTCCTCAGATAGATTCCTTGAAGCTTGCCCCCAACTTTCAGATGACAAAATGTTCTAGATACAGCACCTTTTAATGCAGCTGATACAGACATAAGAATTCAAACAGCCTTTGGGGAGCACACCGCTTATACCTAAAGACTATTCCAGTTACAGGAGTTTGTTTCAAAGAGGATTTGTGTATTCACCACAAGCTCTGGATTTACAGTGTTTCTTTTGCAAGTTTCAGTCAATGGGCTCTCTGCCCGAAACCTCTAAAATACTTTTCCAAACCACAAAACCAACAAGACTCCTTCTAAATCAGTTCTCAGACTCAAATTTCATTACTTATTTACTCTGAGCCTTTTCAATTAGTCTGGCAGTATCTCTAGAAAGTTACCAAAATGGGGTACTGAGCCACCAAAAAAAGAAAAAAATCCTCCTTTTCATGGGATATTTGTTGCACAAAATGTCCAGAAAGTACCTCTCAAAGTACTTCATCTGCTCAAAACCTGAGTGATGCTCACAAAACACAGTGATATTCACATGGACCTGTGGAAAAACCTCCCAGCAGCAGTGCTGATAGACAGGTTTCCTTGTAGGTAGCTCTCCTACAGTTTTTCTCACAATGTGCTTCCAAAAATTATAAAGTGCTGTACATGATTTGTCTTCCTAATCCACATTCTTTAGAGCTATTGAAATAACAGGATTTTTGTTGTTCTTATTTAGCTATGAAACTGCTGGATAATCCTTTCTAGTTAATCCAAAACATCGAGACATTAAAGAAATATTTTAATTTAAAACATTTCTTTTTAATTTTTAAGGTATAAACAGCTTTGGGGAAAGTATCCAAAATGTTTCATTGAGAATAGTAAAAAAAAAAAGAAAAAAACCCTAACTTTTGAACTGTGCTTTTCCTCCAACTCTTTGTGCTCAGTCCAAACATACAAATAATTTAGATATCAAATTATGGATTTTTAAAGCAAATGTAATAATGGAAAAAATCTTGGCAAGCTCCACTCGTCTCATTTTCCTTTGAGCTCGGCAGAGAAACTTTGGATAAAAAGAAAGCTAAACTTATTTTGTTCATTTCAACAAAGCCTGTGCCTCCTGACCTTCTCAGGCTGTGCATCGAAACGCCTTCTACAGCTTCAGATGGAGCTTTGGGAGAACCTTGCAGAGTGTGATCCATGTGTGTATAGAAAGAGCAATTTCTTAAAGATTCAAGACAATTTCTGGTGCAGATCAGTTCTCATGTTCAGCATGACCAGCCCCAGCTCCTCCTCAGGGGCTGCTCATGTTCCTCTGTCCTTATGGAAATTATGCAGCTCCGTGCTGATGCCTTTTCCCCTGGTCTTGGAATTATGAGACAAACACAGTTAAAGCATAAAAAAGGGGGGTTTTACCTCGGTATTTAGTAAGGATTCTTGCGTGCAGCGATTTGTCAAGGTGGAACACGCCAAAACGCGCACACACGGAATATCGTGGATATAATTTCACAGACTTTGAAAATTAGCATTTTTGAGAAAGATTTCCCAAAGAGAGGCTTAAATGAATGGCATGACGTCTTCTTATTTAAATATTTCTCCCCAGATGGTCTTAATCTCAGTTTACAGAATATTTTCTAGAGGGAACCTTGGTGTCTCGAGATAGCACGAGGCTTTTGGGTCTCCAGCTGGGAGGCCTTTGGGATGTTTGGTCTGCTGGTCTAGCAGAATGCCAGGACTATGCTGAGATATTGGGCTTAAAGAACTATTAGCATGTATGCTAAGAACATTGAGAATACATAAAGGTGTGTAAAAATAAAAGGCAAACACCCATCATGGCATCCGTGCCAGCTTGGGGTTCATCTTCTGAGAGAGGGCCCTTTGGCAACTTGGGGGCCACTCCCAGCTCTGAAATAGGACAGCATCCTTTCAACCTGTGACCAAGCACTCTGTGGCACCCCTGGGCATGTGATGTGGGGAGGATGTCCCACCTGTACCACACTGAGACTGTGGAAAAGCCCCTGTAAAGAAGTGCCCTGCTGTTCCTGTCATGGCTCTGCACTGCAGGGAAAGACTTTGGACTTCATCCCTTCTACTCCTCTACCTGACTTAAAACCTGACAAGTGTTGGAGTGGTTTTTTTGAAAAGATGGGAGGTTGGGCAAGGGTGATTTCAGCTGCAGGAATGTCTCATTGAAATGGGGTTTTTTTGATGAAATGGGTAATTGCTTTTTATCAAGATATATTTGTGAGGCAGAGGAAGGGAGCTGATAGCTGGGATTGCTTACAAGCTGCTTCCTGATCTGGATGTACACCCAAATGAGCAGCATCCCCTGTGAGAGGACCTCCAGAACTTTGCAGCCCTGCAAAAACATTGTTTGCCATGTGATTTTCTACAAGGAGGCATGCCAACAGTTTTCCTCATTTAAGGAAGGTGTGGATTGGAAAACATCAGCTCTCCGTGCAACTTGCCCTTTTGTTTTTATCGATCCCCCAGAGTGTCAGACCTGAGCTGTATTTCCATGGCATCATGGAATTTACTGGACAACCTAAAGGACTTGGGGCAAGATGTGTAATTTGTATTTACTCATTGTTTGGTGCCCACCTCTAAAGATGCTGCTGGCATCATGCTGTTGAGGAGACAAATGTTTCTGCAATGACAACATGGGGAGAGAAGTCCAGCAGCATTAAACACCAAAGTCCCATGGGGCATCTTTGGGATGTCAGATCGTGTGTCATTAGTGTAAAACACTGAAGTATTTAGAATACAATTGTGAATATCTGCCTGATATTTAATAAGGCCAGAAGGGTGAGGGCTTTGTCTGGTTCATTGCTTAACACAAACCCTTAGCATTTTCTGCATCTGCAGTTTAAAGTGTGATTAGCTTCACAGAGAAGAATTTAATTTGCTTTACATAATGCCATTATTTCAAACTTTAAAGATTCTCTCATGTAGACAGATCTTGGAAGTTTTCTGTTCAGTTCTTAAGATTCTCCCTCCAAATGCTGTTGGCCTTTAGTTCAGTTTCTTCAGAAGCTGAATCTCTTGAGGAAAGCTCTTTCTGCTTTAAAGATGTCAGGTTCCAGGCATCTGAACTCCTCAAAACCAAATTTGTTTTCTCACTCAAAGCACCTCTTTGCAGCTAAGACCCTTTGTTTTTAAAGGGATATTGCCAATTAAAGTTGGCCACTGAGGGTAGATAGATCAACTTCAGACCTCTAAATTCTCATGGAAGTGTTTTTTAAGAAAACAAATATTCTCTTTGCCGTATTTAGAACCTGAATGTTTTAGCATCAAAAACCTTCTGGTGAAGTGGATAAACAGAAAGCCCTCTTTTCCCCTATCCTTCTCAAGCTCCCTGAGTTCTGAGGTGCCAGCAAGTGGCTGTACAAAAAAATGTTTGCTTAAATTAGCTTTTGCTTAGTTTCTAATTTTCAGTCCAAAAACTAAATGAGCCATTAAAGGAAACCACACTAATGAGATGCTCTACAAACCAAAATACGCCAAGGGCAAAAAAAGCAGGCTTTTAATTTGTTCAACTTAAATCTCAAACATCTGGCTGTGATGGACGATGTCACTGAGCACATTAAGAATATCAGAATTTTGCAATCAGTGCCTCCTCTGTTTGCCTTTCTCTGTTTGCTCATTCATTTTCTCGGCACACCGTGGCGAGGGAGAATACTTTAAAGGGCAAGGACTCTGAGCTGGGAGTTGAACTTTGGTTTGGATGTGGACCATTGGCACTGGCTGCCAGCTGTTTGTTCAGTAAGCTTGCACCACAGCTGGAACACACACACACACACACACACACACACACACACAC
>VZSR01001065.1:3034182-3052693 GCA_013398615.1 Brachypodius melanocephalos | reverse complement strand
CTGGTATTCCTAGGGCTAGGATGTGTATTCTGAGCTTCTGAAGCAAGAACTTGGGGGCACAGCTGGACTTTCATGGACAAATTCAGCTGTTGGTCACAGCACAGCTCCTTCTTGAGAACATCTGGCTTGTGGTGACCCACTGAGAGCATCCATGTGGCTGGCACCTGGTAGCACTTGGCAAATGCACCAGCACAGCCACAGCCAGCCAGGCTTACTCCTCTGGTCAGGACACTTTTCCTTCCCAAAAGCAGATGTCTATTCATGCACGTTTAGATTGGTCCCAGAGGAGAAATGCAGGGCTTTACCTGCCCTGCCATGCCATGTGGTGCCTCGTTATGCTTCTGTTTGCACTGTTAACTGGATAGCCAATCCTAGAACTGCCCAAGCCAGAGAAATACATTGTTGGACCACAAATCCTTGTAAACAGGCTAAAATGGGATCTAAGGGACCCTGGTATCAGTTGTTGTCTGTAAAACTATTCTTGATGGCCTTCGTTGGAGTTGTGTGCAGACAAAGTGAGCTGTGAGCTCTGACCTGCTCCATTCCAAGCGGTGGGATCCACCCAGATTGTTTGCAGGGGCAGTTTCTTGGTCAGATCAGGTGTGTACACTTGCAATCTGCTGAAAGAGGGCTGCAGTAAGAATTTCTTCTGTGCAGTCACCCTCGGTTGTGGGTTTCCTTGTGGAGCACTGTAATTTTTATCTTCCTGCAGCAGCAGCCTCTCTCATCTGCCTGGAGGAGTGACTGAGGCTCACTGCCCAGTCTCCATCCCTGGCAGGTGACCAGCCCATGTTCAGGGCTGGATTTGTGGTGAACAAATAGCCTGACTTTACCAGCTTCCTCTTTTGTGTCTTTTTTTTTTTCCCCTAAAATAGAGTAAATCTGTGTGGAACAGGACTACTGCTCTGTCTTGCAGATACACAGGTTTTGTTTTGCTGAACTTTAATTTTTAGAGAACGCTAGAAAATGCAGGCAATCATTTTATAAGTATCTTTAAAACCAAGTAGTTGACACGATTCACAGCTTCTGCCCTGTGGATCTTTCATGCTTCATTGTCCTTTGGGCATTTTCATGCACTGACCCATCCTTCTGCTTTGCATGTACCTGAAATTGTATCTGTGCAGTCCTTTGCTAAATATAGCAAATGCCCATTCACCATTTTTCTTTGCTAAGTTACTCTCTTCTATTACTTACAATAAAAACAGACCTGCATGGAGAAACTTATGTTTTTAATGGATAAAACTCAGTGATGGGAGAGACAAGAATCACTAGCATAATCCATTCATTGAGAAGCACCATGTGTGCATATCTGTGCAGAATTGGGGCAGAAACCTCAATAATTTGAACTATGAGAATTGCTCCTTTTACAGTTTCCTCTAATTCAAGGGCACTCTGCCAAGTGCAGTACTCCATCTTTGCTGATTCATGTCTAAATAACAAGCCACAAAATCCCCAGCTTCTCCACTTAGTGCTTCCAGCAGAATTATTAGGAAACAGAAAGTCCAAGCTGTTTTCTTACTGTTTGAGAAAAAAAAAATAATATTTTCAACTTCAAGGGAGGTGACTGAGAGGTTGACTTTGATTTCTGTCTGGGAATGCTGATGGCAAGACCTCTGCTCTAAGAGCAGTGGGGGGCCCTGCCAAGCCTTTTTTCATTGGGGGATCTAATCCATGGCTCTCAGGAGGTTCACAGAAGGCACAATCAGATTGTCTAGTCTGATCCACTCGGTGTCAGAGGTCACTGAATTTCGTGCAGGTTGCTCTGTAATGAGTCTGATCTGACATTCCCAAGCATTGACAACATCCAAGAGGTCACAACACTGGCAGTGGAGCCAAGATCATGAAAAACTTTTCTCTTGACTGGTTTCAGCTTCTGCATTGTCTTAATTCGTGTCTAAAATTTGACCCCAGTTCCATTGCACTATTTAAGTGTGCGACTTCATCAGTTCCAATAGTTGCTATCCTTCTAAATATGTCTTGACACCTGGGTCCTTGTGTGTACAACTGGATTTTCATTCTGTAGAGTAACAATTGCATGGCTGTGTTTGGCAACTGCAGAGCCTGTTGATGAAGTGGACGTAAAATGAATCCAAAGTGGCAAATGGTAATTTGAAGTGAAATGCAAGCAGCCTCTTTCTTGTTCCAAATGTACTTTCCTACCAAATTGTTTGGAAATGTCTCCAGCACTTAGGCATTCGGGATGAAAGGTTTCATTTGTTTTTAATTCTGCAGCAAATTCCCTACCTGTGTACAGAAATTAATCTGAAACATACTTTCAATACCAAGAGGGAGGAGAGGAGACAAACCTATAATCAGTAATGTTAGAGCTGGGTCTGCTGGAGGACAGAATTTTGGAGCTGAATTTGTTCTGTTAAAAGGGGAGTTGGCAGTTCTGAGCAGTTGTGTTTTAAACTCAATGCCATATAACAGGAAGGTATCAGACCTCTCTGAGGCACAGAATGAGGAGAGATTCTGAGCTCTGTTCCTAAATTCCAGGTCTAATTAATCAAACCAAATGGGATGAGGAAGCTGGGAAATTACTGCCTTAGGAACTCTCAGAAATTCAAAAAGTAACGAACATCACTGGGTCATGAGTTACAATATTTAAATGCAGGAATATTTTGTTTTATGAAAGGAGGGAGTATTGAAAAGTATGTAGGGATGTAGATAGATCTCTGAAGAATGATAGTGCACTGGCCAAGGAGAATCATCCCCATGAATTAAAAAAAAAAGCTGGTTCCCAAAGATATTTCTATGTGGATTCCTCAGACTCATCTGGAGCTGAAATGCTTTTGGTCATCCAAACTTAATTAACTTAATGGTCTTGCACGAGTACAATTAGATGAGAACCCAAAAATGAACTGTTGAGATGGGATGGGCTAACACAATTTTTACCCAAGATCAATTGCATGCTGCCTGGATGTCCCTCTTCATTTGATTGTACCGTGCAGCTTCATTTGATGTCCCCCTTCACTGAGAGAGACGGTGAGCAATCGATTCCTTTGTGGGATCAATTAAAGCTTTTAACGTATAAACATGTTCTGTTTCCCTGCTGGCAGCCACAGTGTGACCTCAGTTAAGGCTGTCCCTTGTCACCCTGCCACTGGCCATCTCAGAACACTTTCATTCTCACTTGGATTTGGGTTCAGAGTGCTCTGAAACAGCTGAGGTGGCATGTGGTTTGTGTAAGCAAGTGATTGATATCCTGAGAGAGGTGCTGGGTGTTTTCTTTTTAAATCTGATATGCCTGGAGATGTCAGTCTGCTGGGTCAAAGTTTGCTGACCCTTGGAGAGATCTGCAAAGGAATAAAAATCTGTTTATAAGATGCAGTGTCCTTTTTATTAGATTATTTGTTGTTGCCCATTGCGGTGCGCATGGGAAGCTGTGGATCAGCCCAGCACCTGCTCTTGCAGCCTGAGCTGTGCTTTGGAGCACTAAAACCTAAAAACCATCAGAGGAGAAGTGCATGCTGCAGAGCTTGGAATCTGAGTCCTGGAGCTTTTGTGATCTCTCTGCTACAAGTTGCCAGAAAACAAGCTTTTCATCAGGCAGAAACTCTAAGAATAGCAAACCTCACACCGAAATAAAGAGCAAACTTGTGAAACTGAAGCATATGGCAGAAGGCGAGCTGAAGGGCTGCAGGCTTGGCTTTCAGTTTGCAAATGGGAGAGAGATTCTTGCCAGCTGCATGTGCAAAAATGGGAAACCAAAGATCCTGTAGGTGACTGACTTTAGAGAAATGCAGAAGACTTATTTCAGTCTGCACAAATACAGGTGATCAGTCTGGAATGACATCAGATTACCTGGGTTAATTTATATTGTACCCTATTGCTCTTAGCATTTGACCAACAGTCAGTTCTGTAACATTAATATTTTTGAGTTTTATGTCCATGTGATTCTCTGAACTCTACTATTTGAAGTAGTGAGAATCCTCAAGATATCTTGAGGCTTCAAAATTAATGGGAAGTTGCTGTGGTGGGCATGATCCTTGCCAAATAGGAAATTAGAAAGGCAAAAGCATTCTTCTGATGTGAAGAACACTTGAACTTCCTATTCAAAAAAGCTTGAGATGAGGTTATTCCCCTGACGTGTGGTTAAGTGGGCTAAAATACATGTATTTGTAAAGGGAATAACAAATTCCCTTACATATTTGTTAAGGAAGTATGAGATACCTGAGCTTAACCAGGAAGGACAGCCCAAGTCCCTAGAATTTGTTTCCATCCAAATATAGAGATAATTTATTTGTTCTTTTGCACTTTGTTAGTTCTGGATCCCAACCAGTCTTCTATGTGTTTATGTAGAATTTCATCGGGCACAACTGGAACATGATGTATGGCCAGCTGTAAAAAATACAAGACTTCAAGGACATCCAATCCTGAACTGGAAGGAGACAGTTTGATATGCCATATGCAGTATTCTGCTGAATTTTGGTGTATTGAGAGGAGTGGGACAGAATGAAGAAATGATCCAGTAAATCTTTGCAGAAAGACTGAAAGGACAAGGCTGATTCAGGCTTTGCCTCTGGAGGGAAGGAAGCAGAGGAAAGCTGCAGTAATGAATTTTTATATGTTATTCTCAAAGCATGGTATTGGGAGAAGTGGGGAGCTGATTTCTTATCTGCTGGGACTTTCTTGAACGCAAAGATATTTGCTCTGCTGCGAAATCAATGTGAGAGCTGTTTCAAGGATATATCCCACAGATCCCATTATTCAGCAGACCCGAAATTCACATCCCGATTTGAAACTGAAAATAGAAATTTCAGCATACAAAGTGCAACAAAGTGCTTCAGCATTCTGCTAAGGACACACTCTAGGAACTGGTTGGTACTGCCTGGTAGGCAGGTGGTGATGACTTGTCACACTTTGCCTGCTATAAAGAGCTGAAAAACAACTGAAGGTAACCTTGTAAAGAGTGGAAGGGGGGTGTGTATGCATGTTTGTGCTGTAGTAGATCACTGAAGGCTTCCCATCACCATGACACAGGCTCCTCACCAAAAACATGACATACCAGGAGAAAAAAAAAAAAAAAAAAGAGGAGAATGTCCAATTTAATGACAGAAAATAGCTTGCAATGCTGAAGAGCTGCCCTGCTATCCAATGCACTTTATTGTAAAGTGGTTTTTTTTCCAGTTCTTACTGATTCACCCAGTGGCAGACCTCCCCCAGTCACAGGACTGCTGTTTTCCCCAAGTCTGTACTCCCTGCTGCCAAATAACCTGAAATGTTACAGAGGCTGGCAGGGATCACTTGAAAAAAAGGCTTTTCACAAAAATAGAAGTTTCTCCTCTAGTAAGTACCTTGAAGCTTCACCAGCAGTGCTGCATTCAGCTAATTCCTATTAACAGGAATTGAAGTTAGGCTGAGACTTCTTTTACATACAATTTTAAAAGAATCATAGTCAATCAACAGGTCTTAAAAATTTAGATGTAATATTAATTTCTGGCAGCTCTAAAGGGCAGAATCTACCTATTTGTTTAAATTTAAGCAAAAAGCAATTTGGACATGTCCTGTGGGCTCTCTTGTGTGAGCTCAGACAAGCTGATCCAAAGCAGAGGTCTAGGATGAGCTGTGCACAGAAGGCAAAAAGTCCAGGTCTTTCAGTATTTCTTGTGTTCCCCATCAATAAAAAGGCTCTACAGAACAGGAAAACAAATGTTTCTGCCTTGGAATGAGCACATCCTTTCCCCACCTGCAGCAAAAATACTTTAGCCTAAGTCTAGTGTTCTCACCTCCTGAATTAATGTGCAGTGGACTATTTTTAATGAGTCTCAACTGTCTCAGCTCTTTTTGCACTGAAACACTGTGGACATCTCCTGGAGTGAGAGCTGATCACACTTTTTGCTCTGATGAACTGAGATGTTCAAGTTAACAGGCACACTAAGCTGCTTTACGTGGGGTTTATTTGTTTTGAATTTGATTCTGCTGTCATTCACATATTCCCATTGTAGTGTATATGTTCAGAATGGTTACTGGAATCTATAGTTGCATAAATGGTGTAGAAAGGGATGCCTTCAAAATCCATAGCTGCTAAATTATGCAGGTTTATTTCTAGTAGATGAGATCTGTGTCGTGTAGCTGTAGGGTACCTGATTATTTCTTGAGCTGCCATAAGCTGACTCTCTGAACTCTAGATCTGTTTAATCCAATTCAGATGTTAATCGATCTGATGAACACGCTGTAATTTAAGATTGTGCCATTTAATTTTTTTTCTGGTTATCCAAATATAGAGCTGGTTCTTATTTTGGGTTGTCAGGTAATAGTTGTTCAGGCTCTGGCCACTAGAGTATGCCCTCTCCTGCACAGGCTGGAGTATCAACCATCCCTTTTCCCTCTATAAAACAGGTGGGAGATGCCAAATATTCACGTGCACCTAGGCATCCTGTTAGTTCCAGCACTAGTTCATTATTCCTTATTTGAAATTACAGTTTGTGTGATGATCAGAGTAGTTCTTCCTGAAGTAGCTTTAAAAAAAAAAAAAAAAAAAGAAAAAAGAAAAAGAAGAAAAAAGAAAGTTGATGAGTAATAAGTCACAGTTATTTATCACCAACAAAATCTTGTTTGCTTCTGAAACCTTTGCTTCACACAATTACCTGGCCACCCACATGATGCTGCTTCATTAAAGAAAGAAAGAATTTGATGTTTTATGGAGGAAGCATTTTGGGATTTGTATCTATGTAGGTGTTAACAAAACTAATGGTCTCCCAGGACCTTTTCTGCACTGCTATTACCTCATCATCCCGACCTTGGGGCAGTACCTGGGGTTATGTCTGAAGTTCAGCATTTCATCCTTGGCTCTGCTGAAGTGTGTGATGCTCCTCAGCTCATCTCTCCTGTTTGTCAGGACCCCTTTGAGCTGCAGCTCTGGTCTGCAGAGATGTGCTGCTATGACCTTGTTCTGGGCCAAACAAACCCAGTCCCTTTTCACAAGCAGCCCCTGATGGTTCTAAGCCTTCTGAGGCTCTCCTTGCTCTTTTTGTAGCCAGATGCATCATATTTTTAGGGCCCAACACCTGAATGTTTATTCCTGAAGGTGCTCTGGAAGGGATTTACCTAAGTCTAGTAAGCATTACAAGGTGTTGAATAAAAATTTAAACACCAAATTCGATACTGGCATCATGGGCATCAGTACCATGCAGGCATCTTAAGCCTGCTCTGAAAATGAGCAGTCTGTCATGGAGCTATGAAAAAGGAAATTGGGAGCAAGCAGCAGCTCAGCAAATACCTGTAAATGTGGGGGTTTTTTGGTTGGTTGGGGTTTTTTTTGGTAGGTTGTTGGGATTTTGTGGGGTTTTTTTTGTTTGTTTTTTCTTTTTGCATTAGCCCTGTAACATATGCCACAGACTCCACTATCTCTCCTCAGAGTCTGGAACCTTGTTAGCAAATCTCTCTGTGGCAAATGCCTCAGTTTGATGGTGAATCATTTAATGCATTTCAGTCATGATTTCTGCCTTAATTCTTGTCTACAAGATCTCTAAAAATCTAGAGATTAGGTGGGAAGCTTTTCTCTTAGTCGAAGGAATCGGATCATGGTCTACTTTACCAAACATCTCGAGTCTATAATTATTCCATGACTTTTCCACTAGATTGTTGTGAGCAATAGTTAACAAGAGGTAAAACAGGACATCATGGATAATATCTGCTATTAAATGTTCTGCTTTGGCCTTATGAAATTGGGTGTCAAATGCTAATTCATGGGACAATGAACTGAATCTTTTTAGCAAGAAAGACCTCAAACCGTTGCAGTGCCGTGAAGGTTGGCTCAAGAACAGAAAAGTGACTTCAGGGCAGGAAAAAACCCATAAAACCAAGCAGTCCTGACTGTGCCATAATGCAAAGTAACAAGAGTTCCATTATAGCAGAAGGAAAAATGAAATGTACAGAGAGAACAATAACCGCCATGACTGACCTCTGCCATAAATATTTTTGGGGCATGATTCGGTGAAGCTGGAAAAATTGCATTTCCAAGTGTGACTATTGATTTTTCTTCTGTGTTGGCATGAAGTTATAGAGGCCACAGTTTGGAAAATTTGGGCCTGATCTTTTGGAAAACCACTTTGCCCCAGTTGTCTTGTAGTACTGCTAAACATGAAGCTCATGTTGTTCAAAGTCTTGTGCACAGTCAGATACAGATTTAGTAGCTGCATTTGAAAACCATTTTAAGAATCCTTTTTCTTGTTTATTGCTCAGATGGGGTATTCCCATGTTCACAAAAATTATATATTAAAGGTTTTTAAAAAATTTCAGATCTTCTGCAAGGTTCGAAATAAGTATGAAAACTTAGAAGATAATTTTGTGCTTGATCTTACATTTGTTTGAAGTTAATGGTAAATTTCCCATTGATTTCATTAGCGTGGCATGAGGCTCCTGGGGCAAAAGTCTCAGTGTTATTTTGGTCTATTTTTGGACTTATGTTTTCAAGAAGAGCGGAATGAGGGCAGGCATCTCTCATGAGTCAGAGGAGAGAATTCTATATATATAGAATAGTATAATAAATATTATAATCATATAGTTATAATAAATTTAGCCCAAATTCTCCAGCTGATAATTACAACTAAGGCAGGGAAGAAACAGTGACTACCTTGTCAGAGGTAATATAATTCCTAACATCCTCCAGTAAGCTGGAAGTCCTATAGTAAAAATAAAAATATTTTAAAATAACTGGGATGGCTGTGATTTCTGTCTGATTTGCTCTTTTTCTAATGAACATGGTATCTGCTGCAACTAGATCTGACAGTAGAAACTTGGAGCTATATTTTATTAGAAGCTGATGCATTCCCTTTTGCTCAGTATATTGCTAGGGTTTTTTAATGGAGTTTATTAATTGTTTGGCTCTCTTAAGGTTAGATTGCAAGGTGACTGTAGACTCTAAATGTATTCATATACTTGATTAAGCACACCCATCTTGATTTTACAGATAATATTGCTAAAGCAGAGTGATCTGTGCTGTGGAGAGGTGCCTGGTTTGCCAAGCAGTAACTTTTGATAAATGAACTCAGATTTTGTGATAATCTCACATCAGGTGATTCTGCCTGTGCCCCTGGTGCAGGCAAAGAAGATCAGCAGTTCAGGCAGGAATACAAAGGCCAAACCATAAATTACCACATTATTGAGGTGCTCACCTCTTGTGATCTTTGGATTGATGACTGTTTGGTGTTTGTTTTAGTTTTTTTTCAGTGGTCGGTTTGTTTGTTTGATGGTTTTTTACCTTCTTATGGTCAATTTTCTAGGCTGGCCCTTGGTTACATTGTTACAGGTTAGATTTGGTGCATGTTCCAGCTAAGTGGGGTATCACACCTGTCCTGTTTCCATTCCATCTGGGGAGAAATTTTGTGCTGCGAACTCCATTCCAATAAAGATCGTAAAACTGCCTGTCTCCTTTGTTTCCATTAATTGTGAGAAGCCTTTCAGCAGGAAATGTTAAATGTGGGTTCCCACATACCACCAAGACTATTATTATCCATTGTAAAAGGGCACGCAGCAATTGAGCCCAATTTGGTTTGGCCTTTACTAACTTCATCCTTGATTCCTAGTAGACTGCCTTATTTCTCTGTCAATTCATTTTCCACGTAGCTTAAGAACTTTTAGATGCAATAAAACTTATAATGGTTGTAATTTATTCCCCTCAATATAATTTTGACTTCTTTCTGTCCTTTTTTGCTAGTTGCATTCTCCCTGATGGTCAGGAAGATGAATATTTCTGGAATTGCCTTAGGAGGAGTTCCACTGGAGAATAAAGAGAGGCTAAAGTCTCCTAGGACTACCAAAATGCCTGTCTCATGAACAAAATATGATGTGGGCTAAGTCAGATGGATTTTGAGAGTATAACCTGTTCACTTTGGCAGGAATTGTGTTGTGTGATGGCACGGGCATAGTTTTGATTGAAAACTCTGAATTTATTTTGCATGTGTAATAGCTACTGTACAAAACCGCTGTCATCATAATTCATTTAATTGCAACGAATAAATCTGTCCAGTCTGAGAGGATTTTTTTTTTTTTTTAAATGGCTGTGGTAGAATGTGAAATCTTGCGCCTTGGTTTTAGAATGTGCACAGCCCATTCCCAGCAGTGTAATCTCTCAGGGAATTGAAGGAGAATGGGCACAGACCTTCCCTGGTAACGCTGTCTGTGATGTGCTGATTCACATGGAAACTGTGGATCCTTCAAGCCCTGCTGAGAGGCATGAAGAGGTCAAATGGCTCATCAAAGCCTTGCAGAACGCCAGCTGGAATTAAGATCTGATGTGCTTCTGGCTTGATGCTGGTTGCTGCTCAAGCCCCTGGAACACAAAGCAGCTTAGCCAGGCTGGGAGGTGACCCTGGAGCAGTGGGCTGAGCCCCTGGGGATTGCAATTGAAAATGCTGAGGGGTTTGCCTGTTGTTCTGGATTCCACATGGAAACAGAGCTCATTTACAGAGGGACAGGATGGTGTTGCTTGTTCCTAATGAACAGTAACATTCTAATTTCTTACCGTCTCTGCAAGTTTTTGATGATGAAGCAGAGTTGTTTCATGAAGCCTGTAATGATGTGGGGAAGTGGGTATGGATTTACTGGTGCTCAGCTGGATTCCCACCATTGCCTTCCCAGTGAAGAGCCTGTCCCAAGCAGGACATGTTCCTCCTCTCTCAGGGTAGAAGAACCTTTAGGGGGATGAGTGGGTCCCTCCAGGCACAGGGGCAATACTCTGGGATTAGGGGAATTATCTAGATTTGAACTGCTGTGCTCTGGGTTTGTCCAGCGTGAGAAGTTTTTGTACAAAAGGAAAAATACTGTCACTGAGCCACTTGTGAACATAAATCCTTGGTGATGGGCTCACTGTGAGACACGGGTTTTCAGCAAAAAAAAAAAAGAATGCATTTCAAAAGAGCTTCTTTTCCCTGGACTTTCCATTTCACTACACTTGAGGGTATTACCTTAGCTTCCCTCTGGAAAATGGCCAGTGAACCTCGTGAAAATTTTATGGCAGTTTATTACTGCCTAATTCACCCTTCAAAGCACGAGTGAGATTTTTCAATTGCCTTCCAGAACTTTGTCCTTGCTTGCTGCATCTGAGGGCCAAAGTTTACACCAAATATTATAATGTCTGAAGCACTTAAGCCCTTTTTATATAATTTGGGGTTTATATTTAATCCTAAATAGACAGTGATTCTGTCATGTAGATAAAGGGCTAATTTTGGAATATTATGCTAAAATACCATCCAGAAGTGCTGAAAACCTTCCCTCTTTGTGATTTCTAGTTAAGGAATTTTGTCTTTGATTAATACATAACTGAACATGCAGTTGGATGTATCTAGAGAGTTTATATGCAGCATGGCAATAAAAATATCCATTAAATATCAAAAGGAAAAACATGTTTCGAAACACCTTTAATATTTGGGGGGGGAGTTGTTCTTTCTTGCAAGTAAAATAGCATAATTTTAAAAATATTCTCTAGTAAACCATTTTATTATGCTCTTAAAACTTATTGAGTTGCTCTTCTACTCATGAGGCTGTTTTGCTATGCTTCACTACTGAAGTGTCATTAAAAATCCTGGAGTGCCTTCCCTTGGAATGGTAACTGATTGGGTTCAGTTAGAATGCAGTAATGTTCTATGAAAAGGGAGATCTGAAGTTATTCTCGTGGTTCTCTGCTTTCAAAAACTACCAAAAAGCCAAAAATTCATTTTTATTTTCTTGTTTCATATTTTTTCAAAATGCTTCTGTACTTCTTAGGTGCTTTTTTCAGTGGAATCAATTTTGCATCTAACTCCATTACTTTAATATGGTATTAAAACAGTTTTTCCTGTCTGAGGAATTGTACTCACATAGCAAAAGTGTGTTGAGGATATGGAATCCCCTGATTGATTAGCAGTGTGATAGATTACACCTGTAATTTTCTTTATATCAGGAAAGGAAAAGGTGATGTGTTTTGTCTGTGGACTTCTGGGGAGGAGAGGTTGCACACTAACACAACTCCTAAAAGTAAAATTGTCACACCAAACAGGTTTGAGTGTGTCACTTGAGGAGATGTGGCACAGAATTAACCCACTGTTAGGTGAGTTTATGTAGTGCTGTTTTCATTGGAGCTGTTAAATATGGCAGGGACTAATTTCATTATGTGCTGGTTTTTCTCTAGCCTGTCGACAGACAGAATTAGGCAAAAGCCAAAATATTCAAGCTTCTCTAATTCTGGACACCCAATTTCAAATTCTAGGCAGTGGTTTTGCAAGGTGTGTAATTGCTCTTGGTCACTAAGGTGTGGCAATGGGAAAGTGGAGGAAATCATCCTGATTTAAAAGGCATGAGTTTGTTCCACCCCTCAGCCCAAGAGATCTGTGAGGCTCATACAAAGTAGGAGAGAAAAAAAAATCATACGCAACAAATGTTGGATTTGTGATAAGATCTTACTAAAGCAAGATAAATAATCTCTAATAACAACTCTGTGACCTTTAAAAGCTCTGGGTTTGAAGCCTGGGAGCAGGGGTTTGGGTTTGTGAGCAGTTTCTCTCAGTTACACAACTGCTCTGTGCTTTAGCAGTGATGGATGCCAGGATATTACTAGCATTCTGTAGTGTGGGGTGGTTTGCTTGGTTTGCCTTGGTTTCTTCTATTTGTGTGGATTTGGGGGGGTTTTTTGGGTTTGTTTTTTTTGGTTGTTTCGTTTTGTTTTGGTTTGGTTTTTTTTGTTTTTTGGGGGTTTTTTTTTGTTTTTTGTTTTTTGGGGTTTTTTATTATTATTTTTTCGTTTTTCTTCTGTAAATGAAGTGAAATCTATTTGGCCTGGAGGATTCATTCCAGTATTCTCACTTCAAAATCTGTTTTGGTATTTTGACAACAAGAGAAAATGAAACTTGCAAAGTAATCCAGTTCCACTTGATACAGGATTATTTTCAGAGGCCATCAAATGAAAGAATCATCACCAGCTGAGGTCTTTTTATGCTACAGAGGTCTCATGCAAAGTTTTGTTGTAAATGGGGTGCCAGATTAGTTCAGTTGAAATTGCACAAATGCTCTAACGTGTTACAGAAACATCAAAGTGTAGACTCTCCAGTCTTGCTCATATAAAATCCAAGTTGTAATTCTGTAATCTACTAGCAGCCAACTATCTTCAAACCACTCTGTTTCTGAAAGAAGCAATTTGGCTCTAGTGGCCCATTTTCTAGTTGTATGACTTTGAATAAATGCTTTCAGTGGCACAGCATTGGAGTGTCACAAATGCACCTCTTTGGTTTTGCACTACAAATTTGAAGATAATTTCCTGCTTTTAGTTGGGGGGGGAGTAAAAAGAAAATCATAAGTTTCAACTATCTCTGATTTCAGAATTACCTGCCTTGCATTTGCTGAAAAGTGTTATTTTAAAAAATGTATTGAAATATTGAGTGGATCAGCTTGGTTGCCCTGCTTCAGCCCTTTATTTTGTCCATTCTATTTTCAGATGTGCAGGCAGGATGGGCTCTGACAGAAAACAGTGGTTTCTCCTCAGTTCTGGCAGTAGCAATGCCAAAATCTTTGGCTCAGGATGCTTTCTGTGGTCGTTCCTCTCTGGGATATTTTGTCCTGTTCTGATATTTCGTCCTAGCATGATTCCAATCCAGCGTAGCTTTCTGATCACTCCTCTGTGTGCTCGTCACTTTATCAAACATTTGGAATCTCCTGATTTCTGTTATCTATAACAATCCCTGCACTTACTCATCCCTTGCTTACCTACAAGATTCAGTGCATATTGAATGGGTAACTCATTTATCAGAGTGTGGTGATCAATCTACCCCATACTCCCCTATTTGTCTATGAAACATTTCCTACGTCCTGAAATCATGCTGAAATTTGAAAATACTGTGATAATTCAGAAAAAATGCAGCAATTCTAGTCTGTTAGCTGGCAATTTTCAGTGTGCTCACAAATAATGGAAGTGGATTTATCATGTTTAATTGCAGAATTTCCTGTCCATCACTTTGACTAAATGTAATAAATATTACAGTTGGGCCAGGTGAAATGTTATATAGCCAGTTAAGAATCTGCTATGTGCACTTCATACCCACACATTTTCAGGTTTTGGAGATTTTTGGGAAAAGTAGGTGCTGATCTCATTGCAGGTTTGCTGGCATCTTTGCCAGCATTTTTGCCGACATTTGACATGTTGGACATGTGGGAATGGCTCCAACTGAGCAGAAGGAAACATTTCTTTATGGAGACATAGTCAGACCCTAGAACAGACTTCCTGGAGTGGTGCCCAATGCCCCATGCCTGTCAGTGTGTAGGAGGCATTTGCACAGTGCCTCTAATAACAAGTTTCAACTTTTGGTCAGCCCTGAAGTGATCAGGCAGTTGGCCAAGGTGTGATCCCTGCCAGTCCCCTCCAAATGGAATAGTCTGTTCTATTTTAATCCTTGGGGTGTGGTACAGTGTCTGTCACTCTGAGTGGCCAGCAGTAGCAATTCTCAATTCTCAAGAACTTTGTCATGTTTAATTCCCAGAGAATCCAAAATATGTTCCTGCCTCCAAGATTGTTGCACTATTGGTGCAGCATTTGTGGAGTTTGGAAAGGACGAGGCAGAACAGGTCTGGGGTCAGCATGCAAGAATTCTCTTTATTCAAATTTCTGACTCCATTTATATACACTGTACAAAGATGGCCAAGTATTGGCCAAAGGCATGTCACCTCATCCACTCAGATTGGTGAACATCTCCAATCACTCAAATGCTTCTCTCAGAGCAAAAGAATGCAAACATTTTCTTATTGACATGAAAGAGTGTGGGAACTCATCTCAGAGTTCCAAAACATCAAAAGGCTAGTCTAAATATCAGAATGCAAGTTTAAGGCATGTAAAAGCAGGGTGACACAAGATCTCAGCTCAGCCATGGCTACTGAAGCAAATGAGGATTATTGGGGTGCACAGCAATCTGCATGGCATCTTGTGCTGCATCTGGGACTTGGGTCCTGCTCTGGGGACACAAGCTGAAATTGACTGTAATACATGATGACCACAGCTGACTTTGGAGTCCATTTCATTAGTCTGGCTGGTGACATGCATCTGCCTCACATGTGCTTTTCCATCTCCTGAAAACTGAGTGTATTTCTTTGCAACATCTCCATCCTTCTTCCAACACAGGCTTTCAGTTCGCCCCACGAGCAGTGCTTGATTACATGTTCTGCATTTAGAAAATGGCCCAGTAGTTGTCAGTGTTTTAAAAGAACTGCTCAGAAACTATTTGTGACAATAAGAGTAAGAGTCTGGAGACATTTGAGAGTGTGGATCTCCCAGCAGTGATCACTGGGAAGTTGGGCTGCTGGCCTGAAGTGCTACCCCACTCGTCTTCCTAAAAAAATGAGTATAAGACAGCATGTGACAAATGATCTGTCACTGAAAAGAAATGCTAATCCACATCTAGCAAACCTCTGCAAGTGAAAGCAAAGCCTTATGTACAGGGACAGTTTTAAGAACAGAATTATAAATTCATGTGAGAGTACCCCTTTGAATCAATTTCCTCTCACGTTGTGTATTTAACGGCACAATGGCACATCAGGTTTGCTGAGACTTACTTCCTTGTTCATAAACATGACTTCCCTTCCAAAGTCATGTTGTGAGACTGGACTTGAACACTGGGAACCAAACTGTGAAAGATTCCTGGAGAGAACATACAAAGAGACAGCTCTCACAGCTTTGCATAAAATAGTTTTTCTGTGGTTAGCCATAACTTACTTTTAAGGTCCATTATTTCAGGACTCTTGAGCAAAACTTGGCTCTAGCAGGAAATGAGTTTTTCTGGCGGTTCTTTTTTTATTTTATTTTTCTCACAAGTGATTTATGGCTCTGTGTGTTACTGCTGAAGCAATGCTGCCCAATATCACAGGATGGGTACAGATGTCTGCAGAAGTTTCCTTTCACCTATTTCATATCATTTCACAATATAATTTTGGACAGATCCTAGAAGGTTCAGTGTTTCAACTGTACTGCTTCTCTTGCTGGAAAAGATAATACTGACCATTCTTCTTCCTGACATCAGTGCCTTTCACCTTGCTAATGCTGCAGTAGCTGAAAACTGAGGATTGGAACTGCTGGATGGATGGCCCTTCTAACTATTCCATTAATCTGTGGGAGGCCTATTTTACTTACAAGCTGCCCTGCCACATTCCTATGCCTGGCCTCCTTTAAGCCTGGCATTTAGGTCCAATTGTTTAAAACAATCTCTTGTTGTAGCTGGTTGGGGTGAAATGGAGCTATCTGTCAATTTGAAAAGGTCACTGGCTGTGTCAGAATGACAGTGATTCCAAATTATCCATTAATCTCCCAATTTAAATTTGTCATCCTTCTTCTAACAGCCAGCCAGCCACAGAGGCTAAAAGAGACCTCTTCTCTTACACCCATGACCAAGCAGCCTTTTTATTAGCTGTCAGATAAAATTGGCAGTGCGTCCCAGCATTAAATATTCATTGACCGCTCTCTTTAAAAAAAAAAAAAAAAGGGCTGGTAACAAGTTGAGAATATATGAGAAAACAGCCGAAGAAATTACAATTGATTTTCTTGTCTTATCTGCCAAGATTTCGACTATATGATTAGTGTAACACACTCAGCATATTCCTGTAGTGGTTTGAGTTGGAGGGTGATACATGCCAGAGCTTCCTTGCCCCCTTTTACATTTTGGCTTTGGTTTGATATTGGGGACCCACACAAGGGTGAATTACTGTACAGAAAGTGAAATTCTCCATGGAAAATAAGATTTAATAGCTCTTGCATTGTCAAAGGAATAGCTCTGGCAGATGGAAAAAGCCCCAGATAAGGGATTCAAGCCTGAGAGGTGTTTGGTTTTCTCACACAGGATGATGGTATGGTGCTGAGGAGGTTTAGGAAAACAGGGGAGAGCTCTGGGCCACCAGCTGCTCCTGAGGGCAGTGAGAGCTTAGACTCTGCTTTTCCATGTCTGTCATCCATCACCTGAGCCCCAGCCTCACTGCTGGAGCTGTTTGGAATTTAATAGCTGTAACTTGGGGGCTTTGCAAAGTGGTTAAATGGTGGGAACATGGCAGTGCCCCCATTGTGAACGGGAGTGTAATCATCTATCCTGGCAGTGGAAATCCAGACAGCTCTGGGAAGTTTTTTGATGTTGTGTCCTTATGATGTGATGCCCATTTATACAGAAAGAGATACGAGCCAGGGAAGTGTAAAGAAAGGAAATTCAAGGCACATGAAAGGGCAGAAGGCACACGGTCATTTCATACTCTGAGGAACAAAAAGAGTCTGCATGAACACTGATAACCAGGCAAGACCGAGTGCAAATGGTGATGGATTTACCAGCCTCATCTCAATCCTTGTTTATGCAGAACTTTCCGATGTGTCCAGAGACAAAGTATACACAGAGGACATTTTTGTTCCTTCCTTGCAATGGCCATAGTGTATTTGTGGCAGACTGCAGGGCAGGTGTTGTCTGTGTACCCCAAATAAGCGTTATTCCCCAAGGAAGTGCCTGGCAACACTTTCCATTAAAGGTCTATGGCATAAAGCATAAGTTTATTTTATAGCCAGCTGGAGGTTGACTGCAGCTTTGCCAGTCAAACTTTCTTTTCCAGTGAGCACTGGGGTGTGTGCAGGTGCCAGCTCTGCTCAGCTCTCCTCTGACTGCTCTCACATGCAGTTTGTTTGGATTAATGAAAGCAGAAGGTGAGAGCAAAGCAGGATGTCTGCTGTATCAAAGGTTTTTTCCAGTTTGGAGATATTTGACTTCCAGGAGAGAATGTGTGTGTATTTTTTTACTCTAGATTTTTTTCCCCCCTCTGTCTTTTGCAAGTTTAATTGCTCATTAAAAGTCACAGAGAAGCACACACTGGCCCAACGTTTTGATGAAACACCTAATGACTTTGAGCATTTGATTTATGGACACAGCTTAAGTTACACGGGGACCTGTGTCAAGACAGGCCAGAGATAAGCTTGCATTTATCTATGGAAGTTAAGGGATAATTATGTAAAAGCATTGCATTTTAAAGGAAACAAAGACAGACCTGTGGGAAATGCATTTTCACAGCATGTATTAGCAAAGCCCAATCAACCTCCTTGTGGGAGGACAATTAACAGAATTAAAAGTTGGAATTTTAATTATCATACAAATTAGAGGGAAATTAATCAGCTTGTATTTTATGACTTGACTTGGCTTTGAGCATTGCTGCTCCAATTTTATAGCAAAACTTTGATTAATTGAGACACTGGATTAAAGCATAAAATCCTGACTTAGGTAGCATTTTAATGCCTGGCTCAATTTTCATCTGCCACCTACAGTACAGGAAACAGCAACAATGCAGAAGCCAAACCTTGGTTTGCCCCAGCAGAAATGTCCAAAGCAATTCCTCTGCATGTGGCCAAACTTGCTTTTTCTGAAAACCTCCTCTTTTTATCTTCTAACTGCTCAACATGTTAGTTTATACCTAGCTAAAAGTTAGAGATTTTCACTGACACTCTGGAAGTATTGTTTCAATATTAATCAAAGCCCAGCTTTTCCTTTTGTTTAGGGGTGGGTTTTCTCTCTCTTTTTTTTTTTTTTTTTTT
>VZSR01001065.1:3021294-3034089 GCA_013398615.1 Brachypodius melanocephalos | reverse complement strand
TATAAGCTTGTGGAATCTAAAGGCACCTTTGGAACTGCTGCCCCAGACCCTTGGAAGGTATTTCAACCTTGTTCTGGGTTTTGCTGATCAGAACTTGAAAGCACTTAGAGGAGTTTGTGGCACTGTGGGAGGATGGCAAGTTCCAGTTCAGCTGCTGAAAATGTGGGTTTGATAAAATACTTACTCTTTTTAGATTGTTCTCTTTTGTCCAAACGATGTAATTTGAGGTTTGGTTCCAGACAGATTAAAGAGTCAAAACCTTGAATGCTCCTTTACTAGAAAACAGGAGATCTATATTAAGGTTCCCTACACAGAGAAAGGTGCTGAATTTGGTATTTGAATTTTATCTTTCTCTTCCTTCCTCTTCCTCTAGTAAATATCTGTCAGGTTGGGACTGCAAATCCTGAAGCACAGTCTTGTCATATTTGACATTGAAAATCAAAGAAGGCTTTAAGCTAAACTCAGTCCAAGAAAAATTAAATCAAACACTTTTCACTGCTTTGTTTGGGTTGTAAGGATAAAATTCAAATAACAGTCTCAGGAAAAGCAAACCTGTGCTTCAGTCAGAACACAAAACACAAACAGATTGCAGAATAAATTAGACTGCAATTTTATAGGGTCTCAAGTTAAAAGAGGTAGTTTAATTATGATGCTGGATTTAGTTCAGAGCTCAAGTAATGATCTAGAAGCTGCAGAGAAGCACTGGAAATGACTGTGTGCTAATGAGGACCCCAGCCACAGCTTTCTGTGCTAGTTAATTTGCAATCTATGTGGAGATCTGTTGGCAAGCCTATAAAATGAGGTTTTGCAAAAGTAATCATCACTTCAAAGTCTAGAGATACAGCCTGAGGAAGCAGAAGCATGTTGACTGTTAAATTTCCACTTTGAACATTGTTTGGAAAGTTGACGTTGTTGCTTCCTACCTGCTGAATTGAGGAAAGCAAATTGTCCTTCACACCAAAATGGCTCTGGAGCTCACCGTTTCAAAAGACAGCTAACAGGAGTAGGGTCTGGCAACTGTGCCAGATATGCCAGCTAACTCAACGTTGTCTATTTAGAAACACCAATATATTTGTGAATATTTGGCTGAAGGGTGAGGCTTCAGTTCATTTGCTGAAGGGCTATGGTGAAATCATCCTCTTTTCTGCTCTGAATGTGCTGCTACTCAGCACTCAGCACTTTTCTGGATTAGATCTGGGCATGATATGATGTGTGTTTTAGGGTGGATCCTTTGGCCACCTAAAGGTGGGCAAGACTTCTAAAAGAAGTCTTTAAAGCATGGCCGTGGAATAAGGTGATGAAAAAGCCTGAGGCAAGAGTCCTGTGCTATGTTCCCTATGGAACGCCAGTCCTCTCTCCTCTCCTCTCCTCTCCTCTCCTCTCCTCTCCTCTCCTCTCCTCTCCTCTCCTCTCCTCTCCTCTCCTCTCCTCTCCTCTCCTCTCCTCTCCTCTCCTCTCCTCTCCTCTCCTCTCCTCTCCTCTCCTCTCCTCTCCTCTCCCCCAAAGCTACAGCATTAGAGGGACAGCAGAAAGTCAATGAGCTGGTAAAGGTCCAAGGATTTATTGCAGAGCAGGTATTATGCAAATCAAACTAATTTCTTCACAGAACTGTCAGGTGATCTGAATGGATGTGGCCATCAGGATCTGTACAATGTCACAGTTTCACTTACCTGACAGTTTACTTTGATTAAGTTGAAAACAAAATGTTCTTTTGTCAAAGCTACAAGTGCAACAGAATTACTCTTTCTTTTCCAAACACTTTTCTTTTAAAGCTCAACCAGAGAAGCTGAATTAGTTGCAGGGTTTGAGTTCAACCTCAGTGAAGGCTGGTGGATGCAGAATAGATAGTTTCTAGGTTTTGGAAGGGACCTACTGTGGCCATCTAGTCCAGCTGCCTGAGCAATGTGGCACAGAGGAGTGCCAGAGATCCACAGCTGGTTCTGAACAAGTTACTGCCCAAAGTGAGCTCAGCAGCTCTGCCTAGAGAGCTTGAGACAGGTGAGCTCAGGAGGGACCAGGTCTCTGGCTGTGTCCCTCAGGGCTCATTTGGGAAGCTCCAAACTGTGTGCTGTGGTTTGCAATGACACTCTGGAAAGGAGCTTTGCTTGGCAGTGACAGAGGCATCCTTTTCCATGACAGCACACCTGACTCAGAGTAATCTCTCTGATCTGAGTAGTGCAGGTTGCAGCCTGGACCCAGTGCTTAAGGGAGGGAGAGGCTTAGTTTACAAGACAGAGTTACATAAATGTCTCAGTCAAGGCTTCCATAATTGGATTTTTTAGGAAATATTTTGCCAATGGTGTTTGCCACTACATTGAATCAATTGTCCCTGTACTAAAAGTAAATTCAGGAGTCCTGATCTGTCATCCATTTCACCTGGGCAAATGGACACATTCATGATCTCCAGCCTTGCCACTGTTTGCTTAAGCATAAAAGGACTCTGAGATTTCCTCCAGAGTTTGAAATAAAGAAGTCACTGGCTCCTGTCTGAGACGAGGGGTGTCACTGTATCCATGTGGTGAACGGAGCTCCATGCAGAATAGCAGAGTAGGGGGGAAACCAGGAAACTCCAGGCTGTCAACAGTGTCTGAAGCTCGAGGGTGTCAGACAGAGCACACCTGAACTCCTCTGCAAGGCTGCTGCTGTAGCATATGGTCCTTGGCATTCCCTTGGCAATTTGAGTTCCCTGTGAGGCTCTGGGTGCCTTGCAGCCTCCTCGCTGTGGTGGCCTGGGGACACTCTCTGATTGTAAGGCTGGAAAGTAAAAGCTTACACCATGTGGCATTTGTTATTTGAATAATTTGTCCTTTAAACTTACACACACTCTTAATTTTTGACATGGAGGGTCACTTGAGGTGTCCTCTGAAAGGGAGAGGATAGCTGACTCCTGTGACTTGATTTAGCCCAGCTGGCAAACTTAGTTAGAAATCACGAACTCTGTTTAAAAAACAGACGCTGCAATTGAACCTAAGTATTCTGTGGTAAATGGAAGTGCTTTTTAATTTTCTTTTAAGTACCATTTCTTTTTTTGGAAGGATCCGGAGCTTGTTTCAGTGACATGTACATAAATGTTAAAAAGTTTTAAGTGTGCTTAGAAAATGGGAAATGAAAAAAGCCAACATAAATGAGAAGTCAAATAGTTTACCCTCACTAGAGGGTAAATGTAGAGTGACTGTGACAAGAATTTCCCAAACACAGTATCCATGTGATGACTTGGCATCCCAGCATATGGCTTACATTAAAGTAAGCCCTCAAATTCTGTACTCCAGATAATGAAGTCTACTTTTCCAATGACTATGGAAGTAGTTTCCTTATCTAAAACCATATGTTAGAGGGAAAAGAATTACATTCCTACTAAGTAATTACTATTGGTAATTAATTAAGTACAGATTTCCCTGTCCAGGGTATCACTTTCTAACGTCACATTATTTGACAGATGCAACCCATGTTTAGAGTTACATTTGTGAAGCAGATCACATGAAGTGCCTGGTCCTGACCATTCCTGGAATATTAGATTAGGCAGACCCTAAATATACACTCAGAATTTCAGGTCTTCTGTTCCTTGGCTGTCCTTACTCTTGCACACAGCTGGGCTTTAGGGCCAGGCTTTCAACCATCATGAGCAGCACCTGGCCTTATCTTGAGATCTGAGAACTAGTTTCAGGTTTTTAGTAAAATGTCCTTTTAACCTCCAAGATTGTTTAATGGGACACTCAGTGAAGTGGATATTGATGGGTGAGAGTCTAAACTTGAGAACAGAAGCAATGAAAACCTTGGCTGGGGAAGAGGGTAAAGGTCGCATGGTGCCTGAGTTCTGACAAGAGTTTGCCTCAAATGTCTAATGAATTCAATTATCATCTCTTTAACAGAAATCCTGTAGAGCTTGGAGCCAGCTGTATCTATTGTGAAAAGGAGACTGTTCCAGACCCAATTCAGACTGAATCTGCAGCCTCTGAACTGGAGATGGGGTTTAAAGTGCTCTGCTTTCATCATGCTAACTAGCATAGCATAAAGGTTAGCAGTTTAAAATAAGGAAAAGAACCAACCAATTTTTCAATGTGGGGAGAGGAGATATTTGCTGTTTCTATGTGTGGCTGTCTTTTGTAATTTTGAATAATTTATTGTTCCTCCTCTAATGCTATCCTTCCTCTTTCCCCATGTTAGACACCAAGGCAATACAGATGGTAAAGGATAGAACACTTTTTTGGATAGAACATCTAGCTACTTCATGATCTTCACAAGCTGATAGCTTTTGAGCAGTCTAACCCAAGGTAAGCCTGAACTGACTAACTGAAACCTGCCTCCATCTACATCAGCTACTTGCTTTTTGAGTGAGGATTTCATCTTGGAAAGCCATCTCCTATAGTGAAAAACAAGAGAAAGTTTTGCTTTCAAGTTGTATAGAAGGATTTTACACACTCTGTCCCAATTTTATTTAAATGATTGTTTCTCCTTCCTTCCTTCCTTCCTTCCTTCCTTCCTTCCTTCCTTCCTTCCTTCCTCCCTTCCTTCCTCCCTCCCTCCCTCCCTCCCTCCCTGCTAATCTTCCAATAATAAAACATTTTGCTAAATAAAACAAATTAGTGTTCACTCTCCAACTGTGATCTGAATTATTGTCTAAATCAAGTGGATAAAACACCTATTTCAAGAGCTGGCAGGATTTCTCCTTTGTTTTGTCATTGTGTATTTCAGTGTTTTTAGCAGAAGATTAATACATATAGTATCTGTCAATAGCAGTAAATTGTCTAATGATATGCTTGCCATCTCCACACGGAAAACAAAATGTTCCTTTCTCAACTGCAGATCTTAGGGGTTATGTTTGTATGATAAACAGGACATTAGTGCAATTGCCAATTTTGCTTGTGCTGCTATGCCATAGAAAATGGCTGGATTTCCAATACAGTTGGGAGTTGAAATATTTATGTGAGGAAGGCAAATGCAGCCTGCTTGAAAGAGCCAGACGCAGCAAATCAACAGCAGTGAAGTTGGTGTTTGAATCAGAAGTGTCTGGGACTGCACATCCTGGAATGCTCCCCACTTCTGAGAGCTGGTTCAAGTGCAGAAAGGATCCATTTCCTGTTCTGGCTACATGCTTAAACCTGGGCATCCAAGACCTGGATTAATTGCTTGGCAGGGGTTTTTTTAATGTCTGGCTTTTTGACAGGAAATTACTTGGAAAACCTCTGGGAAACTTAGGACAAACACTGAAAGTATCACTACATGTACTGCTTCTGACTGGTCAGAGAGTGGCTCCTCCAGCATCAGACTTTGCACCGTGGCAACTTGAAACTGTACCTTGATATGGAAGCAGCATTCCTGGTGGATTTTTCAGGTTTGGACAGAAATATGTAACACAAATCGAATTTCCCACTCTCTTTCAAGGGATGTGGATAAGAACAAGAGCTGAAAATTGATGTCCCTGTTGTCTTAGTGGATGTAAAGGGTTTCTCAAAGCAGTTCCTCACAAACCGAGGAATATGCAAAGAGCTATATGGAAACACACATGAACAACTCTGAATGCTTCCTGCTGTGCAGTAGTTCCCCTGGAGAAACCCAGAGTGCAGTGTTCCAGCAGCAACTGCCTGGATCCTCTCTCCTGGGAAAGTAGGGAAAGCACCAGTGGTACCTTTTGGTGCTCTTACCTTTACCTGAAGTAAGGTAGGAAGATTTATATCTGTGGATCCTCCTGAAGCTCTGTGCAGCTCACTAGTGTCCATGTGAGCCAAAGTCAAGTCCAAGAAAGGATGCCTTCCACAGACATTTGTTACCTCGGGGTTCATGGTAGTCTAACATACGGAATTTCACATTGTGAAACGCAAAAAAAAAAATAGCCTGCTAATATGGAATTTAAACTACTGCTTTTTAAAAGCTCTTCTCATGCCAAGTGTTTTTTGAGTGCAACTTGTATCTGGCACGTGGAAGGGGAGGGGAGAAAATACAGTGATGAAGTGGTCTGATTTCTTTCACAGGAGCACCCAGGGATCAGTCTGACTTCTGTTCAACAGTGGTTTTGATTTTTTTCTTCTCAGCCTGCTGCACATCAGGAAATCTTTTCAACTCTCATTTGTCTCTCAGGCATATCACTTATCTTGGAGCTAGTAGAAAGCTTTAGAACTATGAAGTTTGTGGGGGGTTTTTTTTGGGGGGGAGTGGGTTTTGGGGGGTGGTATAATGCTATTTCAAACACATTGTCTCAGTCTCAGTTTGGAGTCATTTTCCTCCCTTTTCTGTAAGTGCTCTCCTGGAGTTTGATGGTCAAATTTTGTAAGAGATACCTCATCAGTGCTTGTGCCATCTCTTCCCTAAGTGATTGCATCTGATGAACAGAAAAGGATGGATAATTGCCTATTGGATTCTGCTTAGTGAAGGTCAAGGTAGTCTCTGCCTGGCCAACCCTCTGCTTGTCATATAACTCTGTTTTTCCAGGCTTTATTCAAGCCTGTAATCAGCTGAGTTTCACTGAGATAGAACCGTCTGCTTCACTGAGTAGGTTTTTTTTGTGGCACTGTGGTCATGCTTTGTCTGTCCTTGACAGTATAGATGAAATGTCCACAGATTTCCTGTTCTGGACCCATCGTGTTCTTAGTTCTTTGAGTTTTTATTTAAGCAGCTGCTCTAAGGAAAGAAAGGGAAAGCTGTGTGGTGCAGTTGACATGGTGGAGGGAAGGGATGGAACCTAGACAGGGTGCAGAGGTGGGCCTGTGCAAACTTCATGGAGTTCAACGAGGCCAAGGTGCTGCACCTGGGTCAGGGAAATCCCACATTTTTGCAAGTTGGGTGGAGAATGGGCTGAGAGCAGCCCTGAGGGGAAGGACATGGGTGGGCGAGAAGCTGGGCACGAGCCAGCAGCTCAGACAGCCACCATGTCCTGGGCTGCCTCAAAAGGAGTGTGACAAGCAGGTCAGGGGAGGCGATCCTCCCCAGCCACAGCAGGCAGCTGGGACAGGACGGTCTTTAAGGTCTTGTCCCCGTTTAGGGAAAATTTAGGAGGAAACCTCTGAACGGGGTCCCCCTAGAAAGCAAATTCAAGCGGCACCTCCCCACACTGCTTCAGGAAAAGATTTCCTTAGAGAAAAGTGGGAAAAAACACCTATTTATTTAACAAACAGAGTGCCCAGAAGCATAAAAAATTAATAGCGTGAAACAATAAGACCTCTTGCCGCTCTGAAGAGAGATGGCAAACCTGTGAAAGTCCTTTTGCTCACCCGGTCTCTGATCAGTCCCTCCGGTGCTGCAAAATGCCGAGGCCTAGGCCCCGGTGGGCCTCAGGTGTGAGCTCCCAGGGCTCTTCCGGGTTTTTAGTCCAGAGAAGGTTTACAATTCCAAGAAAAAAGAATAAAAAAACAGTCCAGGGTACTTCTCTCTCTCAGCTTGCTGAAAACTAACTAAAAGCAAAGGAGATGTCTGTCCCGCTGTCTGTCTGTGCTGCAGACGAACACAGTCAAGGAGCAAAATGCAGAGGAGTGAGTGCAGCTCCTGAAAACAAACTCGGTGCTTCTCTTTCACCTCGCCCCTCACCCTCAGAACAAGCCTTAAAGGTGTAGAACTCAATATCCAGCAAAACCAGAACAGACAATCGGGGATACAAGCATCACAAAGTCACCCCAGGACAGGTCTCTTCCATCCCAAGCCATTCTGTGCGACAACCGTCACTTAATGAGTGCATGGCTAAGAATGAGTTCTGTCCCCGCTTAAATTTCAATCTAACTGGCTACAGGAGCGTACTGCAGCCTGGATATGGTAGAATTCTGTGCTTATGTGTAGGATTTTTAAGTGTACTTACTCTCTGTCGAGATTATATCAGTCCTGTTGCAAACAGGTTATCAAGTTTGCACAATAAAATTAGTTGTGGCTGCGTGGAAGCTGGTATGAAATTGAACCATACTACAGAATATCTTGAGGCCTCGGAGAATTCCATACACTCTAGTAATGAATTTCATAAGCAGTAATTCTTGAAAGTTGTGTTTAATGTCTGTCTGGCCTTGGCCAAATCAAAGTCAGACCCTAGTCTTGCCTGTTTAAGCTAAAAGATCTCTGGGGAAGGGAATATAAACCACTCTCTGCATGTGCTTTTGAGGCTGCTTGAAAATTCTCTTTGATGCAAGTTTTAGCCTTCTCTCAAGGGTCTGCCTTCTGACTAGTTCAAAACCAGCTTTGCTGCTTTTTGAGGTTTTACAGTAAAGTGAGGGAAAATCTGTTAGATTTTAGGTAATAGAGTCTGCTAAGGAACTTAAAATTGTGGCACAAAGGCTGGGATTCTTCAAAAGTGTGAGAGACTGGGTCACCACCAGTCCTTTGGACCTTGGCAGTAACAGAGAACTTTCTAGAAAAATATCTTCTGCTGTTTCCTCACACCATGATATTAGAGAAGTACTAAAAGAGATGGATGGGGTTTTAGAATTTTGAAATCGTTTCAGTGCCAAAATGTCTGATACAATGCTCTGGGATTTGGTGAGAATTTGGGGTGAGTTTTTATGGGACTTTCTGTGAGACTTCTGGTTTAATCATACCGACTTATATATGGGAATTATTTTCCCTTTATCCAACTTAGAAGGGCAATTTTCTTTTAAAAAGATTTATCTTGGATCTTGGCACTCAAGAGGTTTATTCAGGTTGGAGGTGTGGACAAAGTCTTAGTGTTGCTTTTCCTGAGCTGCTTTCAGGTGACAATTACTGTAACTGAAATTTTGGTTTCTGAGTCCAAGTTCTGCCCACTGATTTCTTGAAAATAGCTACTTCATAAGCTAGTGGCTAGTGACAGCCTAAAAAGAATGTTTTAAAGAGTTTTTTTTAGGAAAGGTATATTCCACACCTGCCTTTCACCCTTCTGTCCCTGGGGCCTGCTAATTGATTTCCCAGGGGCAGTGACTCAAGGGAATGTGTGATACTCAGTGTGTGCATTGCTTCAAGAATTGTATATTGGAAACTATAAAGAAACACTTCAGTTGATCCATGGAGACGAGAGAAGTAAGGACAAGAACTAAAAATTATTCTGTGCCTGTGTATAACATCTCGTGCTGCTTTAAGTAATCAGATGGAATAAATTAAATTATGTGGGCTTTCATGAAAGACAGCTTAGCTGTCTTCAAATACAAAACTCCTCTTTAATTAATGTGTTCAGAGCCTTTGTCAATGTGGAAATAATTTGTCAATGTGGGATTAGCATTTAGTTGGTTATGAATTTATATTGAAGAAGAAAAACTGCAATGTTATATCTATGTGTTTGCTTCAGCTTCATTTGAGAACTCAGAGCCCTTGCATGCATTTGGAGTTATTTTAATGTGGAAACTTATTTTCATAAGAACAACTTAGAAAACGCTCCACCTGAACAACTCATACTGCGTCTTCATATGTGATATTCTCTGCAGATGTTATCTCTTTTGAGAAGGAGAGAGAAATATATTCCCTGCTTCCCAGCTGAAGGAAACAACTGTCTCTCTGGAACAAATCAGTGGTTCAAGGCTGAAATTGCTTGAAGATGATGCCTAATACTTTGTTAACATACTCTGGTTTGAGGCTCTTATACTTAAAAACAAGAGGATCACACTGAAAATAAACCAGGCTCCACATCTGGCTTGTCCTTCAAAAAGCTTCTCTCATGGTTATGTGAGTGAACTGCCCACCGTTAACAAGTTGCTGACTTTTTTTTAATATGCTCAACCGAGTGTGAAGTGACAGTCTCTATTTTCTGCTCTCCCTCAATGAATAAGCTCCTTACATCTGGAACTGGGGTCTGTTGCTACAGAAGATGCTTTCTGCACATTTTCCTTCACAGAAAATGGTTGCTACATAAGGCAATGGCTCTGGGCTGCTCCTTCTTGCAAACAAGCTGCACATGGAGGGGTGAAGTGCAACTTTTCAGAGACTGGGGTAAATTTTTTGCAAAAATTAAATAAATTTAGTGAAGAAAGGACCTGTCTTGTGGATTGAGAAGGATTGCTGGATGCTTTGAACTCTTTGACCTCTGCCACTGTGGAGTCAGAGTAGAGAAAATGGCATTGGTAACTCAGTACATTAGAGTACTGAGCCTTCCCTGCATAGATGTCACTTGTGTTCCCTGCAAAGAAAATTCACTATCTCTGCAGTGGATTCACTTATTCATGCCTGGGGAGGAGCAGAAGAGGAAGGGAGGGAGTTAAAACAGTTCAGTGTACACAGAAATCAGTGGAAAGATTCACATTAACTTCAATGGATTTTGGATTTGGAACTTAAACTCTATTATATGGTCTCTTCAATAAAAGACCTTCTGTTTTTCTACTTAAGCAAAAGTTCTTGAAGACTGAACTGAACTTTCCCCTCAAGGTGCTTGCACTGTAGATTTATTACAGTTGCATTAAAGCAGCCATTTCTGTGCTTTTAATGCGTTAACAGTCTGCCAGTTGAATAAGATTGTATGTTTGGGTGGAAAAGAAATCTAGAGATGTGCTACAGACAGTGCTTGGAATGGTAATGAGAATGGCAGCTCATTAGGATTAGCAATGCAAAAAAGGTTCCAGTTAATGAACAATGAAAACATTTTGGCAGTTGCAGGGTTGATTATTGCAAGGCTGTTCATGCTGCTATAATTTAAGCATCTAACGTGACTGTCCATTATCAGCTCAGATTTTGAGAGGTTTATTATTCCATCAAAACATTAATTCTGAGCTGAGAGTTGGCATGGAAGACAGGAAAGCAACTAAGTTGCATTTTATGTGCTGTTTGTATATTTGATAGAGACTGTAAATGAAGCCAGCAGCCAAGTTTCTGAGGCCCAAATTAAAATGCCTGTTATCTTATTCTGATTAGAAGGGCTTGAGAGAGACTGCATGGGCATGAGCAGATGATGCTGTTGGAAAGGGTCTCATTTAGTTCATGGGCAAGCACAGCTCCAACCTGTCCCCACTGTCCCAAGGCCTGGCTATAGGAGATGAACCTTTCTGAGCACCAGCTGTGCTAAAGTGGCTCTGACTGAATTTACTCTTCGATGTAGAACAGTAGAATTTTACTGCTACTGGAGATGGTGAAGCTGACATTGCTGTTCTCATGGGAGACAAGTACTTTGCTCCTGTCATTAGGGAAAGGCTAGTTAACACTGGGCTAACCTTCATGGTAAAGTTTCTCAGGAGGAGAGTAGGGGGTAACAGGAGAGTAACTGGTGACTTAGGTGTCCTCTGCGTGACAGTGCAAACAGACGTTTCAGTCTGACTGAAAATCCAAGGCTTCAGGCTATTTGCTTTTCTGGTCTCATTACTTTGGTTTTACTCTGATGTGAAACTAAAACCACTTTTGAATTTCCAGTCAGCTCTAGTCAAAGCTGGTTTCTCAGTGCTGGCAACTATTGTTGGCAGTCCCTAAGAAAGTAAAAATGACCACAAGTGCCCAAAAGAAATACTTTGCTAATAACCCAGGGATTGTTCTGTGGGACTTGAAAGATCTTGGATTTGGAGGGAAGATTTCCCTTGACTTCTATTTTCCACTCTGATTAATTCTTAATTTATTTACTTCCACCTAAATTGCACATCTTCTGTCTAATGGGGCTTTCACCCAGCAGTCTCCAGTGCCCAGCTCCCCTCTGCAGCAGATGGTGTGAGTAACCTGGCCCTGTTTCCATCAGTGAGCAGGAGAAGGTGCTGCCAGGTTGTTGGATGCTGTGGATGCCTTGTGGTGGTTACATTTTAGAAAATTATGCTCCCTGACAATTAAGCACAGTTGGTATTAAGCAAATGTGAATATTATTGTCTAGAAAATGGTATAGGGCTCTAATCAATGTGACTTTCTTATTGCTGTGAAATTACCTGTGAAAATATCAGCTCAATCTGATTCTTTGGTAAACTATGTGCATTATTCCACGGGATGGTTAAGTCTGGGCAGAGCATCTACTTTCCCTCTGGTGTGGAGGGGTTTGATCACTCCCTCACCAGCTCTGCCATATTAATTACTATGAGAAAATTATTTTTATAATTACATTTTGGGTTAGAGTTGACAGCATTGTACCAGATGTGAGTCAGATTTGACGCAGTTTGTGGTGTTGTGGTTTTACCAAGAGATGCTCCAGCAGTGGACTTGGTCACTTCTCATACTGATATTGATGGAAATTTTCAACACTAACTTTTTGCTAGATCTTAACCACTCTAGCAAACTATTGGGCACCAAGAAAAAGTCACAGTCAAAGTGTATTCATTAGGGTCTGTAAAAATATCAGTTCTGTAATACATACAGTCTGAAACTCTTTTGAGCAGTATTATTCAGGCTGCATTAAACCCTCCGTTTCTTTGGGCTGAGGCCTTTGTACAGAATACTATCCTATTGTAGATGGTTCATAGCATTCTCTAGCAGTTGCTCACAAGCATAAAGATGCACAAAGGGAGCCTGCAGGTCCTCTGATCCCCTGCTGCCTCTCTGCCTGCTGCAAAGGCCTCACTTGGGGAATTCTGGCCCATGCTTCTTCCTTCCCTTCTGCTGACCATTCCTATCTCTCTTGGGTGGCACATTGGAGAGAGTCAAAGCAGGGCTGAAAGTTTTGCCTTTAGCTTTGTCTGGGGTGAAAATGGGGATCATCAGTGGTGTGGCACAGACAGGCTGTCTTGATCCTGTTTCTTCCATGATGAGGAGGAGGTACCTGAGATGCAGAGAGAGAAGGAGTTGAGGTGGAAAAGACAGATTACAGATAGCAAGGAGATCACATAGGAACTCTGAAGAGCGCTTGGAAGTTGTTTGTCTCTAGCCCAGAGGGACTGACATGTTAAAAACTTCCCTCCATTGGAAAAGCCAGGGTGAATAGCCAGCTTTCCTGCTTGAGCCCACAGTTCAGCCCTC
>VZSR01001065.1:3005102-3018145 GCA_013398615.1 Brachypodius melanocephalos | reverse complement strand
CTGGAAGGGGTAAAGAACTCTGATCCACCTGGTTTTAACAGCTGGTGATAGAATACACATTCCTGGTTACATCCTGCATTGCGAGCCAAGACACATACAAAGCAGAGCAGCTTTTGAGGTGCAAAGGCAGCCCAAGCTGGGGACAGGACAAGGTGTGGCTGGGGTTGCTACAGTCTGGTGGTGTGTTTTCACCAGAGAAGTCTGTCTCCCTTGTGGAAGTGCCACACCTATTCCAGGGTGACAGCACAGCTGCTCTGCAGAAAGCTATTGCTACATCTCAGGGAGTTAAATTTTCTTCCAGATGGCTTACTAAGTTGTTGTGATATCCTGGGTGATTCCTTTAATATCTTCTGTGACAGAACTACACATTTGCAAATTGTTTGGCAGAAGGTGACATTTGACTGTCTCCCAAAGCTTTTCACAGTACTGACAGGAGCAGAAGATAGGCCCCCCCAATTTATCCTCGTCAAAAAAATAACTCTGGAACTCATTGACAGACATGTTGTGCAAGAGGCACTGTTTTTAGAGTTGCTTTCTAAAACTGAACTTGTGCTCAGATTTCCTGAACCAGCATTTTGATGCCTAGTGCTATTCTAGAAAAGCTGTATATCAGCACAGCATTCTGCTGACCATTCAGAACACCCTGTACATCAGAAGAACACATTATGACTGCTTATCTCAAGTCAGAGCACTGCCAGTGGGAATAACCGTGTGATAACAAGCATTCCAAGCTCAAGGTTACATGGTTACCTGGGGCACAGGGAAGAGGAGTGATGTGCACAGACACATTTTAGATCATATCCTACTTTGGAGACTTGATGATTTTTATAGACCAGACAAAGATATTTAAAAAATAGGAGGCATCACACAGTACAAAACAGCCAGTGTCAGATGTGTATTCTGTGGCAGGATTGGAAAAAACAGCCTCTTACAGCTCACTGTCTCAGAAACAACTCTGTTCTTTATGTTTCCATAATATAATTTTTATCAAAAGCCCAGTTCCTGCTCTGGATCTCATGTGTGCAGACTGTGGTCCATAGAGTGAGTGTGCTGTGCATTACCCAGTACCTACTCAGTCTGCCTTGCTCTTCAACCAGGGAAACAGTCCCTGGAACCAATGGATATGGATTTTAGGCTTGCTGCATGCTTTCAGGCCTTAACACTGGCTGTGGGTTTATTTGTATGGTTTTTCATCTGAAAGCTTGGTTCTCCTGTCTCACAGATGTTCTTCATGTGAAGGAATGGGTAGGAGGGAGGCAGAACCTAGGCCAGTGGATACAGCTTCATACAACTGCTATCTCCAGGTCAGCACAGCTTCTGAGACAGAGGTATTTGTGTGTGGGTATAGCCTTCCCACAATCAGGGTTTTGCAGTTCTGCTGGCAGTCTTGAAATAAACCTCTTGGGGATTTGAGTCACTTCAGCTCATTGTATTCTTCTGTTCTTTTTGCTATTGGTGGCAGTTTGGGGGGTTTCCAACCATTCTTTACAGAAGGCTGCTGCGAGCTCTGGGTGGATTTTTAATACTTTGAAGTTCACAATGTATTGAAAAATATACGAGGGAAGAGTTTCATCTTGTTGGGCCAGAGCTTTCATAATGACCATGGAGGCCTAGTCTGGGGGGGCATTACATCTGCTTGTGTGCTGGGAGCTCTCTGTGGAGGGGCAGAGGTTCAGAAATGTAGCAGCTGCTTCTCATCTGCCTTTGGCATTTCTGTGCTACTGGGGTTCCCTCAGCAAAGGGAATACAGCCTCCACCAGGAAGGAGGTTTGTGCTTCCCAGCTGCGTGCTTAACTTATCTGAATTCACTGCTTGGGATTTATATTGGGTTAGGATTCTGCTCCACCCACTATGTCTGCTTTTTAGTGGTGGCAGCTCCAGGCACTGAAAATAACAGACAAAATAGAGAAGCTGTTAACCTTTAAAGGCACATCGGAGTGGAGGGACAGTTATCAGAGGAGCTGCACCGGAACAGAGACTTTGGACCACTTATAGCTGAGGTACTCTGGGGGCTTTGGGGAACTGTTTTTAACATCCACATGTCAGCTGCTTTGGGAGATTTTTAGTGTGCAGTGAAATTAATTTGTGTTTTATAATTGTGCTTGCAGTAGCTGCTGCATTCTGGCTACAGGAAGCACTGCTGAGACATCAGTGTGTGTACCAAACATCATGCGCAATCAGTGGTTGATTTGGGCTTTTATTGATGAGCCTGGTTCTTATATTTACATTTGGACATATTGGAAGGTTCCTGAATATCCTGTGGGTAAGGGATAAAAGAATCTTCCATTGAGTCTCTTAGGAATTGTGTAAATAATTTAGCTTAACTGTATGGCAGCATAAAATACTCTTCACAAATATGTAGTTTCAAGGGATCCAGCTATCCTTTACCCTCTTCTGCAAAGCATTGCTATACCTTACAAGAAGCCCAATTGATTTCACAGGAGCTACTAATAGATTAATACTCAATGCATAAAAAGTGGCATTCGTCTTTGAAATAAATTCAGCTTTGATTGTGATCTTCTCTTAATATATTTCTAAAAAAAATAATTGGATTGCATAAGTATTCAACAAACCAGCTAATTTAACTTAATCTTGCACTGTCCTTATTAATAAAAAAGCAAATTTCAATTTGTAATTAAGTCTCCCTGAAAATCTGACCCTTCATTTGAAGAAATGTGATATGTGGAGACAGGGATAAAGTAATCATTTCCTGATCAAAAACAGATTTCCCCCTGGAGCAGCCTGCTGTCCTTCGTCCTTTGTACAGAGACCAGGCACTGAACTTCTTTCTTCAGGGCTGATGTTCTAAGCTGTGCCATATGAATTACTCCCGTCAGAGAACACGTGATAGTAATGCCTTAATTCTTAACTTTCATGTTTTTCACACTCTGTGCTGCCCTGGGGTGCAGTTCTGAGCCTCACATTCAGTGTTGGTCTGGTCTCTTCACAGGGCATGGAGACAAAAAGAGTCCTTTTCCTCCTGAGGACCAAGGACAACCATTATGAGTTTTCAGGCTCAAAAGCACAAAAAACGGTGGCTGAAGAGAGAAACAAGAAGGATGAGTCCTCACAACCTGAAGCTGGAATTGGACAATTAACCCCAATACGCAAATGGACCAAAACTTATAACAGTGTGAGACCTTGTGATCATTTTTCCCTTTTGTGACCAATTTGGGTCCACCTTGGGTGTAGCCCTGGCCAGGCTCTTGTTCTGCCCAAGGTATATTTTTTAAGGCCTTTTAATAAATACCTACTTTATTCCTTTAACACTGCCTAGCCTCTTTTCCAGGTCAGTCTTCTCAAGGCATCAATAGGATAGCCCTTCTGCTGGAAAGATTGCTAGAATACAGCACAAAAGGGAATAGACAGAAATATACAGGCTTTTTAAGGACCTGGTGCAGTTAATATCATGAGTGGTCACTTAGGGTCTGGTTGCTCCAGGAATTTGGAAAGCTTTCCAGCATGCAAGAACTGAGCCTAAACTGAGCTCCATGTAATGCCTCCTTTCACCAAGTCATGCTCTAAAGTGACAGGGTGCTCTACACAATGGATAATATTGCAAACCTTGGGAATAGCTCATGGACTTCTGGCTAACGTGTATCTGTTGTGTTCTATAATACACATGAGGAGCAAAAGCAGCCAGCACATAATGAGACCAAGAGAAATGCACTAGGAATTCCAAATCTGATATATATTTTGTAGAGAGAGCTTTAAAGCTGCTCACCCAGACATTGACCTTCTCACCACGGTCTATGAGCAGTAGATCTTGCACTCTCTATGGATGCTGTGAGTCCAAGCTGAATTGAGATGTACTGATACTGGCCCAGCAGGAGAATTGTTCACTCATTCTCTGTAACCCTTTGTCATGGTGTTTGAAGAAAATTCTTTTCCATTGCTGCTAATAATCCACAGCACAATGTGCAGGGAATGGGCTGGCAGAAACCCCAGCAAGTTGCAGCTGGAAATGATGGTGCATCAGGCAAAGGCATCCAGTGCTGTTGCCAGAGTCCACCCTTGCCCTGGACGATATATTTGACTACAGTCAGACAGGAATTTAGCAAAGCAGCATCTATGAGTCCTCTGTGGGCTGCATTGAAACCAGCAATGTTCCTGGAGGCTGAAAAATGAATCATTATTTTCCATGGTTCCTGCTTTATTGTCCTACAGAGTCTTTCCTTAATCTCAAAGGGTTGTTTTAAATAGGAGTCCTTTACAGTTCATTAGATGGTCAAGATGAAGTTATGCAATGTCTAAAGTTTAAAAACTGCAAGAGATTTGGGAGTGCTGAGAGCAGGAGGTGGCAGTTTGGTATGAACTCCATAAGGAGCTTTAATGAAATTAGCAAAGACAACACAGTACTGAATTAGCCTGTGAAACTTGTTGCCCAGGGAGCTGTAGAAGTAGGGAGCTCTGGAGAGCAGCCATTGATGTGGATTATGGAATGCAGTCACTATTGGCGTGTTAATCTTTTCCAGAAGGCGCTAGAACTATAGACCTGGGATTTTAATAGTTATATGTGATTCAGTGAAAGCAGAAGATTCCTCATCCTCCAGTTTAAATTTCTTACATTTTCTTCAGAGGATTCCAACAAGGCCTCTGAAAATTTTAGGTCTAATCTGGCTGGGCAATGCTGCATCTAATGTTCACGCTGTATTATGTATTTGTCCTGTGAGAAGTTCTTATTTTTCCTGAAAGTTTAAGACTTTTTTCATTTCACCTGATTTTTTTTTTTCAACTTTATTGACAGCCTACTGCAGTTTCACTGGACTATCACAAGGCAGTGAACATGAAGTATACTTTTTCTAGTGTCCCTAAGGATTGGGTTTGGAAGCCAAAGAGGCTGTGCAAGCCAACAGTTTATTTCAACCTCCCACTAGAGTTAATAGTATAAATTAATTAAATGTTTCTCCTTTTTTTCCCATTCAGAAGCATTACTGCATCTCAAAGTTAGAGGGAAATTGGATCAGCTTTAGTGATCACTTTAATGGTTTGTCCTGACAGTCTGTATTTCTTCAGGAGCAAAACATTAAGTGTCCCTAAGACACTTGTGTTTGGCAGACTGTGTTGTTACTTGCAGTGGCTACTGCTTTGGGTTTTTGGAAATGGTAAAAACTACTACTACTCATATTTTTTTAAGAGAAAACCAATAGGTTTAATAGGTACCTGGGAAAATATTTTTGTAGGTGCCACATGTGAAAAAAACCTTGCAGAAATCACTAAAATATACTTTAGGATATGTTTTCCCTTTGTTAGTGAGGGTGCCTTGAACAGGTATTTTTAGGGATAGGAATGATGGAGCTTGGATGTTGGAGTAATGAGAAAGCCTAATCTCGTATAAAGTTTGAATTTGGTAGTTACACTTATTCTTCAGTATGTCTATAAACCAAACACATTTTGGGTGGATCTTAATGGATCAGATTTTGTGGATCTTCTTTCAAGATTCTGGCCTTTGGTTTGGCTGCAAAACAGCATCAGGGCATTGAGCTCTGCTTTTGTAGGTCTCCACAATGTGATTACAGCAGAGGGTGTCAGGTGATTATCTGCTCTTTTAGGTGCTTAAGTGAGTTTAAAATCACAAAAATTCCCACTTCAGTGGTGATTGCCCTATCCCAAGTGAGAGCTGTGTGGAAATCTGAGCTCCCCTGGAATTAGCTGTAGTGAAGCAGACTGAGGGTGGTGTTTAGGACGTCCAGCAAAACCACATAAACTGTGAAAACTTTCTCATGGCAGTTCTGCCTTCAACATCTTTGTCCTTTCAGCTTGAATACAGCTCTGTGATGTGACACTGAAAGCACTCATTTTAGGACCAATTTGAGAGCAGCAGCTCTCAGTTCCTGCTGATGCCTTAGGTTTTAGCTTTCATGTTTTTCAGATTCTGTGCTGCCTAGGTGTGCAGTTGTGAGCCTCACATTCAGGGTCACTCAGCTTTTTTCACAGAGTAGGAACACAAAACAAATCCTTTTCCCACTGAAGACCAAAGACAAGCATTACAAGTTTTCAGGCCCAAAAGCACAAACAACAGTAGACTGAAGAGAGAAAACAAGAAGGATGGGACTTCATCATCTGAAGCTGTAATTGGACAATTAAACCCCAATATGCAAATAGACCCAAACTTATAAAAGTGTGAGACTTCTTGACCAGTCATCCATTTTGTGACCATTTTGGGTCCGCCTTGGGTGTAGCCCTGGCCAGGCTCTTGTACTGCCCAGGGTGTACCCTAAAGGCCTTTCAATAAATATTTGCTTTATTCTCTAGCTCTGTCCAGTCTCTGTTCCAGGTCAGCCCTCCCAAGGCATCACTAGTATTACAAAAACTCATTCTAATTTGCTTTTAGATGTGCTACTCTCTCTACTGAAGTCTCTGGCTCGGGGCTGTCTGCTCTCACAGCTGTGTTTGAATGGAGTGGGAGCCACATTTGAGTTTCCTGCAGGGCGGTCTATGGTCATGGAGCTTTGCTGTAACAGCCTTGCAACAGCACTGACCTGGTGGGGAAGGTATCAAGGCCTCACAAATATCTCCAGTTGTTTTGCCTTGCATTGGTGCCATCCCCACATCATTCCTCCTGCAGGTTTTCAGAGGAGCATGATGGATTTCTTGAGACCTCACTCAGTATTTGTGCCGAGTTGCTCGACAGGCTCCAGACGTGGTTTGCCCCAAGGCAGGCAGCTTGGGTTTCTCCAGCTCCCTGCCCTGGAAGATGGGAACTTGCTAGTTACCTTCCATCCCAAAGCTGCCCTGTATTCCATTCTCTTCCTAAATCCCCTTGGGCTCACATCCCTGGGGCGAATCAGTTGTACAGCTGGAGAAGAATCTCCTTAGGGAATAGCCTGCCCAACTGGTATTGTTAAAACTTAATGAGTTCATGGGATTGACTCTGCTGTAATTATTTCTTGGTGATGTATAACAAGTAGCTGCTCTTACAGGCTTATAAAATGTTCCAGAGCTCCATCAATTTGCCCTTCATTAGCTGTGTAATTTTGCTAATGACCCGAGATATTTAGAGGCATTGTCCTGTGAGAATTATGAGTTTCACTGCAAGGCCTCACACAAGCGCTGCACACACAGCTCCAGCACGTCTTACTACCAGAAATTTGTTCTGCCCTGCTGCATCTAATTGTATTTTTTACTTTTGAACTGAAGTAGAGTCATCTCCTATTGAAAAATGAATAATTATTTCATATATGAAATTACACATTTAATGGAAGTTTGCATTGTTAGAGTGTTAAATGATTGAATTTGTTAATTGTGTAATATTACTGGACATAATGATGCATTTAACCATTAACAGTTTTCCACTGCATTGCCTTTTAAATTCTTATGTAGTGCCATATACATTCTTGTTGCCTTTTCATCAAGTGTTAATAATAATGGAAAATAAAGGTTAGAGTCTGGAAGGAGAAGTATCCCAACTGTGATAACTGGAAGAAAAATTATGTGTGTCACTGGGGACCATAGCTGGTAAGGTGGTGGCTGAGGAGAATATGGTATCTGAAATACTCAGAAGTGGACTTTTTCATTTTCACAGTATAAAATAACATAAAGAACAGGGGAAATTGTAAAGAAATGGTGTGAGGGACAATGGCTGTAGTTCCTACTTTAATCTCTCTGAACACCTCTCACTGTCCATTAACCCTGAAGATTCATATGGGATTTGTCTAATTTCCTTCCTGTGATAAGAACAGGAGGAGAACCATTGTGAGGCTTGACTCTGCTATCCTCAAGAGTGGATGTCCTTACTCTGCTTGGACAAAGAAGGATTGGTCTCTAATTACAGGCTGTGATGGAGAAAGGAAGCCCTGTGGCCTGTGTCATTGGGCTGGTGCTTGTGGAGGGATGGCCACCATGGCTCTGTTTGTCTTGGCCACTGCTGCTACATGGGAACACAGCTTTTATTTCAGCTCTTCTGCAGTGAAGACAGCTACTGAACCACAGGGGCTGAATAAGTACCAAAATCATAGAACCATGGGTTGGAAAGGGCCTTAAAGATCATCTTGTTCCACTCCTCTGATGTGGGCAGGGACACCTTCCACTATCCCAGGTTGCTCCAAGCCCTGTCCAACCTGGCCGTGGACACTGCCAGGGATGGGGCAGCCACAGCTTCTCTGGGCACTCTGTGCCATGGCCTCACCACCCTCACAGGGAAGGATTTCTTCCTAATATCCCATCTAAACCTTCTCTCCATCAATATGAAGACATTCTCCTTTGTCCTGTCCCTACATGCCCTTGTAAACAGTGTCTCTCCATGTCCTTTGTCAGTTCCCTTCAGGCACTGGAAGGCCACAGTTAGGTCACCCTGAAGGCTTCTCTTCTCCAGGCTGAACAATCCCAACTCTCCCAGCCTTTCCTCACACGAGAGCTGCTCTATCCCTCTGATCACCCTGATGCCTGCTCTGGGCTTGCCCTGAAGGACCCTGTCCTTGCTGTGGATGGAGCTCTGCAGCTGGGATCCATCCTGGGGGACAGCTAAGCCTAGGCGCAGCCCCTTCCCTGGAAGTGGGGGCTGCATGTGACCAGGAAAATGTGAGGAGTGGGCAGCAGAACTGGACAGAAATGCTGCATTTGTGTCCCACAGCAACCCCTCATTTTCTCCCCTGTCTGCAGCTTGTCCCTGTAAGGAGCTGACTGGCCTCTGTGCTTTGGGTCCAAGATGAAGGTTTCCAGAAGGGTTACCTTTACTGATATTGAAGTAAATCAGCTTTCATAGATCAAGCAGTTCAGGAAACATCATATCACCGTTAGACCAAAGTTGAAACAATCCCTAGGAAAGCCAGAAAAGCTTCAGAAACTGACTTTAACACTATCTTTGAAAGCAAAGTCATTTTGCTTCAAGATTATCATCACAATTTAGATGCTGTACATTGTAGTCGGATAAAGAGGAATTTGGCAGATGAGCTTTCGCCTCTGGAGCCTCCAGATGACTGGAACAAGCTTCCCTTTCAGCTTAAATCAGCAAACAGCATAATCTCCTTTAAGCCTGGGGTTTAAATGGCTGTTTGAAGGAGGATTGTGCAAAATCTATTTCCAGTAATATGGTTACTGGAGCTAAAGAGTATGTGTTGTTTTCATGAGATTTTTGGATGGCCCTGTAGCATGCATTAAATTATTGCAAGAACGATGCAGTTGATGGTTTTCCTTTAATCTTTAGATATATGTGTGCTGGGCTCTTTGGTAAAACTGAAAGCAGTTCTTAGGTTTTGGGCGTTTTTTTCACCATGGTAAACAAGGTAGCTGTCAATACCCTGAGCACTCCCTCATGCTGGCTGTAGGAAAGGTGCTCGTGTTTGTTGTGTCCATCAAGAGTCAAGGGTCCCTCTCCTGATGTGTAATGCCAGTGGGGGACAAATTGATTGAAACCAACAGCAGCAGCCTTTCCTCCACCCGTGTGCTGGCTGCAGCATTTCTACCTCAGGCAGTGTAGCCGTGTCCTCACTGCTATTCCTGTTTGGGCTGCGTATTTCTGCTGAAATTTGCCTTTCTGTTCTGGCTGGCACAGTCTGAAGTCCTGATTTCTGTGAAATCAAGGCCAGAGTATGCTGTACTTGTCCCTGCCCTGGGTGGCCCAGCTTAGTGAAGGTTGGGAGCCTTGAGCCTTCTCCATTTCTTTGGGTACAGTGTTCCTGAAAAAAAAAAAGCCACTTTGTGGGCGTCAGTGATGCAGTCATCTTGTTGAGAGATTAACATTGTGTGAATGTCCATTAGGAGTAGGAGCAAAGAAGTTTCCTGAAAAGCTGCAGGCAACGCTCAAATATTTGAGCTAAATCACAGGTTTCTGCAAATAAAACCCTAAATGTTCTCTGCCTTTGCTAGAGGAACTGACAGTGGTTCTGCCAGGAAATAAATACCATATAAAAAGCATATTTTCTTGCTAGATTTTCCCATTTTTATTGTTTTATTTTCAATGTGTTGGAGTAGTTGTGGACTGTTCTTCCTTTTTTTCTGCCTTCCTCCACGTCAAAGTTGAAGGCAGAAGCTGAAACTGTCTGTAATAATTTTCCAAGGGAAGAAGGAGCAATTAATGTTGAAATATGATAATTATTGATGGAGGAAGAGGATTGGATTGTTTTATTTTAAAACAAATGCTACTTCACTCATTCTCTCATGAGCACCAAGATGCATGTGGACAGGCCAGCATCCAGGGACTAAGGCAGGTTTCCCATGTGGATTCCTCAAAACAAAGAAGAGGACAAGCTGTGCTGGCTCCCTACTTCTTATTATGCACCCTGCAACCTTCCTAAGGTTAATGAAGCATGTGCTGGTTTTGAATGTGCCTGGATTATACCCTTCAGGTAGCTCTGATCCTTTTGTATGTTGGGTCCCCCTTCTCCCCATTGGTAAAATTTATTTATTTTCTTATCTAAGTGTTGACTTGTCTCTCCTCCTAATCTGCATCTTCCCACCACTGTCTCTTCATGGGTTTGATCTGTATTTCAATATCCTGTATTTTCCTCATCTGGATTGTGTTGGATCCTGACCTGCTGTCAGCACCTGACACCCTTTTATCCTTGCTCCTGCTGTTCTTTCTGGTGCTCCCACATCCACTTTCAATTTTCTCTGCATCCATATCTCTCTCAACACTGTTATTAGATATCAGCTGCATGTTCCTCTGGTCCAGGGAGGGTTTCAGATGCCTCACTGTCCCATCTGGGCTGCCAGAAACTGATGCCTTGGGAGGGCTGACCTGGAACAGAGCTAGAGAATAAAGCAAATATTTATTGAAAGGCCTTTAGGATACACCTTGAGCAGGACAAGAGCCTGGCCAGGGCTACACCCAAGGTGGACCCAAAATGGACAAACGGTTACAAGGTCTCACACTTTTATAAGTTTGGGTCTATTTGCATATTGGAGTTTAATTGTCCAATTACAGCTTCAGATGATGAAGTCCCATCCTTCTTGTTCCTCCCTTGGTTGTGTTTTGGAGCCTGAAAACTTGTAATGATTATCCTTGGTCTTCAGCAGGAAAAGGATTTGTTTTGTGTCCGTGCTGTGTGCAGAGCTGAGTGACCCTGACTGTGAGCTCAGAACTGCACCCCTGGGCACCACAGAACCTGGAAAACATAAGAGATAAAACTTAAGGCATCATTTCTGTCAAGTGGCCATAAGAGCTCGTTCTGTACCACCACACCCCATCTGAATCCCTGCAATCCCCTGCAGTCTGCTGTGTGAGCATGGCAAGTTGCATGAACACCTAATCTATTTATCATTTCATATTTCAAATAATTAAGTGAATTGCTGGCACTACACAGATAATATCTGTAGATCTTAACAACTGATCATGTATGGTTATGGTAATCTGGAGAAAATGCAAATGAACTATGAAAACTGCTTCATCTATAAATAAAACCATTTAGCTTCAAAGCAGTATTGCCATGGAAATTCTTCACTGATAAAGTATGGGAGTGAGGCTTTTCTCATTTAGGTTTCCTGAGCCTTTTTATTTTATGCTGACAAGATGCCAGAGGGAAAAGAGCTATAAACTCAGTATTGCATATTTAAAAGATGGTATTTTATTTCATCTTCTTCATTCCATATCTTTCCATTTACAGTATACAGCCATGAACTGAAATTTATAACAAATGAGGGAAAGGGGATTGGAAGTATTGTTGCCAAGCTAAATCTTGTGCTTAGTGAAAACTTTTGAATTTGTTTGGAGGTGGCTTCCATCCTATATCTGTAAATACTCTTCTAATCAATATTTCTCAAAGGCACTTGGAAAGCTTTCACTGAACCACACACAAGCTGAGGAGCCTCAGAGGATATCTGAGAGAAAACACACTTAACTGATGGATGAGGGGGTGCACATGAAATCCAATCTCCATGAATGCAAGATTCAGTGTATGCCTGTCCTGCTGGGATTTGCTCTCTGCTGGAGCTCTGGGTAGGACTGAGCTCCATGTGACGTCAGCCTCACTGGAGTTGCACTGAGGAGGTAGGAGGAGATGGTTAGAAGCTATCTTAATAATACTGTTGTGCAGCTTCACAGCAACCTGAGCCTCCTCTGCCTTGTGCCTGGTAATCCCTGCACAGCGGAGTTGGCAATTATTACCTTGGTTTGCTTTTCTGAACCTGTAATTCTGCTGTTACTGTATTGCTGTGATGGCAGTTGAGTCTAGGTGAGGTAAATAAATATGTAATCATATTTCTGTAGGGTTATTCAAAGCAGTTTATGGGGTTTCTTCTGACAATGTTTATGCTAAATTATGTTGTCCTGGACTGGAAAAAAAGTTGGCATAAAATCATCCTTTATTTTCTTTTTGTGTGTGAGTTGGCAGAGGTGAAACATACCAATTCACTGCTTTGCTCCTCTGCCTATTGTGCTTTCTGATTTCATAGCAATTATCTGTAACAGCATTTATCCTCTCCTAGAATGACAATTTGGTATTGAGGTCTCTGGATCCTATCAGACTTTGGTTTCTGAATCAAACACAGAGTCTGCTGGCTGAAGATCTTACACGGAGCTATGAAATGTTGTATCACACCTTTCATCCTGTGTCTCTCTGTGGAAACTCCTTACACAGCTGCACAATCTTCAAATAGATCTGGATGTGGAGTGGTGCAGTGATATGAATGGAAGCCATCTAACAGCCAAGGTATGGAGAAAGAGCTTTGTTCACTTTCCATTTTTTAGCATACATTAAAAACAATCAGGCAACCAGCCCATCAGTGTTATTGGGAAAAGCCTGGCATCTTTATGGGTTAGTGATCAACGCTTCGGATAATGCTTCCCTTTATTGATCATAGACTGCTGCATTCAATTAAAATGAGAAGTAATTTAATGAAATTAAATCCAACTCACTGGGGGCAACCAAGCATACCATGCACATTGTGAATGTTACCCAAAGGAAAACGTCACAGTGGTAATGCATCCCCTGAACCATCCTCCTGCTGGCAGCAGGAGCTGCCTGAGTGCCCTCTGCTGCCTCTGTGCATGCACAGAGTGCTGATCCCTGCAGCCTTGGCTCAGTGCTGGAGGACTGCAATCACCTGCTGAGTGTGCAGCTCATTGGAGCTTCCCACGGTAAGGATCACAGGATCACAGAATCACA
>VZSR01001065.1:2959347-2969444 GCA_013398615.1 Brachypodius melanocephalos | reverse complement strand
TTTGTTAATGCAGGCACTGCCCCAGGAGTGTTCAGTGTCTGTCAGGATACAAATCCCTCTGGGCCCCATCCACCCAGGCCAGAAATGTGAGGGCTGAATTAAAACCTTCAGAGAAACTGAAATACATAAATCCACGCAGACATGAGGTAGAAATGCAAGCTTAGTTTTAAATAAGTCGAGAATATTTTAAGCGCCTTAAGCAAATAATTAGTAAGAATTAGTAAGAAAAAGCCCTAGAGTCTAATTTAAAGTTCAGTGGCGTCACTTTTTACAAAGTTAACTAAGTTATAATAAAAACAGAACATAGCCCTGCTAGCACTCCTAGATAGAGCAGATAGAGTCATATACATAGAATTTGTGTAAGAAATTATGACTAATTTCCCACATCAGTGTTAGATTAGGATAGGTCCACCAAGGCAGTGGTAGAACCATGTTTGTTACTGGTTAAAAATAGGATAAAGATGCTCTGCTTGGAGATTGCACCACCACGAGTGGGACACAGATCATGGATGCTGCTGCTGCTGCCTCTGATTGGGACCCAGGGACTTTATGCTGGAAGGATTTCTGCATACTGGCACAGACTGTAATAACTCTGCCTTCATCAGGCTGATTGAGCTGTGCAATAAAGGAATTCCACTTTTAAAACCACCCAGCTTCTTTAGTCTTCCATGAAGACATGCTGAAATCTTGACAAGTGTCCCCAACGAGCCGATTCCCACTGGAAACTTCTTCACAGTGTTTGTCCAAAACCACCTTCAGGAATCTTGTCCAAAGGCTTTTCTGTGAGTCTGCCCAGTGTGCAGAGGCTGTGGTTCCTCCAGGGGTGGGACTGGGTGGGAATTTATCTTGCAGGACCTGCAGTGTAGAAAAGCACAACAGGATTGTTGTTCTCAGCTGGCCCAAAATCTCTCCGAAAGGATTTAGGAGGATCACATCAAACGGGTGTTGGCTCTTTCATATTATTTGGTAGAGGTTTTTTGCAAGTAATTGAAAGAACTCTCCTGCATGAGCTGAAGCACTGTTAAATGTGCTGGCATTTTAGGAAATTTTCAGCCTCACAGCTGGAATGGAGCTGACTAACAACTAACTTCAGAAGAAGGGGCCTGAGACCTTCCCAGTGATCACAGGGATAGGCAGAGCAGCAGTTGATCTGATGAGGTGATTAAAAATCAAGCATCCATGACAAATTGCCCTTCAGAGGGAGTTAGCTTTTGTGGGAGCAACTTGAGCTGACCCTGAGGTAGAATAATTATGCTGAAATGACATGAATTGCCCAGCACACTTACATATATTTTAGTTTCTTGCCCTTCTGATCGTAATTAAGTGCCTCTACCAGATCAGAAGCTGTTTTAACTCATTTGGAAATAAAATTACTGTGCCTACCATGCTGTGTAAAGTTTAGGAAAACCTTAATGAAACAAATTCTGTCAAGGGAGGCTGCTTTACTCTCCCAAAGTACTTAGTTTAAATCAAATGGATGGGAATTTCTAACTCAAATTTATTCCTTGTATTGTGTCAAATCTCTTTGTGAGTGACCATTGACTCAAACAGCACTGAATATTGTAGTGCTGGGAATTCGATTTTTCTTATCTTTTCTTATATTTCTTATGTGAGACCTCTCTCCTTGTACAGATCCCTGCCACCAGGGCTCATCTCAGCAACCTTCCAAAGCACTAAACCTCATTTCATCAGAGTGCACGTACTCATCTGGGATTTATCAGTGAACTGAGAGTTTGTTACAGAACTCCAGGACCTGAGCTCTTTACCTGGGAGAATTGTGCATCAAACCCAAGAAAACTGCTCACGAGCTTTGGTTTTGCACAAAAATTGCTCTCTTGCTTGTACAGTCTGCCTTCTTTTTGAGCTCTGAATTCCAGTAAACATGAGAACTCAAATGCAAACTGCCTGTTTTAAAAAGTGGACAACAATTAATTTTTTTTTTCTGTAAAAGATACTTTGATTGGAAATTGATTTTCGATTTCATGTGATTTAGTATTATTTCCCTCAGACAAAATTTAGCATGTTTTTTCTTATATTTCTGACCAGACTTGGGGGTTTTGTTCTGATTCATTGAAAGCCTTGGGCATTTCAGTAAGATCTGTATTTTAGGACTTGATGGTTTGTGTATTAATTCAGCTCTTCTTTTTTTGCTTTTTATGTTTGGATATTACAATTGCAATCAAGGGCAGGATTATAAAAGGTCAAGATACTGAATGAAACCTCTGATGTATGAAAACCCTGAGAGGGATAGCTATAACTGTCATGTTCTTTTTAAACAAAAGTAACAGCCTTGTTTTAATGAAAACTATGTAGGATAAAGACCCTGGTGAACAAAAGTTACAGTTGGAGCGCTCAATTCAATTTTATTGCTTTAAAATCTAGGAAAATCAACACCAGAAAAAAAATGGATTGTTGAGTTAAATCTGAATTAAATGTTCCTGCTCCAAAATTGGTTGATCTTGGGCACAGTGCCCCAGTGCTGTAGGCAGTACCCCAGCACAGGTAGAGCTGAGGTGTAGGAATAGGGTAGAAAAGCCACCCTGTCATTTCTTCTGAGTGCTGCTAACAATCAATTTGTAAGTTCCCACATGAAGCTGTTTTGAGAATGAAAAGTTCCTTTAACACACACAAAAAAAAATCCTATAAAATAAGTGCACCTGCAATAACAAGGGATTTGTCCCATGAGAATCAGTAAAGAAAACACGTAAACAATTCGAGAACAGATAGATTTGATGGACAAGTAAAATGCCTTTTACTGACCAACAGAATAATTAACAAGAAAGCTATTAACCAATTAGAAGTTGCCCTCGAGGTTTGTAAAAGCTGTATAAAGACAGCATGGAGCCATAATAAAGAGCCTTCTGGAGATTTTACCGTGTCACTCTGTGTGTGACAAGGACATTGAGGCAGGTGTCTTTGGGGCTTGCTGGGACTGCTTAGGTTAGGGCATTTCTCGTGCCCTCAGGCAGCAGCAGTGGTGATGCACAGGAGGTGATCTCTGAAGAGCACTGGTGACTATCAAAATGGATGTTTACAGGTGAGTACCCGTGAGCCCTTAACCTAGGGATGATATTGGGAATATTGAGCAATTGGCACTCCTCTGTGGATGAGGTGGAGTTCACCCTTAGGATAGTGAAAGGATCCCTGATCCTTTTCACTTTCAAATATGGAATTTTAAACTCAGAAAATCTGTCTGTTGACATTAGCTCATCCTTTACCTGTGCTGTCTTCACAGCCCTTCTCCTTCATTCTTCACACACGCTCATAAAGGAACACACAAGTAAAGCCTCCAAGATCTCTGGGAGGTTGCACTGGACTTTAAGGAGAATGGAAACCATCAAAGTTTATCTCACACCAAGGAAAATTCCTTTCTGGCTTTAGAGATACGAGCTCTTGCTAGTTTGCTAATGGTTTTTCACCGCTGTGCTTAGAAAGCCAGTCCAGTCCAGAAGAGGTGACAGGCAAAAAACAGAGTGAGGTTATACGGGTCAAAGATGTGTGGCTGTGTTCACACTGGATTCCTACCATCTTTCCTCTCTCAGATGCTCTTCCTTTCCCACATTGGATCATTCTGTCGAGTGAATTCTTGAAAAGGGAGTTACAAGCCTTGTTCTGAAATGCCCATTAACCAGAATTACTGAGTATATTTCACAGCCTTTGCACTTCACATCTCCGTTCTTTTTTCTTAAGATAAACCCTTAGCGTGAGAACTGTTCTGGACCACGGAGTTGCAGCTTTTCCCTGTATTCTGGGAATTGCAGTGCATCACCTATGGTGCAAAAGAGGGACAGGACAAGAACAGATTCTTCAGGTACACTTGCAGTCTTGTTGGGAACAGATCTAAAATTTTATGTTTTCATGGGTAAGATGAAGGGACAGTACTTGCATGCCCATGTTCTCTTGCCCATTCCTTTTTTCCTTCTACGCTTTGCAACCAAACATCATCAGAGGCTGCCAGAGGTGCCCATCAGCCCATCCAGGTGTTGCTTTCCTAGTCCAATGAGCTGCATTTTCCTGTGTATTTTGTAACAGGGAAGCCCCACAAAGCTGCCCACCATTTCAGAGAAGGTGGAAAGATGCATCTAGTTGAATGCAGTACTGTTTGCATGGGCTGGCTGATGGAAATCTGCCTTACTCCACCTTGAATGTGCCACTCAAGTGATGGTTTGACATCAGTTACCCTGCTCAGTGGAGAATTATTTTTTTGATGTCTAAGGAAAAAAGCTTTCATCTCCTTTCATCCTGCTGTTTTCCTTGTGTACCACTGCCCCTCCACTGCTGAACACAGTTCCTGCAGTCACACATGGAACTTGTCTCAGCTTTACCAGGAATCATTCCTCTGGCTTCTCAAGGATTGCTCTTCTCTCAGTGCTACAGCAGCACAGCCTGCAAACACCACACAATGCAGATATCTGATATCTCCTGATGCCCCGGGGAGCAACAAACACAGCAAAGGCTAAGCTGAGCTTTGGAAATTGCCACCAGTTGATTGGCTCTTGTGATAATTATTTCGTGGAAATTTTGCACCCTCTCTTAAAATTTGCCTTTTGTTGTTGTTGTTGTTACTAATGGGCCCTCTTCAGATGAAAAAGTAAGTCCTAAAGGTGAATGCTTTAACTTCATGACCAAAAATCTTTCCTGGCCACTTGTCATGGACTCTTCCCTCCTTCTTCAGCCCTTGGATTCTGTCTGTGGTGAGCAGCTGCCTTTGCTTTTTTTCTCCTCCCTCGCAGCCCTGTCCCTACAGATGGTACAACCTTAAGGGAACACGCTCAGGAGGGGATGGGAGAAACCAGGAAAGCACTGGGGAAAATCGAAACCATGACAGAAAGTCAGAGAGGAAGCTCTCAAAGAGAGGTAACAGAAAAGAACTGCAATGACTAAACTTTAGGCAACACAATGTGCTGTTTAGAAACTCATAAATCAACGGCGACGTTGAATCCTTTGTGTATTCAATTTAAATAAAATTCCAGAGATTCAGAGGCAAAAGATGGAGTATCTGACACAGATTTCTGTCAGTCACACCTTACCTGTTGTCAAGAGCAGACTGATGCTGCAAATTTTAATGGCACTGTAGATGATCAAGAAGTGGGTATCAGGGCTAAAACCCCCGTGTTGCACTTCTCTCTGTTGTTTACCCTTGCTCTGAGAAATGTGTTGTCGAATGTAGGGTATTCTTGTTTGGTTTCTACCCAAAGAGAGCTGGTAGAACGGGTAAATTTTGATTCTAGAAGGTGGAGACCTCTTGAACCGCTTGGCATCGTCAGGTGCAGCCCTGGAGGAGGGGGGAGGTGGAATCAGCATTAAACCATTTTAAATTGCGGCACTTAGCTCGACTAACTACAATTACAGTAAAATGCCTTCCAAAGTGTCTGATTATATCTTACAGTCAGAAGTTCTAAATAAAACGGATAAACATACATTAAGACGCAAAACAAGAGTGAGTGTTAAGTACAGAAAACAAGAGAGATTGCTAAGGATAATTATTCTACACAGCACCCTGCATGAGGTGTTCGTGTTTTGTTGATTCTTTGGTGTTATATATTTAGAAAAGGAGGCTGAACTGTCGCCTTTGTAACCCAATCTCTTATCACCGAGTGCATTAAGTGGGAAACAGATCGCTTATGTTGCATTTACATGGTTAATCTGTCTACCACATTCTGAGTTTCTCCCTACTCAGCCGGTGGAAGATTAGAGCCTTTTTTTCATAATTGCTTTGTTAAACCACTCCACTGAAATTAGCATTTAAATAAGGGTAAATTGAGCGCTGAGCTGAATTTCCATAAAAATGCGATAGACCCCAAGCCTGTACAAGGTCTGTGAGTGCAGGTAGCTGCAGCTTGTGTTGGCTTTGTGTGGAGCATGAAAGCAGCCAGGACACAGCTGCCTTCCAGCACTGGGACTGGGGCAGCATCCCCGTGTGTTTGGATGGTTTGTAGGGCAGGGAATTCTGATTTACCCAGCATCTCTAAATAGCACCAAATATTGAGACGTTAGGAAGGCTCTTTTCAGTCTATGAAAATGTTCATTTATGTGCAGCCTCAGTTTGAGATTCGACTCGCTCATTCCAGGTGCAGTGATGAATAAATACGAGGAAGAAAGGGGGTTTATCACAGGGGAGTCCTTCTGTCATTTTTTCAACCTTCCAGATGACAACAGCTGAGTGAGGAATCGATTTGTGGCTCAGAGGTATTTGGCCAGCCTTTAGGGTCAGTGCTTAACACCCTGTGTGACCAGGGCTTGCCAGGAGCACTCTGAGATCCCATGCCCGTTCATGTTCCTCTGGCTTTCAAAAGAGCCCTGTGAGCCAAGCCTGAGCTCTTCTGCAGGTCACCTTGGGGTTTATTTCGGTGGGAAGCCCAGGCCAGCATCAATCTGAATATTCTGATTTTAGGGTAGGTGCAGAGGGACCTAGCAGAGTCTTCCAGGAGGACTGTTCTCTCCAGGAGGAGGATATTCAATTCCTGTGCTGGGCTCCAGGTCTGGTCCTTTGAATATTGTTCAAAGGTTCTGAATCTTTGAACCTTATAATGTAATTTGGGGTAATGGCACAGCCCCTTAAGGAAGGGGGTTTTACATGGATCACTTCCAGATGGTTGAGAGCTATCCCTTTCTTAAGAGGGGATAGAACAGGAACACGGCACAAAGAAAATGAAAGAAAGTTTAATGTGATGACAAAAGTCAGAGAGAGGAGTGCATGTAAGTATGGGAGGAGGAGAAAAAAGAGAGAGCATGAGGGCTGGGGAAGAGACTCCTGCATTGGCCAGGAGTTGCATTTTTATATGTCTGAGCATTTAAAGCTCACTCATCACTAGCTTACAGCTGAAAGGATTGTAGTTAAACTTGAAATTGTATCACTGTCTTAATGTGGGTGGTTATTAAAACACAAACTTAAAATTTTCTTATTCTGTGTGTTGGCATACCTGGCATGGTAGATGTGTTTGGGTTATGATGGGTTTGTGTGGCTGTATAAATACCTATAGGTCATATGTGTACATACTAACACCATTTTGGCCAATATTAACACTATTTTGCCACTTCTTGTTTTAAACAAAAGGTTGGAAGGATCCAAAATAACAGTGTATAAGTGTGAACATCCTTTCTGATGCTTCAGTAAAATCTGGCATGAGTTGAGACAACAAAGAGCCTCTCTAGCCCACTTGCATAGGGAGGCTGAAGGCTGAAATTTTTCTGATGCAGTGCTGGCAGCAAATGGAAACAAACAAAAGAAATCCACCACATGGCAGTGTCTACATCACTTAGATTTTATTTTTTTCCCCCCAGGTTTGCATCATGGCTTTGTTCAAAAGTCAGGGGAAGCTCATTTCTAGTGTTGGCTGTTTTCAGGCTGTTTTCAGGATCTCGCCTTGAAGCAGCTATTGAGCTGACCCAGGATGGATTTTCAAAAGAGGAATTTATGAATTGTTAACACTGCAGTCATTAAAAAACGTAACTTGCACTGCTAATGAAGAATAAAGTTAAGGAAATGTGTAACAGCAAACAGTAGGAGTGTTTCTTGTTGATATTCACAAGCGGTCACCTGGGTATTTGTGAAATGATGGCGAGTCTGTGTTTCCACTTTGTTTTATGAATATCCTAATATGTAGGTTAATACATGCAACTACTTTCAAATAATTAGACACACTTCTACTGACTTAAAGTAATTGCTGACTTGAGGATTCACTGGACTCACTGTAAAGAAATTTTACCAGAAAAATGACTCCTCAAACACTGAACTCCAGTGCTGGCCTGAAAGAGAAACAAGAGGGGGTGATGGTGAAGGGCTACACATTGCAAAAGGAGCCTGAAATGCTCCTTGTCCTTACAGGCTGAATTTACTAAAGCTTGCTACATCTCTAGGCTATGTTTATAGGTGTGAATAGATGAATATTTCTCATTTATAATAGAATGAGAGGAGAGGAGAATGTGCCACAAATGCTTTTAGAGCCTGGTCAGTTCATTAAAAATTCTTCATGCAGAGATTGTTTTGTAACTCAGAATGCTGAGCCAGCTGCTCTGGTTGAGGCTCCCAACCTTTTGGGCAGCATCTGCCCTGAGAAGAGATATTTTTTTTTTTCTTTTTGGCTTTTCAAACACCATAGGCTGTGCTGTGCTGCCAGTGTGAGTGAAACTTTCAGGAGCAGATGAAGCAGCTCCTCCAGACCCAGTGGGCACTGTGGAGTAGAAGCCAGGTATGTGGCATTTTTCTTGGCTGTCAAAACCTCCTATCCTCAGAGCAGTGTCCTTTGTGCCATGGTGCTGAGCAGAACAAAATCTCAGCTGTCTTCACTTTTCAGCCAAATGAGCAACAGACTCACTTCCCTCTCAAAACAAACAGAATTGGAAGCAGTAGTGTAAGACATTTTTTAAATTTCCACTCTGGAATACCCCATATCATGGAAGACCTGCATTCAAACCATGTGCACTTGGGGGGTTTTGCGCAGAGGAATACTTGCCCTGGGCCTGGATGTTGCCTTCTACCAACACGTGAGTGGCTATTTTAAACTGACCTTTATTCCGTATTATTTAGCTATTTTTCACTTGGATTTCAGTAGAGAGATAACTACTTGTTTTCACTGTTACTGTGTGAGTCTCTCTCATTTTTTTTCCCCCTTCTTTTTTCTTTTTTAAATATAACTCCCTCTGGTTGGTTCTCCTGCTCCACCACTTACACATCATCCCTGTACAGTACAATTGTTGAACATCTGTCCCTTCAGCCCCGATGAAAGGAAGAAGCAGCAGGATCCCCCATAAAGGTGAGGAGCATGGTCCAGCTGTGTGGGGTCACCCAGCAGGGCTGTGCAGCACAATCCTGGCTCGAGCAGAGCCTTTGCACAGGAGGAAGGAGCTGGGATTTGTCTGTGCAAGGAGCCAGACTACAAGGAAATGTAGTTTTTCCAGTGACCTGCAGTTAAAGGACCTTGGCTTAGAGATCCTCTGAGAGAATTCCCCAAAGAGTCTGTTTTATGTTAATCTATTTAGTAATCTCTCTGCTGACCCGTGTTTGCTCCTGGCCCCCAAACATCCCGTGGCAATTAACTGCACAGCATAATGATGTGTTATGTGCAAAAACCATGACCAAGGGGAAGGAGCATCAGAAGCTGGAATTGATAAAAAGCCTGAATAATGTGGGTATCAGCTGTATGAAAGCTTTGAAGATGTGCTTATTTGACTCCAGATTTGATCACAATTCTGCTCTCACTCTGATTTTTGTGCTAGTCTGGTGTTGCCATTTTGAGGTGAGATCAAAATTAGGCCAAAAATACTTCCAAGGGAAGGCAATATCTGATGTTTCCAATTAAAAAAGCCAAATCTCCTCTTAATGAGAAATAACCCAATGCTTAAGAGAGATGGCTTCTTGTAAAATTTAAGGAACATCTGAAATCTATGAAAATAGTCAAGCTTGTGTTATTTCCCTCTCATATAGGTACCCGTGTGTTTAATTAGGAATAACATTGAAGACTTGGAGTGCTGCAGTTGTGATAAGAATTGATGTAATGGGCTTTGATACTGTTGGTTTAAAGAAAGTCAATTAATAATTAAGGTGTTTGCTGATATCAGACGTGCAGCACACTCAGAGGCAATTATTGCATTCTACATATTTGATTTAGACAAAAACAAGTGGTATGCCTTTGCTTTAATCCCTTGTTCCACAGACAAAGGATGTGGGGTGTCTGACCAGAGAGGAAGGTGGGAGACAAGAAATGCCAGGCCAGCCTTATGCTAATTTAAACACAGTACCTGGTTGCCCTGTCAGTGATGCCTTAGGATTTTAGCTTTTATATTTTTCATATATTTGTAATCCTGCAATTCTTTAGTGTATAACTCTAAACTCCACACACAGTGTGAGCTGCTGCTCTCCCATTTTGGTCAGACACAACAATTCCTCTTCAGGCCTGGGAATCAAGGACACCTCACTGCCTCAGGCCCCAAGAAATGTAAAACAAAAGTGAATTGTGGGGAGCAGACTTCGGGTAAATTACTTTATTACCTGAAGATTAACCCCCAATATGCAAATGGACCAAACTTATAAAAGTGTGAAAAGCTGTGACCCGTTGTTCATTTTTGGGTGCATCCCCTGGCTGGGTTTGTCTGCC
>VZSR01001065.1:2922392-2943096 GCA_013398615.1 Brachypodius melanocephalos | reverse complement strand
CAGTGCTTTGGGAGCTGGGATGCTGCAGAGCACCCCAACACTTGAACAGCTGTTTCCATATTAGGAAAGAGTTTAACTTCCACCCCTGAACTTTTAAGGAAGAAGAACCAGAATCTTTGATGCTCTCCCCACCATAGTTGGCCCTCAGTGCCGGGACAAAGGCACCTGTTGAATCCTAGAGCTGTTCCCCAAGAAATGCAGCTGTTTTCTATGGGGCAGCATGCCAAAAACCCCTCCTGGATCCTTGAATACTTAAGAGAGAGCTCAGAGATTCTCAGGGCATTTTTGGGGTGTCTTAGCAGGTGTAAGGAACCTCCCTGCCACATGCATGTCTTTTACTCTTTTGTTTTGTATAGTTTGTTATTTTCTTCTTTAATTAAAACCTTTTTTTTCTTTTCCAAACACCTCCAATCAGCCATCTCGCTAATTTTTCTTTTTAAAGCCATTTCTGGGAGGCTGCTGACAACTCTCAGAGCTTGGTGGGGCTGAAAACACGCTGGCCTCATGCAGAATTGTATCAGTGGGTACCTCTCACAAGGATAATGTTCAGCTTTGTGCCACAGGGGCGGAATGTTGCCAGCATGGTGTGAGTATCTGCAAAGTTCAGAGCTTCTCTCGCTGTACTCATGCCTGCTCTTCCACAGGGCAGGCTGCCTCAAACTGCTGTGTATTCCTGGGTGGGCTGCTGACAAATTTATTTGCTTTTTGTTCTCTCTGAAAATAGCTCTCAGTGGGTTTTGTGGGGAGAGGGTAGGGATGGTTCTCTGGTGGTCTTCTCCAGCACTATTCAAAATGTTAAATTGCTCTGTGGTGCGAGCAGAACTGGATCCAATGTTGGGAGACATAGCAGAGATGGTTCAGAATGTGAGATGAATTATCCTTCACTTCATAAGACTGCCTTTGGTGACCTTTTGATCTTTGTGTTCCCAGTTCCCCTTTCCCTTGCAAAATTGTGTCTCAGAAGTTCTGGCATTGCCTCGCTGTGGGAAAATGGAACAGCAGTGCATCTATGAGCATGATGTAGCAAGAGAGCAAAGAAAGTTATCTGTCTTTGGATTGAAGATGGAGCTTCTAAACAAACAAGTAGAAAACTCAGTCAGCTATCTCCAAATAGAAAATATTTGGAAAGATGGGAAGAAAGGCCTTGGGCTCTTGTTGGAATATGGAATAGGCTTGAGGCGTATTCCCTACAGTGTCCATCAGAGGGTTTCTGAAGGCACCTGGCTTACAAAGGGGCTCCACATCCATGCACCTCTCCAAGGGTCTGCTTTCAGAAATTAGCATCAAGAAACGTTAAAGATTCCTTCAGCTAAAAAGGGCTTTTTGTGAGCTTTTTGTTTGTTTGCTTTTCTGGGTTGGATTTGGGTGTTGGTTTTTTCCTGTGATTTGGTTATTTGGGGTTTTTTAGTTGGTTGGGTTTGGTTTAAGAGGTTTTTGTTTGTTTTTTTAAATCTTCCTGCCTTCTAAAACAAACTGTCTGGAACTTCAGGCAGTTTTGTTTGCTGCTTCTGGTGGATCTTTTTTGTTGCCACTAGAAGCTGTTTATGGACCTGTGTCACCTGTCCCTGGTGAGTTTATCTCAGTCATGTTTGTAGCATTCAAAGTCATCCTTAAGGGTGAGCACAGAACTTCACGGGTTCTCTGCTTTATGTCACAATAATTTAGGAGTAAACATAATGTGAATGCTTTGAAAATTGGGTAAATTAATTTATTTTGAAGTTCCTGGGGAGGACCCAGGCATTGATCCTGCAGTGTAATTCACCCCTGAAGAGCTCATGTCAGCATTAAGACCTGTGCTTTTATAAAACTCATTATTGGGAAGGTGTCTTCAAAAAATCTCAACATAGATTGGACAGCCCTTTAAAATAATTGGTTGAATATTAATTTCTGTGGCTCACTGCAATTACGTTAATTATGGGGAACTCATTAGGCACTAATGTAAATATTAGAACCCCTCCTGTAACATTCACTGTAATTTAATGCTAATTCACAGAACCATTATTAAACTCTTAATCCATTCAAGTACATAACACCTCACACAACCAGGACAGCCTTGCAGCTGGGGGAGGATGCGTGTTACAGTCTCTGCACACACTCTGAACACACACTGACACTGCTGGCAGCCTTCCCATCACAAATTAGAGGAGACTCAGAGCAAACCATCACAGGGTTCTTGGTGTATGGGCTGACCTGGCCTGGCCAGTCCTCACCACCATCCTGAATGCTGGTTCTGTAGCTAAATCACTGCATCACTTTGTATCTCATCCGTTTGGAGACCCAGATGAGATTACACCTCCTACAAAATTTCAAAATCTAGAAAGCCAGCAAAGGTTTCCCAATCTTGTGTTTATTGTGTATCCATGCACTTTAGGTTTCCTTGGCATGGTGGTTGCTCATAGTTCTGTGCACATACACAGCTTGCAGTTGTCTGATTCAGCCTGTGGTCATTTGATAATGCTGGTGCAAGGGGGGATGACCCAGTTCTTTTTCATGAAATATTCATTAAATTATTTCATGAAAAAATAGTATTTCGTGAAAAAAATTATTTCATGAAATAACATCTGTTATTTTGTTAGTCAAGGGGGCAAAAAGGCAGAAATTTAGTCAGTTTGAAATAACTGGGTGAGGGACAATAAATTCCAGGGTTTGGAAAACGCCGTATTTTAATACAGAGCTTTATATTCTGAAGTGACAGCAACACAACCCAAAATAAGTGCTGACATGAGAGCTGGCTAGAATTTAGCTGCTTAAATTGCTGGTCTGAGGAAGTCTACGTAGGGATTTAAACACAAGCCACCTGGAATTGTGCTGGTGCCCTGGCAGGTCTCTGTGGAGCTCAGTGGGGAGAGCTGTGCTGCTGGAGGGAGGACACTCACACCCTTCCTGTGGCTCCTGCTCTGACAATTTGCTGCTGTAGGTGGTTTTGTTTTTCACACGTGGCTGAGGGAAGCAGAGGGAACCTGAATCCACCTGCCTCACCTACCTGAGAGTGTGGATTCACATCCCTGCACGGTGCTGAAGCCACCAGAGAGCTGGCAGCTTGGGCAGGAGGCATTCCCATATCCCCTTACTGATTTGGGAATGGTGGCCTAAATGTATGGGAAACACTAAAAGCAAACAGGATTTTTAGGAGATGAAAAAGCTGAGAACTCAGAATCCACTGAAACTGAAAAAGTTTGAAACTAGAAAAGATGCAGGAGTTTAGCAAACAAGGCTGAGTTTCCAGGGTTGGCTTGAATAAATCTTAACACTGCAGAAAATACATGCCTGACAAGATAGCAGAAGTGTATTGTTAATAGAAAAACTTAGAAATGAGCATTGTTTGAAACAGGTGGACGTGTGCTATAATTGATTGGCTGAAACAACTGTCTGCAAGCTTTAGCAATATGTTATTGGCTGAAAAGATTTTAAGATGCTCTGTAATGAAAAAATCTTTGGCTGTGAGCTGCTGCTTTTGCTTAATTGTCTCTAGCCCTGTAATGAGACTGACGCTTCATTAAAAATTGAGAACAGCTACCCTGCAGTCCTGTCCCCTTCCTGCCTGCTCTGACACACAAATGTATGAAAAGAAGGAGGGCAAATGGCTGGAAGGTTGGGAATGTGGGCTCTGGGAATCCATTCAGGGTGATGCACACATTCTCTGAAATGATTTTCTTAAAATTCTCATCACCATGCCCCCAGTCCCCAGAGACCCAGAGTTCCTCCACCTCCCATCCGGGAGGAGGACAGACTCCTTAGAGACTTGAACTGAAGATTCTCTTCTTTAATGGGCTACATTGCCCTCAGCACTAACTTTTCTCCCTTCTAGAAACAACGTCACAGTAGGAGTCTTGCTGGTTTAGTAAACATAGAATTAAAAGGAGGCGATTTAAAGACCAGATTTTTTAAAAAATCTTATTTTCTAAAATTTTCATTAAATGATCAGTTTGAAATGCCTTTACATACCATCTTTAACAGCCCCATCTGGTGGCTCTCAGGTAACGTTGGCATTAGGCATGGCTAGAGCTGTTTCTTACATTATTACAGTGTGAAATACTTGGTTTGTTATGAATGCCAGAGGAGGTGTGTAAATTCTGTGTGGGTAAAAATGGCAAAAATAAGTAGATTTGACAAAAGCATGTTGCTGAAATGTGTGGGGTAAAGTAGGGCAGAACTCCAGGGCTGTATGTGCATAAATATTTGAGTACTAGAAGAGTGATATTTTCTCATTCCTGTAATACGTTTAAAGATGCCTACTTACCATACAAAATCTATTATTAAAGATTATTTTATATTTGCTTCTAATCTTCTTACATATATGTGGAGTCAGGAGAGATCAACAAAGTCATTGATTGGAAGAGCAGGCTGCTGAGCAGCGTGGGGAATTTGTAATATATTGGGGGCTTAGGAATGTGAACTTTCATTTTGATTTATTCAGCCTCAGCAAACAGAGAGGGTAGATCTCACAGCAGTGAAAGAGGAGGCAGAAAGACAATCCACATTCAGGTTTGAGGGAAACCTCAAAAGACGACCCAAGGCAGAATCTCTTTCTGCTGTGAGCCTTTGTGTAGAACACAGGACTGAAGAATGGTTTGTGGAGCTGATGGCCAGAGAGGTGCCATTAGATTTTCTGCACAGGAATTCCAGAGTGGGCAAGGTATCCTCATGGTCCTTGTCCCCCCAGCTGGAATTCAGCTCATTGGTGTTCAGTGTGCTGCTTTTCATTAGTGATTTATGAGTGGCAGTAAGCGTTAGGGTCACAGGGATTTTGGTCTTTGTCCTCACTCTAACAGCTGATGATGCTGCATGGAGCTCCTGCTCATATTTTGGTCTCTGTGCTATCTCAAAGGTCCAACTCCCTCAGTGCTGGGTGATCCCTCTGGCTGGGCATGCTGTGGGCAATTATGGCTGTGTACAACAAGCCTTGGCACCAGCAGCTTAGCACTGGCTTCAATAACCAGAATTTGTGCTTTGCTCTTAGTAAGGCAGGCCATGTTGACATTAGCCATGGCTAGAGCTGTTTCTTACATTATTTCATTATTATTTGGAAGGCAGTCCACTCGCAGCTCCCAGGACAGAATCCTTTCCAGAGCAGAGCTTCCTCTGCCTTCCCTTTGCTTTATCCTCTGCTTGATAATATGAAATAAAGATGACCTGGAAAATATAAACTCAAGTGTTACAATTGCTAGTTATTATTTCTGAGGAACGTAGATTGTTTAAAAAAAAAAAAAAAAAGTCTATTTGGAATTTATGTTGAGAAAGACCAAACTAAATGATGGCAGGAAGCAGTTTGGCATAGTAGGTGGGAAGGTGCTGTCTCAAAAAGCTGCGTGCTCTGGAGCTAACTGGGGCTGAGGCATGACTGGCCACACCACGGTTATCTCCTCCATGTTCCTGTGCCTGTCATCTGAGCTGTGCTCTCCTCACAGCCTTTAAAGCCTTCTGCAGATATTAAAGCTTTGCAGTATCCCTTTATTTCATCTCTTCCTTATTTTGTGTGGCCCAGTATTGTGGTGACCACAAGGAGCTGCTTCCCCAGCAGGTTCAGCTCCCCTCCACCTCTGATGATTGCAGTGCAGTGTCACAAATTCACAGTGACCTGGGAGGGAGGTACCCTTGCCTGGCAGAACCTGGGGATGCAGCAAAGGTAGTCTCTGTTTTTTTCCTCTGAAACAGCACCTATTTTGTGTATTTCCACTTTCTGCTTTGTGTTTCCACTTTGAGCTTTCTGCTTCACCTCTGGAAGGGAAGTGAAATAGCAAGCGATGTGATGGAAGTGATGATGAGGATTTATGTGTATAATAATCACCTGCAGGTATTAAAGCTTTGCAGTACCCTTTCTCAGAGATATTCATATGAATCAGCCAGATCTGATGACTTGCTCAAGGTCACAGAGCAAGTTTGTGGCAGAGACAGAAACAGAGATTGCTTTTGGAGAGTCAGGTTAGTCCCCTATTCCTGGGTTTCCTCTTACACTGCTTTGCTGCATGATGTGGCATTGCTCCAAGCTGTGAAGGAAGGGGGTCTTGCCCTAATTTTTAGCCTTCTGGTTGTTTTGCACTCTTGCAATGGAGTTCTCACCCATTTTCATGTAAACAATGAATATTTTCGTGCCTTGTTTTCCCTTTGTTTACATTCATTTCCTAGAGGTGGAGAAAACTGATAGATTGCTAAGGTGACCAGTGTGGTTGGAGGGGTGTCAACCTCATTGTCCAACCCACTGTCAGATGTCCAAAACTATATAAATCCAAAACACAAAATAAACTCCCTCTTCCTTTGCCTCTGAACTCGACTCGAGTGCAGCCTCGTTCTTTTGTGTCCTATAGCAACAAGGGGGAGCACACCCAAAAGCCAGCTTAGCTGGGTTTAAAAACCTACTTTTGCATCTTCAAAACTGCCTTCACTGCATTAACTTCAATCAAATTAACATGACACAAAAATTTACAGAGACAGTGTCTAAAAGGTTATCTGGTTTTTTTGTATGTTGGTGAAGAAAATGTTGAAGGCTAACCCAGGGCACCTCCAATTTAAACCACCCTGCCTGATTCCAATATAAACCACCCTGCCTGATGGGTGATTATGGGTCAGATGCTTGTGCAGGGCTGAGCCTGCCATGGTCATTGGGGTCAGGATTTACCCTCTGCCCTGTAGAGTTTATGGAGCCACTGTCTGTGGTATCAACGTTTGGAGCTGCCCCATTGAAATGTGAAAACTCTTCTCACTTTTGGCACCATCATAATGCCCTGAGTTCTACTTTTCTAACCAAAAATGGTACCTCTTAGTGCTGAATAGCACACAAACCTGGCTCAGACCATCAGCCCAAAGGCAGAAATATTTTAATAAGTTCCAGGATCCGTGGAGGAGAAACAGAAGCCAAATAATCTGTTGCAGCCATGCTCCACTTCAGGAGGTACGTGGAGATGGGGAAACAGCTCATGCCAGCTTGTTAGGAAGGAGGCTGGAAGTTACAGATTGCAGGGATGTGATACTGGAGGCAGAGAACAAATGTTTCCCACCTAGTGAGAAACACTTCAGAAAGGAAGAGTCATCACTTAATAGCAGCGTGATGGTTGCTGTTGAAAGCGAGAGAGAGTCCTCTAAAAGCCTAAAGCTTTGTCTAAATGAGCAAAACACACAAGATTTTAAAAAGTGACAGCTTAAATATAGAAATGCAACAAAGCAGACCGAAAAAAAAAGGAGTTGGAGGAGCATTTGGGAAAGACATCAAAACTAGTGAAAAAAATAAATCTTCACAAACATCAGGATCAGGGAGCCTGCCAGAAAAAATCTCTAGGGCTGGGAGATGCTCAGAAATGACAAATTAATTCTTTGCATCTGTTGCTCATTGTGAAGAAATGGCAGTTCCCTGTGCTGGTACACTTCTTAAAGAAGAATTCCTCAGGAAGTCTCTTTCAAACTGACGAATTGGTAGAGGAATTTATGAATCAAATAGAAGTTGCCAAGTAATTTATTAACCCCAGCTTTCTGCAGGAATTCAAGAATAAGATAGCAGGGCTAACTGTGGTGTTCCACAGAAGTTCTCTGGTACTTGAGGACTGAAAGATGGCAGATGGGCTATGGCTTTCTAGAAATGTCATAAGGGAAACCGCAGGCTGATGGGCTTGGCATATGCACGGGAAGAAATTGCTGTACAGTGGAGTACTGAGAATGGAATTACAGGCTGCAGAGACAAGAGTCAGCCTGGTTTTGGTAATGAGTAGTCAGTCTGTGCAAAATGTCAGAGCTTTTCTAATGAAACAGCAAACGCATCTGTTCCGGGACCCACGACAGTCAGCAGATGCATAAATGATTTGGGAAGAATTGAATACTTGTTGTTCATTGCTGTCCTGAATAGCTTTGAATTATTGATGATGATGGAAAAATTTTGTTAGAACCCAGTGGACCTGAGTGAGTGGGCAGTGAAATACAGACTGACTGTGTAGATAAGTAGAGTGATACATCACTTTGTATATGGGGAGTAGGGAATCAGAGTGGGAAAGAACTGAATGTGCTCTGAGTTTCTTGGATAAGGACTTGAGTTGAGAGAGAAATGCCATCTCAGTGCTCAGGAATGATCCAAGGGGTATCTCAAATATTAGGGTTGTTAGGACAATAACAGAGAGCAGCTTGGGGAGACAATTAATTGCTTTATGTGCTAATATCAATGCATAGAACTTCTGCCTCCTGAATGCTGTATGCAGCTGTGGTTTCTTTGCTTCCAATCCAGTCCCAAATACACTAAAATTGGATGAAGCAGTGAGAAGACAGCAAGGCTCTCTGAAATCTTGGAATGGGCTCTATGAAAGAAATGAGCAGTGAAGCTAAGGCCCTTCATCATGCAAAAGAGATTCTTGAGGAAAGTGCTAATAAAGGCTATGAAGTCACGTGGAATGGAGAGAGTAGGTAGAGTTTGATGTCTCTAATTCAGAACAGGACCTGGGGGACATAAAATTAAGCCATCAGGTTTAGGGTAAATGTTGCTATTTGTGTGACCCATTCTTCTGTGCCTTCCTACATGCTGGTTTGGCCTCTGCTAGAGGCAGCACAGTGGGCTGGGTGGGCCCTTCTGTCTCCTCTGTGGTTGTCTTATCTTTGGCTTGAGGTAATTTGGGAAGCCACTGCTGCAACTGCTCACAGCAACATTGTCCTCCCATCAGGATCTCCTCTGTTCATCCTCTCCAGAGCTAATTCAGAGTCAGACATCAGGCAGCTGAGCTGACAGCTGCTTATCCTGACCAAGCAACTTGGTTTTTAAAGATTCCTACAGCAGATTTGATTTGTCATTAGTTCAGAGCCACTCCATGTGTGTGGGACAGTGGGGATGGTCTGAACAGCATCTCCACAGTCCCGTGTGAAGAGCTGGACCCCAGCCCCAAGGCAGGGATCCAGGCTGCCTCTCTCTGGGTGATACTGAGGCAGGGAATTGTAGCCCCAGGCAATGCAACTGGAGCGGCGTGTTTGGGTTTGCAGTGACTGTGCTTTAGTTTCAACAGCATTTCGAAAAATCAAAATGCTGCGAGTAATTCTAAAAGACTACAGAAACTGAAAGATAAAAGTGAGAGTGTCCCATACGCTTTTACAATATTAAAACAATTCAACTAAAGCTGGGTCAAAGCCAGCCTCTTGATAAAGGCTGTGCTTTTGCATTCCAAGCAACAAAAGACTAAATTACAAAGAACATACTGACCCTTTATATGCAACTACAGAGGGGAAGAGAAATGTCAAAAACTATTGAAATTTTTCTTTGAAGTGTCTTTTCAAGTTCCTTTCAGTCATGAAAGGTAATAACATGGTATGGATAGAGACTAAAGAGGTTAAGGGAGTAGATGAGAGTGCATGTCCACACATGGAAGTTGCTAGGAATGGTGTGTTAATCTGAAGGCAGTGGTGTTGGGAATCTCACTCTTATACAGAGTGGTTTAGGGGAAAATGTTTTGTAGAATCAGTAAGTTTTATTTATACTGAAAAGCTTCACAAGTTTTCCACTTCTGACTGCCAGGTTTTCACAGCTTATTTATTGCAGGATACATGCAATAATAGGATACATGGCTGTAATATTGGACTTCCATCTTGATATCCTTCAATACCTTATTGGTCTTCCCTTCACCTAAAGATTCTCAGGTAAGGTGGATTATATGTTCTCTGATTAGGACACAAGACTGATCTCCTTACACCTTACAAAGTTACACTGAGGAATGTAATGCCATGTGGAATTTAAGATTTCCACAAGTGCAGTCACAGCACCGAGCAGTCGAGTGTGTTGCCATATCAGCAGGAACCCACCAGAACTCTTCACCACCAGGAGATGGACACTTGACCACTCGGGTCAAACCATGGCCACACATGCTCCACCACTGACCAGGCATAAACCCTGCCAGCTGCAGCAAGTACCTAAATCAATCTGAAATATTTAGAGTTGGTTCTCATGGCCTCCAGGCATCCATGTTCAAATGCAGCTAACAGGCTTCCCGGGGCAGAGTGTGAAACATGTCACAGCCCTGGGAGCAAAGATGCTCAGTGATGCAGTGAGTGTTCCCTCTCCTCCACAGGCACAGTGGGAGGGATGAGGGAATGTAAATGAGAGAAGCCCCAGCAGCTATTACAATACCCTGCGGATTCTTCAGAACACGACAGGAGATTGCCTCAGTCAGGAACAACCACCTTGCTGTTGTCTTGTAGTCTTTCAACACAAACTGAAGTTTTAAGGCCAAACGTCTCTGTCCAATCCCTCATACAGAGGTAAAAAAGGTTCTTATTCTTTACTGGGTTGGGGTTACTGAACTCAGAAGATTAGTGTGCTGCTGTGTGCCTGATCTCTAGAACTGCTGGGATACCTGGAGAGGTACTCCCCTCTAGCTCGAAGTGGAAATGAAAATAAGAAACACTAGAAATGTTATTAGACCCACAAAAATCAGATACAGAAACATGTGAACTGAATGCTAAGACACTGGTATAGAGCATACATGGCATGAATCATCCCAATTAAGTGGAGGAAATTACTTAACCACGTGAAAAAAAAATATGCCTTGGTTTAACATAAAATTTTGTTTAAAGCTACTTGTTTGTTTTACTTTTTTTCTGTCACTTCATTATTTCTGAAGGTTTAAAGAACTCCAGCCTTGTAACTCCCATGATGAGTGTTCTAATTATGAACATTAAAAATGCTTTCTGATTGTTTTAAGTAATAACTTGATAAATAAACCAAGCAGCTCCCAATCCAAATGGAATGTCTGGCTTTGGAAACACAGCGTGCTCCCTTTTTTTCCTGTGTGAAATAGGTCTGAACAGCCGGAACGAATGTTCTTGTCACTGAATTATAAATTACAGCTGTCGAGAACAAAACATTTAGTTCCAGCACTCAAGAAATAGATTTTTAAGAAGCTTTCCCATTTATCAGTTTAGCCATTGATTATGTGTGTAAGGTCATTGAATCAGAGCAGTAATGAATGTAACTCTTGATTGCTCAAATACCAGGCTGAACGTACCCTCAGTTTTACAATCCAGGAACTTGCTAATGCCTAAGAATGCCTCAGAGCATTCCAGGAATTAATGCTACGTGTAAGCACTTATGTGCTCCCTCTCTGATCACCAGGAACATGTTTGCTGAGTAGGAGGGGAAGATAAATTTACCTCCATGAGTTCCCTGCTTGTCAGGTTTTCAGTCTGTCGAGAAAGCAGTTTAATTCCCAATGGCTTTGGTAGGCTGTGGAGTGGCAGGAGGTGAGGGTTAGGGTCAGACTGAGCTTCCCAGCATTTAACTGATAACCTTCCTTCCCTTGGTGCCAGAGGCAGGAGGAGGAAGATGGCCAAACCTGTTCCAAAATAAATATGATCTGCCATCACAAGCCATCACTGGGCTTGTCTTGAGATGAAATCTGACATTAGCATGGCAATTTGACCCAATATTTGTTTTTAATATTGCTCCTGATACCTGGATTTGAACAGTTTTATTTTCCATGTATTGTGACAGCTTCAGTATTCACCAGTGTAGAGGGAGGGATTGGCTTCAACCTTTTCTTCAACCTCTTCTTCAACCTCTTCAGTTTTGTACCCTTGTTTTCACAAATCTCTGCTAATTATAGCTGTTTTTTGAGCAGAAGGTTGAGGAATATCTGCAGGGTGCTTGTGACTCTGCTGTGCTTGCACACTGTTCCTGTGTTCAAGATTTGTGTGAAATCATCAATTTAGATGCCATTCTTCAATGGAAATAGCTCAGATGTGCAAGCAAGTGTTACAGATCCCTTTGAATTGATGTGCAGTTGGGAAGAGCTATAATAAGAGAGGAAAAATTATGTTCTTGTGCTTGCAGAAATACCTGAAAACCATTTTTCTTAGAGATGTGTCATGGGCTTGACAGCTACTGGTTCTGATACCTTTTATGATGCTTCCTCCACTGCTCAAGTGTTTTTCCTGGGTGTTTCATGGAAGGCTGTAATGTGAAGTTTTTTCCAGGCTGAAAACTTACAGGTTTTTGGTTTGGTTTTTTTTTTTTTTTTTCCTTTGCCTTTCAGTCTTGATAAAACTCACAGGAACCAAGTTATCTTTGTTTCCTCTGGTGCTATTCAAAAAAGTATGGAAAAAACTAGAGGGTGGACTCAAGAGGGAGAGGAGGCAAAACCTTTGCATAAGTTTCTTTAACCAGAAACCCAAAGCCATAAAAACAGCCGTAAAGATCTGATCCAGGGCCTCAAGCTGGCTGTTGTCCCCTTCCAAATGCTCCTCCACGGCCTGATGCTTCTTCTTAAAAGCAGAATTTGCATTGAAAAGGCAAAAGTCACTTCTACAGAACTGTAAAAGAACCCACCAGCACAAAAAAAAGACCAGATTGCAGCTGGAGTAAGAGGTAAAAACACAGGAGTGTTTCAGCTGGACAGGAGCTGGTGAAGGAAAAAGGAAGCACTTAGGCATCAGGTGTAAATTGGCAATCTATTAAATAAATTTCTTTCTTTCTGAGGAATTTCAATGAGTTCTGCATTTTCCCTTTGCCTTTGCTTCGATATATTCAGTAAACACCTTTCTGTGTGCTGCTGGCAAGCTCTGCATTCACTGCAGTGGGGAATCCAAAAGTTGTGCTATGAAGATTTTTTTTAATGAAGTTTTTTTTTAATGAAGATTTTTTTAATGAATTTTTTTTAAATGAAGATTTTTTTTTTCTTCCTCTACTGGAAAAGCACACAGATATTCTCTGAGCGGATTATTTTCACTTGGAAATCGCTTTTTAAAAATGTTTCTGAAGTAAACCAGGGTACTCAAATCACAAGAAAAGGGAGAAGTATGTTGACCAAATGGGCAAAATGAACTTGTTAGGAAATTAAGTCTGGACAGAGCATCTCTGTCCAGATGGTATGTCAGCTCAAAAATTCAGCTTGAATAACACAGTATTTTTGTTGCCCTAGTATACACCACGAGTGCTTTGCTTTTGGGGAACATAAAGTATGTTTCAAAACTAGAGTGACTGAAGAGTTGGTACAGTTTGCAAATTAAACACTAGATCTTCTTCCTGGTAGGCATCAATTTACATTTGCTATACATTGTGTTACTCTCCCTCTTTCTGTGCCAGGTTTGAGCTCAAGGTTGCTATGTAGAATGGGCATTATGGGGTTAAATGCAGCATTTACAACACTCTGGAATTACAACAAATGCCTTTATGGAATGCATTTCTTTGCAATAAAATTACCACAATACAGGCTAAATAATCCTGTATTCCAATTTTTTATTGTCAAATTTAAATTTTACATTTTACATTTTGAGCTCACTAGACTGACACACACATATATATACATGTATGTATATATATATATATATTTATATATGTGCATATATATATGTGTATATATATGTATACATGCACCTGTTTCCATTGCAGCTGCAGTTTTATTCTGTGCTTTTCGAACAGTATCTCTTGGCCAACAATAAAAGAGGAAAAGAACACCAGAAACTGCACAGTGCTCAATATCTCACTGCAAGCCTTCTCCTCCACGCGGCCTCTCAAAGTTCAGGGGCTGCAATACAGAAAGATGGATTTTTAATGCACACAGGCCAAATGTCAGTATATATTCACTTTATTTGCTAATTGTGGGAGAAAGCGGGGAAAGATGCTTTTTAGATTTAAAACAGGTTTAGGTTTCTAAACTCTTTGAGGTTTGAAACTCATTCAAAAACATGATTGTAGAAGTATGTGATATCCTGAATCAGTCTGAGGCTTCCTTTATGGCTGTCAGGAGCTACAGTGAGGATGGCTGTCCCAAATAGCCACAAGCTGAGTACAAACCTTTCAGTCTTTGAAGCCACAATGCCATTTATTTTTGTTTCATTCACCTCATGTACTTACTAGACTCCTGTACCCTGCTTAGAGGGGAAACTATCCTATGTCTATAAAACAGAAGGGGGAGGGGGTTGTTGGTATTACTTTTTAACATACTGAGAATTTCACATTTTTCATCCTCAGAGTTTCTTTCAAAGCCAATTATTTTAAATTAGCTCATGAAACGTTTTGAAGAATAAATTATTTCCTTTTTGCTTTGAACTAAAGGAAGAGTAATTAAGTAGTGCTGAACTGAGCAAACAACCATTACTTTTAGGTACCACAGACTTATTTCCCTGTAATTTTTTATAGGTCAGTCCAGCTGTAAATTACCCAGGAAAGCCCTCAGGTAGACCTTTTACTCATTATCTGGCATGGCTCCCTGCTTTTAAACTAACAGCTGAAGACCTGTGCTGCACTGAAGGAGGAAAAATTGGAAGAGATTAAAACAGTTCAATATGAAAAATAGGTGTTTGTTTCACAGCTGCTGAAGGCACATTGTGGTAAAGGCTGAAAGTGCTACAGGAAGATTAAAATAACTAACTGCTGAAATGGCAGAATATGCTTAGTGTGGGTACATGGCAGCGTGCCTGGGAAATTCAGGGTGGTGTTTCCCCCACAAAAGTCACTCTAGCTTCAAGTTCTTCGGGCACAGTCACAGAGAAATAAAATAAATTACACATTGTGGTCATCTGCACTGTAACCTCATACTTTCCTTCCTTTTCTTTCTGTCCATCTTCGCAGTCTGTGGCTTGGCAGGCCTGCAGCACATTTTATAGATGGATTAACAGCTGGGAGCACTGTATGTAACACAGGCAACCTAAACTTGTGGGTTTGTGTTGGAAAGTGGCATTATCTGCTCTTATGCTCACAGTGTGCTCCCATCCACTAATCATTTTTATGCCTTCTTCTGCAGGCTTTTCCTTGGAATGAATCAATTTTACTGGAGTATAATCTGGAAAATGCTCAGGTTTTGTTTAAGAAGTAGAAGTGTTGGTTTCATCTGTTCTTGAAATTCTCTTCTTCAGTCACACTGTGTTGTTTACTGTGATATCTGAAGGTAAAATGTGCAAAGACAGAGACTTTATCACAGCTCTTGCCTGTACAGAATTCCTTGCCCTCCACCTCACCTCTGTCTGATGGAGCAAAGGCAATAAGATTAAAAAATAATCATTTATTCATTCATTTCTGTGCCTCTGGGGCTATGGCACGGGGTTTTTTGTTGTTTTTTAGTTTGGCTTTTTCTGTATTGCGTGATTGTTTAACACTGTTTTTAGCTCTTTACTGTTCATTTTATGTGAATCTACCTCTCTGGATTTGCTCTGGGCTTGGACAGGGGACAAGGGGAGCACTTGACCAGCTGCACTGGTCTAAACCCATGTCTGTGGAATGAATAAATGTATGTAACCCCTCATCCATCCGAGATCCAGAGGGCCTTCTGATCCACTGGCTCGGGGGTCTGTTCCATCCTTCCAGCTATGCTAGCTTTTAAAGGAGCAGGTCTGGTCATTGGCAGAAGATCTTGTACTCATGTGTCAACACAAATTAGATTTTTTTTTTTTTTTTTTTTTTTCTTATGGGAATAGTATTGACTGTTAACTCTGTTTCCTTGCAGTGATAGTTCCTGTTCCATGAGATAACTAATTTTTTTTCTGGTTATAGCGACCTGTCCTAAGACTTCTTTTGATATTTGCACTTGAGAAGCTCTGCCAGGGCAGAATAAGGTATCTCCATAGTTCGTATGTCTGATGAATTCTTTCTTGGAGCAGTTTAATATATTGGTGGGATTTAAAGATGTGCTGAATCTAATCTTCCAAGAGTTGAGAGAAATATTCATTAGAATGCATTGTCTCTTGCTTAGTTTGACCTTCACTACCCTGCTGGGGTGCACTACAGTTTTTTATCTGCCTTTTTTCTGCTTTTCCTCCTTGGATGATAATGAAAGTGAAGCAGTTTGCCTGTCCAGCCTTAGTTCTCTGCAGCCTCGTTGCCTTCCTGCCATTCAGTCTCCTGCTGAGGTCAGTGTCCCTGTGCCTGTGTCTTCAAATCTCCATTATTTTTGTCTTGGCTTTTGGCTTTGACAAGCAGGTAATGAAGAAGTTTTGCAGTTTTTTGTATTGCCCTCACGCTCAGGAGCCTGTGCTGTGTATTGGGTGTGCATGGTAATGCTACCCCGGGTTTTAGACTTTAATATGTTGGCAGTTCCTGCAGTCTGCGCTTTATTGCAGGAGTGGAGGCTCCCTTTTCATCACTTTGTTATTTGAAACATTGCTCAGCCCTCTGGAGGAATGCATAATGTTGGCACTGGAACAGCAATATTTTCAAAGCTAACAGTTGGGTACAAGGGTGCCACTGGTCTGATCAACACCTGTGCAGGGCCAGGAAAGGGGGGACAGAGACCTTTCCTCCTCCCCAGCTCTTGCTGCAAGTAAACAGTGCCTGAACTCTGCTGCTACTGCATTTGCACCATTAAAAAGTGTCACTTAAGGAACAGGCTTGGCACAGAAATAAAAGACAAAAGCTGCTGTTTAGTTGTTATATCCCACACTGAGAAGGGACAGTTTATTTCCCTGTAACTACCATCCCATGAAGATAAAAGTTTCACTAAATTCCAAGCGTGTTAGAATTGGTGGATAAGACTGCAGGTAAGCCTGGGGTTTCAGAACAACTGCATGTAAAACTCTCCCTTCATCTCACAGTTAACTTAAAATGTTGTGAGATTTTTCCAGTATCAGCTCAAACTGAGAAACTCTAGCACCATGCCATGAAAACATTTATTTTGGATGGAAACAGGAGCAAGTGATTGTTGGGACCATTCATTCTGTTTTCAGAGAAACCTGCCAAAGCCTGAATACTGTCGTTTTCACTTCATTTATGTGGCTAACAGAGCAGGTCCAGGGCTGACCCTTTCACATGTGGAAATGTGTACTTATTATTAACCTTTTTAGGAGTTGAGGTGTCAGACTTGTGTCTGGGTCAGTGACATCAAAGGGTGGAATATCTCTACAAGCAGGATAATACACAGCCTTGCAGTTGCATTTCCAGTGCTATAAATGTCAAATTGGAATACCAGTTGGATATCTTAGTGTTTCCTATCTTTCCAAACACCATGGAAGGTTGCTATGTTCACCCCAACAAGCGTGGCATGGAAGTTCACACAACTGGAAGCCAAGTGTGAGCACATTTTGCACTCAAAAATGTGATATTGGTTCATGACCATGGTTATACATGCTGTGAAGCAAAGGGGAGCATTCCTGAGCTTTGCTGGTCACCTCTGCAAGTTTTTGGCTGAGCACTGGGTCTGTTCCTCTTGTGAACCTCTCGAAGTGTTGCTCATCTCTGATTGATGGATGAGGTTCTGAAACAGTTATAATTAAGACAGTGTCCACACTGTCATGATCACAGGATACAGCAATTTTATCAGCCTGGATTATTTATTAGTCACAGCAATCAAAGCTACATTTCAATCAGTCACAGGAGGACCTGACAGAACATGGATGTTAACATTAGATATCCAATGTGTTCATTTGCAGACCTGTCACATTTGTCATGGTGCCAGTAAATGCTGCTAAACTGCTTTTTCAATAGATTCATTAGTGTTAACCTTTTGGGTTGATTCATCTGCCGCAATTTTTACAATTTTTATTTTCAAGCGTATAAAATATGAAGATTTAAATTATGCTTGCTTCAAAGAAATGTGATTGTATTAAAATTGAATTTTATTAAATGAATAGAAGTTTTTAATTGCTAAAGTTTATTAAATTTGGCCTAATGTTTCTCAGCTGCTGCCTCAAATTTCCTCAAGAAATGGTTGCTTTTGCTCTGAAACAAAACCTGATCCTGTAGCTATTAAAGGGAGAGACTAGAGTTAAGAGATGCTCCAGGAGTTTTAAATTGTTTCCAGTTCTGAAGTTCTTTGCCACGCCAGTGTTCCTTCACCCTTCTCCACCAAAAGGGCCATTTTACATGTTCAGCAGAGTTACATGTTCTGAATTAGCTGCATGAATTAGCAGATGATAACTTAGTTAATGATCATTTAAGCAGAGAATGTAGCTCACGATTTTATTTTAATTTGGACCTTCTTTTTTTTGGTTACTTTAACGATGGATCTTCCATGCTAGTGTATGGTTTGTGAGATAAGATTTCTGCAGAGAAAGCTAAAATTACAGTTTCTTGTCTGAAGAACGGCTACAGCTGCTGTATAACGAAACAATAGGGTTAATTTTAGCTGGCATTGACTATTACACTTTCCTGAAAATCTGTTATCACACAGGCTCAGGCAGCAAGGCCGAGGAACACACAAGGAAGGATATTGAAACATGCCAAAGTGAAGCCAGCTCTGTAATTCCAGCAGGTTTGCTGTGAGTGCTGAATCTGCTGGCACAACAGAGAGCAGGAATGGGCGTGTGGCTGCAGAGCCTTGGCATGGCCTTGTGCTGAACGAGTGCAGGGCTGGCACAGGAACCTCCAGCAGGCAGCTGTGGGGTTTGTGCTGCTGCTTTGGACAGGTGGCTCTCATCCAGGTGCGTGCTGCTGTGAGAATTCCTCCCACTTGGACCAGTTCTGCTGGGTAGATGGGAATAAAGCTGGCACTCCAAACCACTGTTTCATACCTCATCCCTGGAAAAACATCCTGGAGACATACTTATCTGCTATAAACCCCTTGATCATGTTGGTGAGGCTTTCTGCTGCTTAAAAATGTAAGTTTATTTGTACATACCACTTGTTGAAACTGAGCAGTGAAGCTTTTTCCTGGGACCTTTGCTCAATGGAACAGTTGCTGCTCTCTCTGCTGAGCAGGAGAGTCGTGCTGGCACTTTGAACCTGTAGCAAACAGCTTGGATTTTACACAGGTAAACCAAAGCAGATGTTTGAAGTCTAAACTGAAGTTGTGAATTTACAGCTCATGGCTGTTGAACTCTGACCAGTCAAGTGGTGAGAGCACAGCACTTTGTGGAGGAGCCAGCGTGGTACAGCACTTTCTCATGCAAATGTGGAGCAGGTCCCACTTCTCCTGCCTGTGAGTACAACAGAGGTAGAATTTATGTTGAAGCTGCAAGCAGTGCAGCAGCAGAGCAGGAAATTTCCAGCCTTCAGTGACTGTATTAGCTCAATGTCTCAATGCAATCCTTTGGAGGAGGAGAAACCAGGAAAAGAGAGGACAGACCATGTAATTTGTTTCTTTGCCAGCACAAGAGTGTTCTCTTTTAATGAGTCTAATTTCAAAACTCTCGAGGAACAGAGATCACAGCAGCATTCTTGAGAGTGCCAAATGCTTTCCATTTATTGAAAAGCTTTGCTTGCTCTCCACTCTCCTTTCTCCCTTCTAGTTGTACCTTTGGGCCAGCCCAAGTTTCTTTATTGTTGTTTATACACTTCACTGATATTTTCACACCTTGCCATTTGACAGTGCTGGATATATTCATCCTGTTTTCTAAGAAAATTTCTCTAACCTCTTAGCAATTTGAAAGCAGTTTAGGAGAGGTTTTTTCTACGCTGGTTTAAGATAACACGAGGCAAGAGAGGATATCACACTTGCTTTCAACGACACACTTCTGAAAAGAAGAAAATTCTATGAGCAACTCTGGCTTCATAGTGGAAGCTGCACAACACTTGCAAAGAGGGATTGATTTGGTTTGTTCTTTTACTTTGTTCCTATCAAAGGCTTCCACTGTTTTTTATCTAATGGTCAAAATCTTGGATTTGGGCACAGAGAAATCCCCACCTTCCAAGTAAAGGCAAGGAGTTTTGTTATTGTAAGTGAAATCTTCAGAGCCAAATTGTTAGCATAAATCTAACTGTTGCAGAAGAAAACAACAATGCAGTCAAAACTGTGATGCCCACACCTCCCTGGCTCCTTTCCTGGGTGCTGTGCTCCCCTGTCCACTGGCTCAGGAAGTTGGTATAGTCATAGCAGTGCTGGAATGCCTTGCCAGGAGGAGTAAAAACCTGATTTTTCTCTGTGCAGGCTTCTTATGATGCTGTGGCCTCATCACACGTGTAGAGACCCCAGGCACAGGCTCTGTTCTCAAGAGATCCTCTCTTAATTTGGTCCATCTTTCCCTGCTGCAGTTCTGAGCTCTAGAGCAGCCTCCTTGAAGAGATTCTTAGCTGGTGTTTTTATTAAACACCCTTACTGTTAAATTTGGGCTTATCTACACCCCAGTCTACATGCAGCACCTGGTAAGGAAATCTGCAGCAGAGAAATTGCACAGGTTAACATGCAAATCTGGAACTTGAAGCTCCACTGATAATGTTGGAGTGTTAGTGAGACTGATGGACCCAAAGACACCAACCAGAGTATCTCTGTGTACAGAACATCTATTTTCCTTGGATTTGAGAGATTAGTTGCAAAAATAGTTGTGGCACATTTGTAAGCAGATGAGGCCATTAATTATAGTACAGCATATTGAGTGTTGTATTTAAGGAAGCTAGAGTTTAAACCTTCTGCACTTTTAACTGTTGCACAGCTGTGCTGGCAGGGTTTTGCTATTAATATCCTACATTGTGGTACTTGCTCAGCTTTCTGAATTTAAGGCAATGGAGTGAGAGCTCTGCTGTTAGATCGAGGTTCTGTCTGAGAGGTCAGGGCCTGGTGGCTGCTATAATGGGCCAGCTGTGGTGAGAAAGACATTGTTCATCTTTCCAGCATCTGGTTCTGCTGTATGGAGGTGGCTCTTACAGCTCAAGTTGCACACAACCCACTTGCACATACTACTCTGAAATGCCCAGAAGAAAAACCCAGTAAAAGTGGGTGAGCCTCAAAGTATACAGTGATTATAAAGTCTTACCCTGGGTCAGAGAAGTGCTTCCTTTTCAGAGTAGGGGAGAGAGAAGATGGCTTCCTTGACACATCAGAGGGCTTTGCCTGGACTGACTAAACCTTCATTAAATAAATTATTTATATAATGGGCCAGGATA